>JAJOZX010003190.1:180000-502500 GCA_023014485.1 Bathynomus jamesi | reverse complement strand
ATTATTCTCTTTAGTTCACGATATAACGCTTCGTCCGTATCAGCTGTTTGATTAGGGGGCCTATATATAACCGCAACAACAAGTTTGAAATCGTTCAATTTAAGTTCTGCTATAGTCGAATCTATCGGTTCTGGAATTGTGCTTTACTTCTATAACGTTCGCTATATCTTTGATATACAACATAACACCGCCTCCTCGCCTACCTATTCTGTTTTTAACAAAAAGTCTATAACCTTTAATTTGATACTCCCCTACAAAGTCACGAGTTTCAGTGCTAAGCCACGATTCATTTATCGCAATTATATCATAGTCTTTACAAGCAATTAAAGAAAAAAATTCGTTTATTTTATTTCGTAGGCTACGAGCATTTAAGGATAGAACCTTCAAATTGTTTGTAATTGCGACAACTTCGCGAGCGCAGTGGAAATTTATGGAATTTACGCTGGGACCGTTCGAGTTACGGCAGCCTGAAAAGAAGAGACAGTATTATGAAATAGTCTTCCTAAACGCGCAGCTCCTACGTCATTAAGATGAAGTCCATCTCCGAGGAACAAGTCCCTCCTGCCGTAGAAACTGTTCCAAAAATTCGCAAAATGCACTCCTTCCTGTTGGCAAAGAGACTTTAGGTTATTGTTAATATAGGTCGCCTTGCTGTAGAAATCGTTACGATGGATAATTCGAGGAAGTATACCTGTTAAAACAATCTTATTAGTTTTTTCCTTTAATCGCTCTAGTAAGTCCCTGTACCTAGCCAGCAGTTCTTCCGATCTAGAATTTAAAACGTTATTAGTACCGACATGAATAACATACGTTGTGTCCTCGGAGGTACCATCTGTAAATTGGTCAACACTATTAGTTATATCCTCCACCCTTGCACCAGGGTAGCAGTAACGGCGCCTACGACGAGGGTTTCTCCCACAGAATTCCTCGAGCTGTCCTCGAACAATGGAATCGCCAACGAGTCGTATTTCCGGTTCATCATCATCTTCAAAACCTAAAACAGAAAACTTATTGTTTGTTATTACTGGTAGACATGTCTTAGGTTTTCTCAATGGGGCTCCATTACGCACTCGAACGAAGGGTTGGGAACTAGGAGAAGAGAGAGGGCTATTAATACTATTTATATTATTAATAGAAACTGAGGCAGGAGGGGTCGCAACTGGAGTCTCAAGGGATTCTAATTTTGCCGTCAGGAGCATCACCCTTTCTTCAAGTCTTACTGGCCTCCTCTCACGTTCTAACTCGTTCCTCAGCACTTCCATTTGAGCACCACCTGCAAACTAACTGTTCATTATTATTAGCCATTGTAAACGCGTAAGCGGCAAATTTCCCTTCACAGCGACTGCAAGTACTTGACGGGGGTGCCATGCTTTTAATTAGTTAAACAACAAAAAAAACAAAAACAAAAACGAGCGTTTGGAAATTAATAAATTACAACGTAGGTCTACCGCGTTTTTGAAACGCAGAAACAGGTTCTTGTAACACAATTTATACTAAATGCATATAGAATTAAGCTACCGACAAAAGATCTGTAAAAGAAGAGTATTATAACACTTATCTGTCCGCGATTTGACCCGACTTTTTTCCTTTTCTTCACACGGTGCGGGACCACACTCTACCTGACCTCTCGAAGGAAGGAAAAATGAACCTTATGTCTGCACGTTTTTTGATAGATTTGAAAAACAACACGGCAACCACGTGCAGTAGCCTTGGTTTGATCAAATAATATAGTATTGAATAACGTCAATAAATGAAATATATTCGTTAATGAATGATTAGCAGCACGAAGTAATTTAGTTATGAATGCACCGAACACTATTTTTTTTAAAACACTTCAACGAAAACCACTTATTCAATTGATAACACAGGACACTCGATAAAACACGTCTGTTCACAAGGAAAGACTGATCACGAATATTTATATATATTATATATATATATATATATATATATATTAATATATATATATATATATATATATATATATATTATATATATGAACAGAAGGATCAACACAACGGCAAAACTTTTCATTTATTTGTACTTCAGACGTTTCGACAAATCTTTTGTCATCATCAGTGAATTAAGTCTTAAAACCTTAAAACAAAAGTAAAAAGTGAAAAGTGAAAATTACATCAATACAATATTAAAACCATTAAAATTAAAACCTTAAAGCAAAATGAAAATTGCATCAATACAAAATTAAAATCATTTAAATTTCATCACTATAAAAACTAAAATTAAATTAAATTACCTCAATAGGTAAATACACAATGTTTACATCCACCTCCATACTTGGCAAAGTCTAAGAGAACACTGGATGGTCAGAGGATTAGAAAGGGTATGTCTGTGAGAATCGGTTGGTTAGTTAAAAGAGTTGTAATTTGTATGATGAGCTATTATTATTAAGGGAGGGTTTGTTTCTATAGATGTACAAAGATTCTAAAATTCGGAGTTCTGTAAGGTTATTGGATCTAGTTAAAATTTCAAACTGAGTTTTGTGAAGGGGATGGTCGTTTTCATTACTATGGTTTCTAATTGCGGATTGTGGAGGGCTACTGAGGGGACGGTTGGTACGGACTGACAAGCCCAAATGTTGAGAAAGGCGCACCTCCAGTTGGAGTTGAGTGCTGCCAAAATACGCAGCCTTACAGCTGTCGCACGTGTATTTGTAAACAACATTGGGGCATACAGTTTTGGGGAATTCATCTTTGAACTTTAAAAAATTTGATAATTTAAGTGGGTTGACGAAGGCGAATCTAAAATTTATTTGGGGATAACTAGACTTGAGCAGTTTGGACAATTCACCTCGAATACGCAATGATAAATAACCATAAAAAGTAATTTAATATATCTGGTTTCTTTTTGTACTGTAGTTATGGGGAGTTTAGTATCAAAAGTGTTATTTAAAAATTTCTTTAATTGGTTATCGAATAGATGAGAAGGGTAGTAATTGTTAATAAAGTACTGTTTTAAAAATTTAAATTCTTCATTTAAACTTGCTGTGATAAAATTGTCAATAGACATAAAAGGATACATGCTGCCAAATTGGAAAAATTGGGAATCACTCAGTCGTTTTTTAATAATGCAGATAATTTTATTTTTAATTTCTCTAATAGAGTTTTAAGTATTAGAGAGAAAGAAATATTGTCGTTAGGCTTAAATTTTGATCTACCTCATTATAAACTAAATTTTTATAAATTTTTCTCTGGCTTTGAAAATCTTCTCATGAATATTAAAAATTGTGAGATCCGACCAAATTTCTCGTTTCATAACTTGGTAAAACAAGTGGAGAGCATCTCTTTTAAGAATTTTTATAATTTTAAACCCCATAAGGTGTTTTCTCTCCCCTCTTTAATAAGCAAGATTTTAAATTCTTAATAATTTTAAAAAGGATAACTCTGTCATCATTACAAAACCGGATAAGGGTAAAGGAGTAGTGCTGATTGATTCAACAGTTTACATAAATAGAATGGAGACAATTTTGTCGGATACGTCTAAATTTAAAAGGGTAAAAGAGAATGTTCTGTCTAAATTACTAAAACTCGAAGATAAACTTAATAGGTGTTTGCGTAAATTAAAAAATAGTAATATTATTGCTGACAATACATACAATTTTTTATTTGCTTCTGGTTCTAATCCAGGAATTCTATATGGTTTACCTAAAGTCCATAAGCCAAATTTCCCACTAAGACCTATTCTTTCGGCATGTGGTACATTCAATTATAATTTAGCCAAATTCTTCGTTCCCTTGCTTTCAAAACTCACCTTTAATGATTATTCTATTAACAACTCGTTTGATTTTGCTAAAGAGATAAAAGAGATCAATCATGCCGATTCTCTTACTATGGCCAGTTTTGATGTCTCGTCATTGTTAACTAATGTCCCATTAAAAGAAACATTAAATATCATACTAAATAAGTTATTCACTACTGATAATACTCTTATTAATGGCCTCACTCAGACTCAATTTAAAAACCTTCTCGAAATAGTGTGTTTTGATAATCTTTTCTTATTTAATAGCAACCTTTACAGCCAAATTGATGGGGTAGCTATGGGTTCCCCGTTAAGCCCAACACTAGCAAATGCATTTCTTTGCCATTACGAAGAAATTTGGTTGAAAAGTTGTCCTAGTAGTTTTAAACCCATATATTACAGAAGATACGTGGATGACACTTTCTTAATATTTAACCATCCTTCACACGTAAAACTTTTTCTTGATTATCTTAATAAACAACATAGTAATATTAAGTACACGTGTGAAAACGAAACAAATAATAGTTTACCTTTCCTGGATGTTTTAGTTAAACGGGCTCATAATAAGTTCCATACTTCACTATTTCGAAAACAAACTTTTACTGGCTTGGGAACCAATTATTTAAGTTGTATGTTTTATAAATATAAGATTAGTGCTATAGTAACATTATTAACAAGAAGTTACCGTATTTGTTCGGATATGAGTTGTCCTAGGTATGAGTTGTGCGGGTATGTGTTGTCCTGGTATGAGCTGTCCGGTCACGCATTACAGGGTGTACATAAAGTCAGGATCTATTTTTGTGAAGCACTTGGAAATTATATGGAATTCAATCATAAAATGATAAAGTGGTAACATTTATTAAATAATTAAGAGTAGGATTCGACGTGACGCCCATCAGTATCCCTGCACAGCTCAAATCGTTCCGCAGCATTTCTAAACACATTCTGGAGCATTTGCGGGGTTATGTTATCTGCAGCAGTTCGTATACGTGTACGTAAGTTTCAAGACTCGTAATCTTCGTCTGATAGACGTGCGATTTGATAAAGCCCCATGCAAAGAAATCTAAAGGGGTTAAATCTGGTGATCTCGCTGGCCAAGGTCTGTTGCTTCCGCGTCCGATCCAGCGATTTAGAAAACGTCCATTTAGATAATCCTGAACAATTTCGGCATAGTGACAAGGAGCACCATCATGTTGATAGACGACGGTACTAACAATCCTATCCCCGTCGTCTATCAACATGATGGTGCTCCTTGTCACTATGCCAAAATTGTTCAGGATTATCTAAATGGACGTTTTCCAAATCGCTGGATCGGACGCGGAAGCAACAGACCTTCGCCAGCGAGATCACCAGATTTAACCCCTTTAGATTTCTTTGCATGGGGCTTCATCAAATCGCACGTCTATCAGACGAAGATTACGAGTCTTGAAAACTTACGTACACGTATACGAACTGCTGCAGATAACATAACCCCGCAAATGCTCCAGAATGTGTTTAGAAATGCTGCGGAACGATTTGAGCTGTGCAGGGATACTGATGGGTGTCACGTCGAATCCTACTCTTAATTATTTAATAAATGTTACCACTTTATCATTTTATGATTGAATTCCATATAATTTCCAAGTGCTTCACAAAAATAGATCCTGACTTTATGTACACCCTGTATTGTATGTGCTATTATCCTCGGTATATTTGTGATAAAAAGATCGTTCTTGGAACAAAGGAAAACAAGAGACACCGAACCATGTGAAACTATTTATGCACGACCAAGAGTGCGTACCCAGACCACGTGAACTAGACTTAGCCACCCCGACTTATGTTGTGTATATAAATCTATATTATAAAACCAATGGTTATCACCTAGTTAGCATTAGTTAGGATGTTATATTATCTAGAGCATGGGTCGGGGAACGTTTTTGGGTATTACCCAAAAATCTATTTGAGTAAAATGAAATTACCCCCAGACTTCAAAGTAAACAAAAACAAGCCAATTGCTCTTAAAATTGTTGCATATGGTATACAAAAAATTCAAATTCAAAAAATGTTTATTGGATCCATTATTATGGAGAAATAAAAAAAAGCCACACATGCTGGCATAAGAATAGCACACAAACAAAATTAGTAAAAAGGATTGAAGAACTGAAGAATTTCATTCAAAACATCTCCACTTCAGGTTTTGGAAAAATGATGCTGTTTCATTTTTGATACAACAACATCAAAATCAGGACGTAAATTCGTAATATTCTAAAATTTAGAATAACGCCACATTTATGTAACAAAATAAAATAAAAATATACGAAAAAAATATCAGCACAAAGTATCAAGCACTAAAAGCACCTCTTCGTTTCATGATACCATACACACGACTGAGGCTCTGAGGGAAGTGTCTCTCATACCGCACGCATTACCCCCAAAATTTTTAAATTTACCCCATTTGGGGTAATTTACCCCTGTTCCCCGACCTCTGATCTAGAGGGAAGAGCCCTGTAAAACCGAACAATGAATAATTCCTATATAATCTTTATATTCAATTATTAATTTTTACATAAGGACCAAACTCGCATAACATAACTTATCTGTTATTCAATTCATACGTCCATGTTCTTTCTTGACCTTTATCTTGTTATATTTTTTTTAATTGTTCCCTCGGAAGATATTCGTCATGCTGACACCCGTGTTCGAATTCTGCTGACCAACACGGAAGGCGGGCATTTAATTACGAAATCTCCTCTTTTGTTTAATTCTAATTCAAAAGCATGATTATGTTATATATCGTTATGCGTGTTATGTATATATTATATATGTGCCCATGCACTGTGTTAAATCTCAAAATTAGAGTTATCCTAATGTAAATATAAAACACTGTAAACTATAGTTAACTGTGGTCAATTGTAATTAACTATAATGATTTAATATGATGTAATTAATGTACTTTAATGAAACTGTAGTTAGCGATAAAAATGAATGTGAATTATTTGGTAATTATAATCATATTTATAGTAAACCAAAATTACAATGTACTCAATGTCCGACCCGACATTATGTCGCCATTAGGAATGTACACGCGACGATATTGTTATTATTTTTTATTATTATTTTTTCGATGGGATAAATTTTTGATGTGGTTTCGACTTTGCCAAGTAATTGGTGACTTGTTCTTTTTTTTTTAAAAATTGCAGTGTTTATGTTTTGTATACATTCTCTCTTCGTTATAAAAGATGAAGTCATGTCTTGTAAATCTAATTATAAATCTTAAACCTGTAATTTTTGCTCATATGCATATCTTACTATAAAGATGCATAGTTCAATTTCCGTTTCTAATTAACTCGGCGGATCAGGAAAACAGCTGATCTGAAAAAACGCCGCTTAAGAAAAAAATATGGCTTCCTCTTCCTATATCCTGTTTATCTGTTTAACCATTGTCACAACAAAAAAATTTACTTTATTTTTAACTATTGTGCAAAAATAATACAGTCTTTTCAACATTTAATAATGATGATGTTAGTAGAATCGGGGCATATAAACCCACATAATTTCTTCTATGTTCATTCAGAAGTAGACTCAAAGGCTGAGCACTGCCTGTACATTTTAGCAGTAAATTACAGTAAGAAATAGTCTTTATCTTCTCCTTCGAGCCTTGCTTTCTTCAGAGAACTTAGTCTTTAAAATTTCCCGATACGTTATAAGAATACGGGAATCTTCAAAGAATTTAGTAAGCCTCCCAGAATCCTCCGAGCCACTATAGAAGAACTCGGAGAGTAGTATAGAAGAAACTACTGCAAGGAACAAATCCGTTGCTGCCACCTAACTAGAACCCCCGTCGACTTCGAACCAACCCAGGCCATAGACGGAGGGGTTAATATATATATATATATATATATATATATATATATATAAATGTTGCGCCCAAACATCGAAATCGCTCAGTGAGCGAAAAAAACAGCCACAACGCTTTATGGATGCACCTAAGTAACCACACACACCTGTTAGATATTTTTTCAGCTTCATGGCCGTTCTCAAACAACCACAACGCGTTGTGAACGATTCGGATATGACCACAACGCATTGTGGACGATTTGAAACTACCACACACCATATAAAATGCTCTGTCTGTCTGTCTGTCTGTTTGTGTCACCCTAAAACGGAAACGGCTCCTCGAGAGAAAAAATTATTCAGTAAAAGTTGCTTAAAATTAATCGCAACCTACGGGAAAATTATTGAATGCCCGGTTAGGTCAACTGTACGCTCTTGAAGATTGGTTAGGTTAAGTCATGATATTTTCGTTAAAACTAACGAAAATATCACGTCTTAACCTAACCAATCGTCAAGGGCATACAATTAACCTAACCTGGCATTCAGTTAACCTAACCGGGCACTCAGTTGACCTAACCGGGCATTCAGTTAACCTAACCCATTGGTTAATTTTTACATTTACGTCTCATTCTAAAGTTGCGTAAAATTAATCGAAACTTACTGGAAAATTATTGATAATAATTTTTTTTAAAGGACTTTATCTTTTTTCTAGCATACCTGCTTAAATTTGCTTTTTAATCGGTGAATACGTCGATAAATATACGTCGTGTTTATATTATTTCAATATACGTCATGTTTAAATAGAGTTTGATGAAAGACATCGGTGTGTGGTCGTTTCAAATCGTCCACAACGCGTTGTGGTTGTTTGAGAACGGCCATGAAGCGAAAAAATATCTAACATTGGTGTGTGGTCACTTAGGTGCATCCACAACGTTGTGGCTGTTTTTTTCGCTCACTGAGCGATTTCGATGTTTGGGCGTAACATATATATATATATATATATATTATTACTATTATTAACTCGCTATTAATTTCAAAACGCTAGTAATTTAATTAGGTAATTGCATGGCACCACCGTCAAGTACTTGCAGTTGGTGAAAAGGGAAGTTTGCTGCTTCCGCGTTCAATTTTTTAGCTCATAATAATGATCAGTTAATTTGCAGGTGGTGCTCGAACATGGATTTACTGAAGAACAAGCTACAGCGTGAGAGGGAGGCCAGAGTGAGGCTTGAAGAAAGGGTGATGCTCCTGACGGCGAAATTAGAATCCCTTGGGCCTTCTGAGAGGAGTTATTCTTCAGTCGCTGCCTCTCTTTCCTCAATTTCTACTAATTGTATAAATAATTCAAAAGGCCTTATCTCTTCCCCTAGTTCCCGACCCTTCGTTCAAATGCATAATGGAGCCCCAGTTAGAGAACCTAAGACTTGTCTACCAGTAATAACAAACAATAAGTTTGATATTTTAGGTTCTGAAAAGGCTGATGAACGTGAAATACGACTCGTTGGTGATTCCATTGTTCGAGCGCAGCTCGAACAAAGTGGTAGGTTTTATAGCCAGAAATTTTGGATCACCTGAAGATCAGAGCCCCCAGCCTTCGTTAGTTAGCCTTATAAGGCTAACTAATGAAAATATCATGACCTAACCTAACCAATCGTCAAGGGCGTACGGTTGACCTAACGATTTGTTAGGGTAAGTCGTGATATTTTCATTAGTTAGCCTTATAAGGCTAACTAAACAAGGCTGGGTGCCCTGATCTTCAGGTGATCCGAAATTTTGAGTACAAATCTCGCGATATTATTATTCTTCTTTATAAGTCAATAGGTAGACCCCATTTGAAGTACGCGATCCAATTTTGGAATCCGTCGCTTAGGTCAAAGTCGTACGAGGATAGGCTTAAGTAGCTAAAATTGACTACACTCGAGACTAGGAGACTAAGGGGTGATCTACTCCAGGTTTTTAAAATTATGAATGGGTTCGATAACGTAAATAGAGATAGCATTTTCGAAATAGCACAGTTTAGTAGAATTAGAAATAAAGGGTGTAAGCTGACAAGTAGAACGTTGGAGACGGCAGTCGCTATAAACTTTTTTACGTATAGAATAGTATATAGCGGGAATAGTTTGCCGGTAGAAGTAATTAGTAGCACTTCTATAAACATGTTTAAAAATCGATAAGATGCATATGTTGATAAATTGGGTATAGTTTAAGGTAGTAAAATTAAGGTTCTTGTGGTTCGGAAACCACATAAAATTGAAGGTCTCCTCCGCCACCACGGGGGACATACCCAGTAAACAATTACAAACGCGATTAGATAGACTAGCAATGAGTGGATCCTAGGGTCTTTGCTGGTCTGAAACATTATAACATTATGAACCTTATGTTGTTTCGTGCGTTGGTCTCTCTTCACACGGAGGTCAAGCTGGTGGCCCCGCTTCTAGGTCTGGCTTGGTGGAGGAGCGAGTTGCTTTCTTGCGCTCTCCACCGTACATAGCCAGGCACGCCTGGCTCATCTGGTACCGTCCTGAGCCAGGCATCCAGTCTTCTCTTGAAGACTTCCTTTGGAAGCTGGTTGAAAAGTCTTGGCCCCCTGACAACCAAGCTATTTTCCTTCAGAGTTGAGGATGTCCCTTGTCGGACCTTTAATTTGGGAACACTACACATTCTGCCTTTCCTATTTTCCAGTGTTGTTTGAATAGTAATTGGATTTAGTTTTAGGTTTGGTACCAGTTTTTCGATCATTTTCCGTATGTAGATTATGGTGTACCTCTCTTCTTCTTTCCAGGGAGTACAGATTTAGTTTACGTAGTCTTTCCCAGTAGTTGAGTTCTTTACAGCCATCAATCTTGGTTGTGAAATGCCTTTGCGTTTCTTCTAGTTTATTAGTTTCTTCCTTTTTATATGGGAACGTCAAAACTGAGCAGTATTCAAGTTTTGGTATAATCAGTGTTTTTAGCAGGGGAATCATTACTGTCCTGTCCCTTCTCTTGAACGTTCTTAGTACCTGTCCGGCGACTCTTTTTTGCTTTATTTATCGCTATCTGATTTTGTGTTTCGAATTTCGCATCATCTGTCATTATTATCCCGAAATCGATCGCTTTCGTGCTTCTCTGAATTTCCTGTCTTCTTTTCTACCATATCTCAGGAGCTGAAATTTCTCAGTGTTAAATGACATGTTGTTCTCTTCTGACCATTTGTATATTTTGTTCGTGTCCCTCTGCAAAGCCTCCACGTCATGTACATCGCTGATTTTTCTGCTGATCTTTGTATCGTCTGAAAAGGATGTTACTATAGTGTTGCTGTTTACTCCGCTGTCTATGTCTGTTAGCATGATAATGAACAGGAGTGGGGCCAGTACTGTCCCTTGTGGTACTGAGCTGCATACTTCCGATTCTGATGATGATATACCTTGAATTTTGACGACCTGCAGACGTTTTCTGAGGAAGTTGTAGATCCATTTTCCCACTTTGCCTGTCATTCCCATATATTTAATTTTATGTCCTATTATACCATGGTCACATTTGTTGAAAACTTCAGCAAAATCTGTGTATATAACATCGTAGTTGTCATTGCCTTCCAATGCATCTAGGATATTGTTGTAGTGTTCTATTAGTTGTGATAGGCATGATCTACCTGATCGGAATCCATGCTGATTTTCGTTAAATCTTTTCCGTGTCTCCAGGAAGTCATAAATTTTCTCTCTAGCTATTCTTTCAACTACTTTGGTGAGGTGGGACGTCAATGACACTGGTCTATAGTTCTTTGCTTGAGATCTGTCCCCTCCTTTATATAGAGGGACAATGTTTGCTCTTTTCAAGATGCTCGGTATTTCCCCAGTGCCTAGGGATCTTCTCATTATCCAGTATAAAGGTGTAGCTATTTCATTTTTACAGTTTTTAATCAATAATGCGTTCCATTTTTCCGGACCTGCAGCTGAATGTGGTTTCATTTGTCGAATAGCTCTCGCTACATCTTCTGGTGTAAAATCAAGGTCTGTTATATACTCTCCTTTCAATTCCTGTTCAAAGAATGCATTTATGTCAGGTATCGCTTTGTCACTTTTTGGGGTACTGAAAACTGATTCATATTGAGCACTCAATATATCAGAGAGTTCTTTTGGATCGTCGGTTAGTTCATTATTTCTCGTCCTTAAGGTCCTAACTAACTTCGTCTCCACTCTTTTTCTTTTGCGGAAAAGTCTTCTCTTTTGCCTCTCTAGCCAGCTCCTCTTTCCTTTTGGCTGTGATTTCAGAGCATATTTTTCTAAAGTTCTCAGCGTTTTTTCTTCCAAGGTTGTTAGCATTTCTTCAGTTGTTTTATTCTCGAAAATTGTTCTCCATTCTATTTGGGCCATGTGCGATCTGATTGCTTCCCAATTTATAGTCTTTCCTCGATATGTGTATTGTCTTTTAATGCTGTCGTCATATTTGTTGATATCTCGATTAAGTTGTGGTCTGAGATAATGGCTGGGGTTATTTTTATATCAGCAATCAAGTTCGTGTTATTCGTGAATACCAGATCCAGGCAGTTATTTTTTCTGGTATTTTCTGTTATCTCCTGTGTCAGCATAAACTCATTTGTGAGAGCCATCAACATTTTTGCTTGCTCCTGGTCTTCTGTTGTGCCCCCCTTGTCCTGGTGAATATATATATATAAACACACCGGACAAAAAATTAGTCACCCCTCTCAGAATGTACCTAATAACGTGTGACGGCGCCTCTGGCCTTGATAACCGCACGAATCCGGCGAGGCAGAGACTCTACGAGGTTGTGCATGTACTGAACATCGATTTACTGCCACTCGTTCATCAGCCGGTCCCGAAGTTCCGCCAGAGTCCGTGGGTGTCTATTCCTGCGTTTCACTTTCTGTTTCCAGCCTGAACAACACCTTCGACGCATTCAGGATTAAAGGCTTCATTGGACCTGCGATGTACTCGTCGCCTCCCATCATTGGAGAACAAACAAAAACGGGACTCACGGACCAATTACACGTTTTCAATCTGCCGCAGTCCAGTTTTGTTGCCTCTGAGCCCATTTATAACGTGCCAATTTGTGACTTGCTGTTAACAGCGGCCTCTTCCGTGGTACCCTGCTCCAGATGTCCATCGCATGCAGTTCTCGTCGCAATGTCCGTTCGGAAATTGGTCGCTGAGAACCTCATTGGTTTCTTGGAGCAATTGTTCTCTGGTGTTGAAAACGATTTGCAGTTACTAGACGAGAAACATGGCGGGCGGCCCCTATTGTCGAGAATTGTTTTCCGGCCACGTTACGCCGTCGATGTCAGTTATTGGCGAACTACACCACTCTTTGTAACTTGCTGGACAGTACGCGTTGACACACCAACAAATTGGGCTACTTCAGACATTTTTGTTCCGTGGGCTCTGCCAAACCGATGGCTCCTTTTTTGCCACTGAGTAACGTCTGCCTCACGACCCATTTTGCAGACTATAATCCAACACACTTTGTTCTTCACACCTCACGAAACAGATCTGATCCTGTGTGCTACGCACCGCTACTACTTGTCACTTACCAATGCTACATCAGCGCCCTGTGTGTGACCTTGAACTTCCTACTATCGGTGCTATTAGGGGTGACTAATTTTTTGTCCGGTGTGCTTATATTCCTATCCACCTTTTTGTATTTTATAAATGGGAAGTTAAAGTCTCCGCAGATCATTATATTGGGGGATGGAGGTTTTTTGGCCTTTATTAGCTTTCTGATGTCATCAATGGCCTCCGAGAATTTTTTGGTCGGGGTGCTTGGAGGTCTATAGATGCCTATTACTATCAAGTTTAGTTTTTCTATTTTCACTGGTAGGAGTTCCACATAGCTGTTTGATTTACTTATTATCGTCTCTGTCATCTGAAGTTCCTGTACATATTTTGCACAGCCACCTTTACGTCTCGTCGTTCTATCCGCTCTTAGTAAGTTGAAGCCCTCTATATTTATCTCTTTCTTATCAATACAATGTTCGCAGTTTTCACAATTTCCTTGGCAATCTTTAAGATGAGTTTCTGTGAGGCATGCGATGTCCGCCCTTGTTTCGTCCATAAATCCTTTCAGGTACGAAACCTTATTGAGTGATTGGTTTGGTCTTATTCCTTGAATATTAGCCAGGACAATTTTTATGTTCTCTGTTTTTCGTTGCCCCTTGCGCATTTCAAGTTCGTTTTCCTTCGATATCGCTTGATTCGTTGCCCAATGATCCTCCGAGAGAGATCCGTTTCCGCCTACCTGTACTGGTAGCTTCTTGCCCGGTAGCGGTTTGGCTCGGGGGTTTCCAGCTGTGTCAACTACATGTGGATGACATTTCGCATCCGTAACGTGTCCGCGATGTTGAAAAAATTTTCTTGTTCGCTTATTGTGTTCCTGTTGTTGTTCCTATTGTTGTTATTCTTATTGTCATTTAAACTTTTTCCTTTGTTCTTTGAGTCCGTCGGGAGATGTTGATAGTAGCATTTTTTTCCGAATTTGCAGATTCCATATTTTGCGTAAGTCCTGCAGATGTCTGGGTGGTAGAGTTTACATCCGTCTTCAAATTTACAATGACCATTATTATAGAAGAAATTGCATATTGGGGGATGTTCATATATACATTGTCCTCTTTTAAATCTGCAATTATCTTTTATATAATACCTGCATATAATTCCTTCCCTATATTTATTCTTGGTCTTTGTTTTTTGCTCCTTATTGGGGGACAGTTTCACTCCGTTTTCTTGACTGCCCTCTTGTCTTGTCGTATTTGTGCTATTTGTGCTAGTTGTGTTTGTGTCCTTCGTTGCCCTTATGCTGTGTGTTGTCTTTACACTCTTTGTCGCCTGTGTGTTTTCGGTCTCGTTTTGTGACGGTATTTGATTTTTTTCTATTTCGCCTTTCTCCGTTTCTTCCGTTTTCCACTATTCTTTGTTCCCACTTTCCTCTTCCATTCTCTTCTCGTAGTCTCTTTCTGCTTTAAATACTGTAAAAGAGTTTAATTCGGTCAAGCAGTTTTCGCAGAAAAATTTTATCCCATTAAACTGCTTTGCGTTCGTTATAAGGGAGATTTTTTCATCTCCCCATTCTAGGCATTTAAAATCAAAAAGTAGCTGACAAAAATCACAACTCATCGCCCCTGTCTCATCTGTTGCATCCTTACAGATACCACAGAGTTCCGGGTATGTATTAATTTCCATGTTGGTGAAGTGAATCAAAAAGGGGTATTATGGGAGGTAGTGGGTGGGGGATGACTCAAGCTGGGTGAGGGAAAGAATTTTCCGTTATTCCGGGGGCGGGGGATGGGGGATGTGGCACGCTCTATACTTCTAACTTATTGGTCCTCTCGACTGTGGCTGCGGGGGATAATGGGGGAATATTTGCGGGCATTTCAAAAACAAAACTTTCCTCACAAAGAGACTCTCGGAAAAAAACAAACAAATGCTGTATATATTAATTCACTTTGTTTTTATTTACTTTTTTGGTACATGTCGCGATTTTTACTTTTTTAAAAAGAAATACCACTATTCACTATCAATTAACTCACAATATCGGCACCGTTTAAAACTGATTAACTGCAGGATTTTTACTGCAATACCGCTTTTATTCGGACTTCGATCGAAACACGTGTAACAGTCACAACATCAAACAAACATATATATATAATTCAGTGGCGGCTCGTGGTAATTTTACTTACGCATGCAGTCACATGCATTACAGTGTAGTACATATTAGATAAGCTGTATTTTGTCTTTTATGGTATTCTTATGAGTTATGTAGTAACCGAGGAGAGAACCAATATTATATTAATAATATTAATAATAATTTTAACTTTATTTTTTTAACTTAAATAATAATTTTAAATTCATTGAGTATATTATTTACGCATGCAGTGCATGCCTTGCATTCATTAAGAAGCCGCCCCTGATATATATATATATATCTATATATATATATTATATATATTAATATATATATACACATATAATATATATATTATATAATATATATATATATATATATATATATTATATATATATATATATATATAATAATTATTTAAACTTTTTTCTTACCTTTCAACCTCTTTTCTTTGCTTTGCTTTAAAATTTTCACTATCTTTAAATTTTCTTACATCTTTTAACTTTCCTTCTTAATTAGGGTTGCCAGACGTCCCATCCAAAAATCCCGCTTCAAAATCCCGCGTCCAAATCCCGCGTTCTAAATGTCTAGCAAAACATATTTTTTAAGCAAATTTTTTAGGGATAAATTAATTTAGAATTTCAATATTATGTATAATAATTTCAATTTATTCACGATGTTTAATTGTTAAATATTATTGTAATAAATTTTTTCAAATTTTTTTGTATTCCTTTGTAACGTGTTACTTTTATTCTAGTCTTTCCTATTTTATTATGAATTAGATATTATTTCTATGTTTAAAATTCATCCTAAATTTTAATCTTTAGAAACTGGAAACGTGAATTTTCAAGATTTGGATCGTGATTCTGGTGAAGTGGAAAAAAGTTATTTATTAAGTGAATAAAATAAGCTTTTAAGTATGAATTATGACATAAGATATTAGGATAAGGATGTAGTAATTAACTTTTACTTAGGCTTTAAGCATTTGTTATTCCGAAGTGCGTAAGGTATTCTTTCATGCAAGCAATATAGACCTCTTCCTGCCCCACTCTACATCTTTGTCTGGAGCAACAAATGATATTGCAACATGGTTCAAGGGATCAAAACCAGTTAATTGAAGGGACTTCCCCTAATCTAATTTTTTGCGGACATACATATTTCCTTAAATTGTATTTATTTCAATTAATGTAACTATAAACGGGTAAAAACAATTGTTTGGAATAACCTAATTATTTAATGGCCATTCTAAATGATTACTTGAACCACTTGAATTTATTATGAGAAAAATAAGCACGGCTGGTGCAAATACTGAAAATACTAAATTGAAGCATTTGGATTGGGTGGGAAATAGTTATTAATATAATGTGATTTACTTAAAAATTATATTGTCTGTCAACGAATATCATTTAATACTTCAATTAATGAGAAAACTCTGAAGAGTGTAAAGAGATTAAAATTTATTGTCTTTATATCTTCTTCACATCTTCTGATCATAAAAAATTGTACAGTTCCACTTCAAATATTTTCGAAACTACAATCAACTTATTCTCCTCATTTTTTCAATGACGATGAACTTCAAGGCGAAACAGGTGGAGTTCGGTTGTTATGAGAAACGTGTTATTTTTTGGAGTCGGAGGGACGGGAATAGAGGGGAAGGCTTGTCAATATAAAAGACAGAAATCTGTTCGAATTGTAAACAGTTTTCAGAGGCATTTTCTCGAACAAGTACTCCAAACTTTGCTCTTTATAAAAATAGAACAGTCGATTTCTTAAAGAAGAAAGATGAAGTTTGTAAGTAAATTAAAGATCTCACATGAATTGTGATGCAGAAAGAGCTTTCAGTCACATATTAGCAGAATTGTTTAGCTTTTAACATAGTCTTCTGTAGGAATGTATTGCAAGAATAGTTTCATTAATATATAGTGTAGGGTTATATATATATATATATATACATATATATATATATATATATATATATATATACACACACACATTGTTTTTTAATCTTTTATGTTTAATTAATTTTCTATTTTTGTATGATTTGTTATTCCGTATTGCATACATACATGCATACTTACATACATACATACATACATACATGCGTACATACATACATATAAACATAGCCCGTGCGTCCATATACATATGCAGCGTCTTTAGCTGAGTGGAAATGTCGGTTTTGAGTTCGAATCGTGATGATGCTTATAATAATAATAATAACAGGAATTAGAGCAATAATCCGCATCTGGTGGTCTGAGCGCAGTGCTACTTTCTAGAGCTCCCGAATCATTATTATTGGTATTGTTATTATCCATATAAATACATACATACACACATGCATCTTTATTCCATATAGACATATGTATACATACAAACATACATACAAACTCAGAATGGTCTCCTGAGAAACTTATATGTTAAACACAGACCGTGCATGGAACAAGGAAATCTTCTGGGAAATTACAGCCACTATAGTTCGAATAAGTAATGCTAAATTAAAAATACTATAGTTTTTTCTTTTTCATGATGGAAAGCCCAACGTGGGCACTGGGTTACTCGCAAAGAGGCCCCAAAATATAGCTTCCCTCACCAGCTATCTGCAAAGCAGATAGGGTAGGTGTAAACTGTAAATCCTAGATCATTCCCAAAGCTGGATCCTATCTGCTTTGCAGATAGCTGGTGAGGGAAGTTATATTTTGGGGCCTCTTTGCAAGTAACTCGGTGCCCACGTTGAGCTTTCCATCATGAAAAAGAAAAACTAGTATTTGTCATTTGTCATTACTTATTCGAACTATAGTGGCTGTAATTTCCCAGAAGAATTCCTTGTTCCATGTACGGTCTGTGTTTAACATATACACACACACACACACACACACACACATATATATATATATATATATATATATATATATATATATATATATATATATATATATATGACGCAACCCCACATGGAAAAAGAAAAATGATTTCAAGGCCTTTCGTGTATTCAAAAGTACACCTCGTCAGGTTACTTCTGAATACACGAAAGGCCTTCGAATCATTTTTCTTTTTCTATGTGGGTTTGCATCATTCATTCATTTCACGTGTTTAATTGTGAAATTCATCCCACATATATGTACATTTATATATATATATATATATATTATACCCGGGGGGTTAAACGGTGCGTTTTAACCCCCAAGTATAATAGAGGTACTCGTTCTGCGGTCCGGAATGGACCTACAGAACGCGCTGACCAATTGGTCATTTTCGGAGTCCGGAGCTTTCTTAGCCCGCTTTCACACTTGTCGGAGTTACGTTTATTACGATGGGATTGAATTAGAGTCTACTTTATTTTCAGGCATTTTAATTAAATTAAGGTAAGCTGATTACAGGCGATAGTTTACAATGCTTTGTTTAAGTCTTTATTTCACAAGGTCATTTAAGTTCACCGGGTTAAAATTTAGTTATTCTTAGTCTAAGGGTGACAATTAAGGTCACCAGGAAATAAATGAATTTAAGTTTGCTGGCGCTTCCTCCAGTCAGATCCTGAATTCCTATATTCCGATATAAGCCTTAATCCCTAATTGATGTGAAATTTACCCTTCACCCTGGGTATCCCGTTCCGTTACTTTAACCAAAAACCCGACGGCCCACTTCTCGAAGCAACTTTCCTCATGCCCTTTCTAGGTCCGTCAAAGCAAGGACTGATCCGTAGTCACAAAAGCTTAGCTATTCATACGGAGCAACTCGAGCCTCGTTACTCGAGGAGACCTAGACTACTCTCGATGTTAAAATCTACAATCTGCCTCTCAATGGCTGGACCCCTTCTTATATACGAAGCAATCCACTCTCACATACGTCAGAGGTGCGCGTCACCACGAGACCAAGAGGATTTAGTAATTCTCACGAGTCGAGGTTCCGATATCGAAGCTCTGGACGG
Organism: Bathynomus jamesi; assembly: GCA_023014485.1. NCBI lineage: Eukaryota > Metazoa > Arthropoda > Malacostraca > Isopoda > Cirolanidae > Bathynomus > Bathynomus jamesi. The sequence goes on along the minus strand of JAJOZX010003190.1, from coordinate 483,396 downwards.
ATGTGAGATGTTAGCTGGGAAAGTACATGGGCCAACAGCCAGCGAAAGATATCACAAGAGCGCATCAGGGTGTTCTTAATTGGGAGGAGTATTGCATTTTAATTTTACGGGGGCTAGTTTGAGGGCTTAGGAGAGATTTGAGCGAATTTGAGTGAGAGTCTGGAGATAAAACAAACGCCTGCGCTTGTCATGAAGGTGGGCGTGCTCGTGTACAATGGCCAATTTATAGCCAGAGACTTGTCCCGCGTATAACAGTTCGTCCCTCTTTTAAAAAACAAAGAAAAAAACTTAGGGCGTTGCTTTTCATCGGAATATGGGTAGTATGGAAAGTTGTGAGAAAAAACGCGAACCCTTAACAGAAGTACTGAGGTCACTCCAAAGTTTCAAAGAAGTTTATTTGTAGGAATGAAGCTCCATGGATCGGAATCGTTTGTTAGGGCGCGAATAGTGCACCTACCTTCGTTGTTATTGCTCCAAGAAGTTTATTTAATGATTTGGGAGACAAGGTAGTTTGAAGGTTTTCCTTAAGAGAAACAATCCTGTTTCAAAACGAATTCACTCATTGAGTTATTGGTTAATTTTCATTAAAGGAGATTGAGTTGAAATGATTTCAGCTTACAACGGATGTCATATGACGTCACATCTTCGTTAAGGATCACAGCAGCAGATGATAATAATGGAAATCATTTAACAAGAAATAAGTATTTATCTGTATCATTAAGGTGAACTGCAAAATAATTCAGGATAAAGGTAAATGTTTTAGAAAGAAAAGTGCCGTACATGCAATAAATTGAAATTTGTTAAGCTTACAAATGAATTGATTGTGAATATAATGAGAATTGTTAATTATTCTAAATGCAACTTTATTTTAAGACTAAATTTTCATACTAAATTGGAATAAATGCAAATCAAAATCAATGAATACAATGACTCGAAATAGGTTAAATCTACAAATAAATCAAGTGGGATTATGACCTAGGTCGTTATATAATTTACTTTACTTTAAATATATTTTCGCAAAGCAAATCTCATTAGATGAGACGAGAACAGTCTTAAAATTAATCACTCAGTATATCGGACAACCTAAAAATTAAACTTACTCTAAAATCTTAAAAAAAAAGGCAAATACATTTAAACAGTAATATTACCAAAAACACTCTTGGAGTAATGGGAGCTTGTCTACACAAAATTTGTTCTCGGTCCGACGTTAAGGAGCGATGAACATGCCACTTGTGCATCAACGTTAAAATTTAAAGATGCATATTTCAGATATCCGAACTTGGTAGAGGAAATTATATAAATAGCACGGTGTTCGAATCCCGAAACGTTACTTCAATGCGGAAATTTAAAATTATTCATGGGCATTTAGCCCGGAAAAAGTATCATGCAAAATTACATTGTTGTTCGTGCGATATCGTAGATTTTTTCATATGCCATTTCTTTATTGATCAACTATTATTGAAATTATATAAAAGAAACTAGGTATTGGGAAGAGAAAGAAGGAATTGTTTTAATTCGGGGTAGTGTGAATAATCAAATAAGAAAGGGAAATCAGTAAACTTAGTTTCTAAGAGGAGTAACTAAAATAGGTTTGTGGGGGAAAGGCTTCTATTTAACGTTTCACATTCTCCTGTTAGACATTTTCTCGGATACCATATTGGGAATAAAATATGCTATAAACTTTAGAAATTAACAACAGGTGCACAGGTGGTCTTTATGGGCTAACACTCATGACAGAAAATATACATGAAAACATTTAGAGAAATGAAATTAAAGAAAGATAATTTAAACTCTCTTGGACACGTTAGTAGGTACCCTTTATTACTTGTAAGGGGAACATTTGGTCTGTCATTTTTCCGGGTTTCTATGGAGAGATTTTCGGAACCCGCCGGTTCTTTAAAAAATTTGTATCTCATCATTGCATGATCAAATACAAGGTCAATATTACTGCCAAATGGTGGGTAAGAGATAAGGTTACAATATAATATAAATAATTTTAGCTGTGATTTGTATGAGGAAATGGAAGCTAAGCAGGTTCCTAAAGTTTTAAAGTATAACATCGCATGACTTATAACTTGGGAAAAGGAAATTTAAGTTCTCGTTTTGTTTCGGCGAAATTATGATTTCGAGATTTGTTTTGAGTTAGTCTAGTAAAAGATATGAGTAACTAAAACATTTCCGTTCTAGTTCAGAGAAAACAGTTTATAGGGCTTACTGTCCTAAAGAGAGAATAAATATCGTAACATTCTGAAATTCAGAGAGTTCAAAACCATTTTAAAAGAAGGATAGAGGGAAATGAAATTCATAGTGGTAGGGTCAATTACAATGAGGTGCAAAAAGGACGTAAACAGGACAATTTACCGTTCGGTAGGATGTTTGCTGTCTTAGTAGGATTCTTAAATCCTTTCAAAATTTACAGCAGGCTAAGAGCTACCCGTAGGATTGTTAAATAGCTATTTACATTGCATCTCTAGCAGTGATTTTATCTATGGATAATAAATAACAACGACCTATACTGAATAATAAGGGAGGAGAGGTCCGCAAAGGATGTCTTCGTCCCACCGTGGTTTGATAACAAAAGGAGAAAAATTTATTCTATTTAGGGTTAACTCAACTAATTGATGGTTGGGGAAGAGTTAGTATGAGGTCGACTCGTTTAACGGGGGAAATAATAAACGAAAATGGTGTCCTGTTTGCACGTATAGGAAAGCAAAAGTTAGAATATGAGCACAAAGTTAAAGCAAGATATTGTAAAATTACCTCTTTCAATTAACTGTCTTTGAGTTTTTCGTCGAAGCATTGAGATGTTTGAGACCGTTCGAGGGAGCATTAAAAGTTTTGTAATATCAGTTTGTTGTCTACACTGTAACATAGGCATATATAAATTTCGTAAGGAAGAATAGCTGAAGAAAAGTAATTCAAAGAATAAGATCAATACGGTTATTCGTAATGGAATGTTCTTTTCTGAGGGTGTTTACAATGAGACCGTCTAAAATAAAGTTAACAACAGTCCAGACGCTGTGTTATTCGGGTGCCAATTTTCGTTTCCTAAACCCAAGAGGGTCTTTGCAAATTTCTAATTTTCACCTTCTTTTCACCTTCGAACTATTATTAAAGATATTCATTAATGGAAGATATTTCTTAATCGAATTTATACTGGCTTTTTCAGTATTAATTTCACTCCTAATTATGAGAGCTGACACCCGTTTTTAGGGCAACTACAATTTTATCACTTTTAACTACTCTCGCGCAACTACTTCTGCGCAACTCATTGTTTTAAATTAGCATATATTAAACGTTTCGCGTATTGTTTTTCGCCGACTAATCTTATACTAATTATCTTTTGATAGAAGAACATTTCATTATGGTTTCCGTTAATGAGGTTCATCTTATCGGGAATTCCCTATTTGATAAAGACAAACCCTGAATGTTTAGTCATTGGGAAGAATTTATATTGTAAACAGAATTTAATTTGAAACATCTATTATCGGCTTGTCGTAACGTCATAGCCTCTCTGTCTTACAGAAAATTGATATTTTAAAAGGGATAACTTATACGTTTGGTAATAAAGAAAAGGAAAAGATAGATATGAAGATAAGAACAGAGCGAGAGTGTAATCCTAAATTTCTCTCGTTTGGATGATTTTAAATTTCTCCCTCCTCCGCAGCATAAGTATTATCCATTCTTAGATTATCATAATATACATCAAATTGGATTTTATCCTTACCTTGATAACACAGCTCAACAAAAATTTTTTTTCGTTTCGTTGCCAAGGAAATTCGTACGAATTTAGGGTATTTTGGGGTTGCTGAATTCCAAAATGAAAGTAGTTTTTCCGATTTGGCTCTAGTTCTTAAGATAATGAATACCCTCAATTAATAGGAAACGTAACCATAACGCGTGCATATGGGAAACTACCGGAACATTCTAGATGGTGAGACACGCGAATATTCTTAGTGTTTACTCCGCGATCATTCTAGAATATTCCCCCTCCGTATATAAGTCATCGGCCACCCAACCAGTAGTCAGTTGACAGTTGGCAGTGGAGCGGTACGTGTAAAGATGGTAAACTTCTTGCTTGGGCAGCAAAGTGGATATACGAAGTACCCTTGTTTCATCTGTTTATGGGATAGTAGGGCAAGGCAAGATCATTGGAAAAAAGTGACATGGCCTTCAAGAGAAAACATGACTGTAGGTGCAGCGAACATCATTAACGAGCCTTTGGTTGACAGGGAAAAAATCATCCTCCCACCACTTCATATCAAGGTGGGACTAATGAAACAATTTGTTAAGGCCTTGGACAAAGATGGCGATTGCTTCAAATACATTTGTAGATCGTTCCCTGGACTAAGTATGGAAAAACTAAAAGCTGGAATCTTTGATGGCCCTCAAATCCGTACACTTATCAAGGATTCTAATTTCACAAAATTTATGAATGGTGTTGAAGCTTCTGCCTGGTGCAGTTATGTCTCAGTTGTCAAGAACTTCTTGGGTAACTACAAAGCAGACAATTATGAAGAACTGGTGCAAAACATGCTCACAAACTTTGAAAAGTTGGGTACTAATATGAACATAAAGGTACACTTTCTCCATAGCCACTTACACAGATTTCCGGATAATCTTGGTGATTTTAGCGAGGAACAAGGGGAGAGGTTTCATCAAGATATCAAGGTGATGGAGGAAAGATATCAAGGCAGATGGGACAGACACATGATGGCAGACTATTGCTGGAACCTCCAACGTGATTGTCCTGATAACCCACATAAAATAGAATCGTACAAACAGAGATTTACTATACATTAATTGTAATTATGCGAATCAGCTTACTGTGTTTATCTGTTATTATACCGAATACAATGCCATTATGTATTTCATGTGTTTACTCTTGTATGATTTGAGACAATTTCAATGCGATTTGTAAGCAGGCTCCGCCTGAACATTAAATTTTTTGCATTTTTACGTGTTTCAATGGGGTACCAATTATCTCATAAATTAGAGCCAATCTAGCAAAACCGATGTCATATTCGGAATCAGCACCACAAAGTTACCCCAAAATCACTAATATGATTGGCAATAAAATGAGTGTTGACCAGTGTAATGGCCCGAAACATATTCAACACTTCGATCCTTTTGGTCGTGGCAACCTTCTCAATGAAATTATTTTTTAAAATGGACAATACCCTCCTTTGAAGGACTAGATTCGACAAAACCACTCTCTGCAAATGGCCATGGGCAAATATTACTGTTACTTTTCCACTCTATGTAAATTGAGTAAAAATGCCGAGGATATTATGGCATTTGACAATTTTATTTCCCTCAAATAAGGGAAACTATCTAGAAGATTGAAATGAATCTTCTCAGATAAACACACCAATTTCACCTTGTCCAAATGCAGGGAGAAAATTGATCGAAATCGCTGGAGGGCCCTTAGCTCCTCCGCTTTAAGGATGCGACTACCAATGTGTGCAGATATCTCTAAAGATTTAACATTTAAGCTTAAAGGAAGGTAATTTTTTATGATAGATACAAGTTGCTCATTTGGGAGCTCCCTGAAGGCAAGATGTTCACTTTCTAATGTGAGTAATAATATTTCTTCCCATCTGATACAAACAAACCTGAGGATGAACTTATGGTCCTGTAAATATTTAAAAAGATGGAAAAACATTTCCGTAGGAAGGTCGTTTATATTCATGGTCTCGGTGGATTATGATTCTAGTCTGAAAGAACAAATTACCATTATTTCATATTCACTAAGGTATAGCAGTTTGGCTACTTTCACTCCTCATTAATTTATCACAATTTGCTTATTTTTTACTATGTTACTTCACCACAATTTAACGGGTTTTCTTCACTCTTTTATTTCACTATAAATTTACTGTTCTCTAGTCTTAATTCATACCGGGGAAAAAAATCTTTAAATACCAAACACTTAGAGGGGGACATGAAGTTAAATTTGGGTATTAAACTAGGGGTATGGTTAATTCTTTTCTTCAGGAGAAACCTCCCGGGAGTTGTTCGTAAATCATCTCTAAGTATTCTGATTCGCGCTCGGGTTCGGCTGGGCGGTGAAATCGGACAGATCGCGTCGGCCTCATGCTTGGCTCCGGACTGGCAGGGGATCTCCACCGTGGTGGCTCTCGTACCACCGGGGTGGTTTGAAGGAGGCGGTGCAGGTGCTCTTGTTTCCGCGATGTTGTAGCACGGAGGACTGGGGCCGCACCACGTCGGGTTCTACGCTATCTTCGTATTACCATCATTCTCAACCCAATAGCTCCAAGCACTATACAGGGCCAGCGTAGAGAAGCTGATTAGTCGAGATTTCCCGTCCTGTTGTTTCTTCAGAGTAACCCGTTTTAAGTATCGGGTCATTTCTTGCAAGTTTACTCCCTTCGGGAGTGGCGCATTGAAATGGCGGATGGCTTCAGATGTCAGGACGGACTTCGGGATGTACGTGACTTCCTCGTCGTTCAATAGAGAGGGTAATTCGGTCCGCAGGGAGAAATTTCGAGGGTCCGAGAAAAGGGAAACCGACGGAATGATTTTATGGTCCGTCAAAATCTCGCAGCCTTCCGGCAATGGAAATTTGCCTGTCCTTTCGATCTTCAATTGATGTTTGGTTCCTTTTTACAGCCCACAGCGAAGGAACAAAGTCAAAGGACTTGCCACGCTATAATATACTTCTTGATGTCGTAGAAATATGGTGGAAAAAATTCCTCTTGATTACTCGCTGACACGTAGTTAAATTTGTTTAGGGTCCCGCCTGGAAGAGGCGGACTACACAGTTTTCGGATCCCTTGGTCAGAATGTAAGTTGGCACTGGGCAATGGAACTTATTGTGTATATGCACACAATCGCCCAGAGTGTCCAGCAACAAATAATTTAGGCGGTCTTGACTTACGCCCAGGGAGCGATTCTTTGGGATAATCTCGGTATTTAGGTCTTCTTTCTCTATCCAAACGGGCAAGTGATGAATTCTGAACAGAGTTGTAGGGGATTCTATGGCCTTGAGTGGGATGAAGACGATGATCCTAACGGGTTCTTGCTAGTTTGAAGTAAAGGGGGATTGTTACCATATTTAGAATGTAAGGCAATAATCTCCCAACCTTGGGCTCAATTCCTTTTAATACTTGAAGGCAGAAGTTAGGTTCAAATAGGAATAAATCCAAACTCCCTTGGTTGGCATTAATCAAAGCTGTTGTCAGTCGGTTTAATCTCAAATGAAGACTTTCCGTATAGGTAGAGAGACTTTGAGCAACAAGGGTTAAAAAGACCATGTGTTGCTCTCTTTTAATTTCCGCCTTGATGTTTGCAAGATAAACGGATACAGTCTCCTGGAAGGAATGGATGTCATCAGAAAGTAAATCCATGTATTTTCTGAGACTGCTGACATCGTAAACGGTAGCGTTTGATACCGTTATGTAGGAGTTTAGATTGTCGGCTAAACCCTCTTCGTTTGCTTCAAATTTTTGTACTCGTTCGGTGATTTCGTCCACTGAGGACTGCCGGGCGGTACCAAACGCAAAATTCATAAACTCGCCTACCGCATCAACCAGTCCACGCCGTTGTCTTGAGGGGCTTCCCAGGGGTTGTTCTTGATGTAAAGTGGTGATGAACGTCGTCAGCTCCTTCCTCGTGTCTATTATCTGTTCGCGGACGCCGTGCAGAGTGACTATTAAGATATTTATATCCTTTCGCATAATCTCCGCAGATCCTTTTGCTTCACTTATCCGCCGCATTTCTGTCTGGCATTGAATTATTAGTTCCTTCATTTTTTCGTTTAAAGCTTGCAAATGTCGATAATAGGGTCCCAGATGGAGTTGCACACTAAAGATGTAAACTGAACCATGAGGTATCAAGGGGCCCAAAGGTTCGAACAGGACTCCATGGTTCTCAAGGGTTTGCGCCCCTGAGTGGCTCGCAATCGATAATAAGAGAAGGGCAACCACTTCCCTGAGCAGGGCACTTTTGGGGCTTATCATTATTTAATTCAGTAAGAAATTTCGTAAAATAAAATGGAAAATGACTTTAGCAATGTTCTTTTCTAAAAGGAATTAAAGTATTAAATAATTTTTAGTATTAAAGTGGTAAATTGAATTACGCAAATATTATTATTGCCAAATTATTAAATGGGTTTATGAAAGTATTCCTTCTCACTACTTCTCTTGTATTCCTCTCCACGGTTCAAAGCGAACTAATTCATTAACTCTTGTCCAGAGTGAAAATAAGTGAAGAAATATGAATCTGTTTAAATGAAAATACTTTTAAAAGCAATAATAGAAACGACTTTACTTTTGACGTTATATCATTTAGCTATGGTTCCACTCTTCTTTCCTAAAATCCGGTCCCTCGTTGAGCGCTCTTATCATGGTTCTCGTTGTGTCGAACACGAGTCTCGTACAAAACTCATTCGGGAATATTTTAATTGGGTTTCTTTTTGCCTACATCCCTCTCAAATGCCTACTTTGTGCCTACTCTTTTACCTGCATATTTTTTAAATGTCCACCTCTAGGAAGTGCCTTTTTCATATTGCGCAGATAAATATAGACGAAGTTTGGTTTCTCTTCGTCGCGCGTTAAATTGTTTGTTTAATTTGCCGCGTTTTTAGTGTTTATAGTGCTATTCTAAATACTTATTTAGCTCCTATTTTATCTCTTGATTTATATAATCATAAAAGCGGGAAAAAGAAATTGTTCCTTAGTCAAGCCTTACATTTTCCTGAATTAAATTATTTATTTTAGTTATCAAAAGCGCGATAATAAGGAAGCGATTTTTACGCAATGAGTCTCTCATTTTAGTATGAATCGTTCCCTTTAAAGCCTATAGCGCAACGCTAATCATGTATGTACAAAGTTGTTCGTTAAAACAATTAGTCTCGGGGCCTGGTGAAGTGCCTCCACAACTTTTGCATCTCATCGAACCTGCTCCTATCCCGTGATGGTTCGCTCTTCGATGGTTTTGGTCCAAATCCAGTGTTAGAACTTCCGGCTCCATCCTCTCGGTGGATAGCGTTGATTTCTTCTTCGGGTAGATCGTCAAGGGTCTCTACATCATCCAAAGCTCGTTTGCGTTGGGCGTTTGATGTTTCAGTTTTTATGTTATTTATGTGTACTCGTTTATCGCTTTGCGTTGTCGGGTCCCTGACTAGGAAGGTATAGTCGTTTAATTTCTCTAACACCCGACATGGCCCTTCGAATGGAGTTTGCAAAGCTTTTTGAAGACCCGGTGTCGGCGTTTTCCTGATGTAGACTTTTTCTCCCTTCTCTACTGTGCGGATCTTTCTTCTTTCCGTTCTCTGTATCATCTTCTTTCGCTGATTCTCGGAGTATTTCATTGCTGTTTCGTATGCCACCCTTCTCATGTGTTCGTGTCTCTGTTTATACTCCTCCAGATCAAGGGGAGCGTCGTTCACTTCGTCTATTTCCGTCAGAGGGGCATTATTTCGACCGTACATTAAAAAGAACGGCCTCTCGTTTGTCGAGTTATGAATGGTGTTGTTATGGATGTTTTTTTACAAGAGGTAGATACTCATGCCAGTAATTAATATTTTTCTCTTCTATTAAAGTTCGAAGGTTGTTTTTTAGGGAATAATTGTATCTCTCTACTTGACCTTGACTTTCCGGACGCGCCGGAGTTCCGAAGCTGTGATTGATACGGTATTTTTTTGTGAGGTTTGCCATTATTTCGTTGGCAAATTCGGTTCCATTGTCGGTTTTTAGGTTCTTTATTCTTCCGTAGGTCGGTATATAGTGCCCGAAAATGCAATTTGCCACTGAGGTTGCCGTTTTATCCTTCAGGGGGTACATTTCTACGAATTTAGTAAAACTGTCTATTACGACTAATACGTAAGCAGAGTGATCTTGTGAACGTGGGAAGGGGCCTACCAGGTTGGCAAAAATCCATTCCAACGGTTCCTTACCCGAAAGAGTTTCTCCCAGAGGAGCTTTCCGGGGGTTAATGTTCTTGTACTTATTAAACACTTCGCACGTTTTGATGTATTGCCGTATATCTCTTGTCATATTGGGCCAGTCATAAACTTGGGACATTTCCTGATAGGTTTTTGACTCAGCTAGGTGTCCCTTGTCAATGGAATTATGAAATTGTATGAGAGCCTTCTTTTGTAGTTTCGCATCGGGGAGGCAGATTCTTTGGGATTCCTTTCCTCCGAGCGATCGGATCGTGTAAAGTATCCCGTTCTTCATTTTGAATCTGTCACTTTCTCCCTCTTTCATGACGTCCCGACACCACGGGTCTAAACTTTGAGCTCTTCATATTTCGTCCAACGTTATTTCGGGAATTTCTTCGTCTTGTAACAATTTTTCGATTAACATCCCTGTCTGGGGCGTTTCTCCCCTATCCAGGGCTGATTTCTGGCTTCGAGTGATTACGTTTATCGTATGATCTTCGTCCTCCCATTCTAATTTTTTCTCACTTGTACTTGGTAAACACCGACTCATTAAGTCGGCAGCAAAATTCTTTTCTTCCTTAAAATATTCTACTGTAAGATCGAATTCCAATAAAGTGACAAACCATTTGGTTAGTCTTTATGACGACTGGTTTATTACTAAACTAATCAGCGGACGGTGGTCGGTTCTTAGAATGATCTTTGATCCCAGTACCAGAGCACGAAAATGGTTCAGGGCCAAGATGATACTTAAACCCTCTTTTTCGATAACAGAGTATCTCTTTTGGGTGTCATTAAAGCCCTTACTATACTGTAATACTCCAATTGGGCTAACTCACCTTCCTCGTTCTTTTGCATTAATACTGCTCCGCTCGCTTTGTCAGATGCGTCTGTGTATAGGACAAATGGTTCTTCAGGTTTGGGATGTCGTAGTAAGGTTTCGACGGTAATGATCTCCTTAATTTTCTGCAGGGCGTCGTCACGCTCTTCTGTCCACTCAAATTTTTGCTTCTTCCGCGTCAACTCATGGATGGGACCTATTAACTCGGCTGCAATGGGAATGTATCTCCGATAGTAATCTACTAATCCCAACAGCGATTGTACTTCTTTTACTGTTTTAGGGGGGTCGAAATTTCAGTATGGCCTCCACCTTGTCCAGGCTCCGAGACATACCATTTCTGGTGATATCATGCCCCAAAAACGTAACTTTCTCCTGGAAGAACTGGGATTTACTTAACTTGAATTTTAGGTTGTTTTCTCTCAGCCTCTGCAAGACAGTTCTGAGGTTGGCCTCATGTTCTTCTCTCGTTCTTCCGACGATCAGTTTATCGTCAATAAAAACGTACACCTGCCTCCCTATCAAATCATGAAGTAAATTACTCATGATTGAACTAAACACGTTGGGAGCCATTTTGAGACCAAAGGGCAGAACTTTATATACAAAGCTTGCATTGTTGGAGGAAAAGCTGTAAAATCTTGCGACTTCTCGTCCAAGGCGATTTGATGATACCCTTGAGCTAAGTCGATGGTGGTAAACCATTCATTTCCTCCTAAACTCCGGAAAATAGAATCTATGTCCGGTAATTTAAAACGTGATGTTTTCAGTACCTTGTTCAAGTTTCTATAGTCTACCACAAGTCTATTTTTATTCTTTTGTTTGACCAATAACAGCGGGCTATTAAAGTCACTGTTCCTGCGTTCTACCAGACCGCGTTGCTCCAGCTCGGCTACTTGTCGAGACAATTCTTCGTGGTATTTAAAAGGTAACGGTACTGGGGTGTGTAGATCGAACCGTGTCTAGGTTCGAGCTCCAGGGAGAGTTCAAAGTTCTTTAGAAGGCCTAGTTCATCCCCTTCTACGAATGTTACATCCAAATAATCGTCCAGTATTCGCATTAATCTATTCCTTTCCTCTGTTTTCAAATTGGTTTGTTGCACGAACTCGTCGATCATTTTTCGTTTCTGTTCGAGTGTTCTCTTGGGTTTTGTAAAATCTCCCATCATTTCTCTCTCATAGATTTCCTCTGAAATCTCGTCAATAAACATCGCTCTTTCCTGGCTTAATTCTCGATTAAGTGCATCCTCTCCGATCAGATCGTTCGCATCTTCTCCCTCCTCAGTTGGGTCGTCGGCGTCTGTTGAGCTGCAGAGGCACTGACTTAATTCGTGTTCTTCTCGATCACCATCACAAAGGCAGTATCTCAAAACTCCTCCGACCACTTTCAGCCCTTCGCTTCTTACTTTAACCTTGTTGTTTGCGGACGTGTTATACACTAATACTGGGATGCTTCCATTTTTATTTACACACGCCATTTGGGGTTCGAATTGTAGATTTGTGGGAGGTGTTTCTGCTTCTATTATCAGCGTAGTCCCTTCTTTCAGGGGTAGCTCAGATTGTAATTCTAAAATGGCTCCAGCCTCACGGGCTGTTGTGGCCGATCTGCTCTTCAACATAAGAGGTATATCCACCAAATTCACCCCATGGGACGGTAAGTCCTCCATTTCCATTTCAACCTGAGATACCACCGGGACTTGGACTCCGTTTACATGAATCCAGAAACCTCTCCTTTCTCCTTCGATCTTTACACGGTTTCTTTTGCTGAAATCCGTTCCAATCATCAGACGTAGTTCCGCCGGTAATTCTTCAATGATGAAGGCAGTGATCTCATATGTTACACCGTCTATGTTTATAGCCGTATTAATTGTTCCTTGTATGTTCAGTTTCTCGTTATTGATGGCTTTACATTTCTTCGTGGTTTCCTTTACCAGAGGTCTCAGCCCGAGCCCGTCTATAAGTTCTCGCTTGACCAAACATATATCAGCCCCTGTGTCAATCAGGGCAAGGTACGCTCTTTCCCGCAGTGTCACCTGAATGACCGGGTAATGAAACATTCGTATACATCGGGTCATTGCAGGAGAAACCTGCTCCTCTAATAGGAAATCTCCATTGACTTCAAGGAGGGGACTCTCCTGGGGGTGTTTATTATTACTTTGAGCTTGCGCGTCGTGATTCACGCATACGACGTTATTTTTGACTTTCGCATTTTCTGAGATTGCATTTGTCCTTCCGGTCTCACGAACAGTGCAAGCGTCATGCTGTGCATTAGTTGTTTCCCAGGCATTCATGTTATACACGCCATTTACTCGATAAGTTTTCGTCAGTACAATATCCGTACTCTTTTCCACACTTCCATTCCCACATTCAGCACGCGAATCCTTTTCTAGTCCCTTTTCACACGCGCCTAATTCATAAACATTACTCACACACGCATTCTCCTTGGATTCATTTTCCCAGGCATTTACTTTGTAACTATTACTCACACACTTACTCCTTTTGACTTCGTTTTCACGCGCGTCCCACTGATAAACATCAATCACTCTCTCTTTCTCCTTAAATTCGCTTTTACTTGCGTTTGAATTATAAAAATCATTCATACAATTTCTCTTTTCTTGAACTTTATTTTTATTTTCATTCATTTCTTCCTCGCACATTCGGATCACATTTTCCTTATCTAACCTTGAATTACTCGCGTTTGTTACTTCTTCTCTCTCGGTATTTATAAAAACATTCTCGCTTACGGGTTCATCAACCTCAGAGTCTAATCTCACACTCAAGGCCGCGCGACTTCCGCTCGGTTCAGTTTCACTTTTATTGATAATTGAGTCAAACACATTTATCTCACTTACTCTCTGCTTTTCCTCGTTCATCTTTTCAGGTTTATATACTATATTTTTCTCTTTCCCTCGAACTCCTTCTTTTGGGGAATTTTTCTCACTATTTGGAATATCTAGTCATGATTTATTTTCCGAGTCTTCATTCTCTCTAAAAGAAACTTTTCGGGGAACTTCGTCTCTATTTAGCGGAGGGTCGCTCCTTCTAGGCCAAGGCGAGCCGTTTCGGCGTCCTTCCCAACCTCCTGCCGGGGACCTTCCACGGTCATGTTCCCGATTTTGATAGCCTCCGTTGTGGCCGTCCCGCGTAGAGTAGCTGCTTGGGTTGGCGTATGGTGAAGGGGATCGGTTCCTTGGGTCGTAACGTTGGTACCCCTGTCTACTCCCGTTTTCCATTCGGCGTTCGTAGGCGAAGGGGACTTTCCACTTTGGTTTTCTCTATAACAAAAACGGTCGTCTCGTCTCTCTCCTCGTCTCGGCTCGTAGGGGGACGATGACCTCTCATTTCGGTCTTCCCTGTAATGAAAATAGTCGCCTCTTCTTCGTTCTCTTCGGGGCTCATATGGTGACGGAGATAACCCATTTCGGTTCTCCCTGTAGTGAAATAAATTTTCTCTCTTCCATCCCCGGTTATTGGGATAATCGTCCCTTCTATGGTCATAATAATGCCTATTTTGGTTGCTTTGCGTTTCTCTTCTTTCCCTCGGCCACCTATCTTCTTCTCTTCCCCGGTTTTTATTTGGTCGATAATGTGACGAGTACCCCCGTCGGTCCTCGTAATTTTCTTCCCTTCCTCGGTAGCTATTTGTCGGGACGGAGACGCATATCGTCGCTCTCCTTCCCGGAGGTACTCTCGAGCATTATTTTGGTCTATATCTAAGGCCTTCATTCTTTCAACCATTGGACAAATCTTTACCGTATGTTCGACACTTTCGCATATGTAGCATTGGGGCTTATATGCTGGCGGCGGCGCTTGTGCTTGTACGACATTCACACTCGGTACATTGTTTTGCATAAAGGAACCAGGATGGATGGATAAATCGTAAGGCGGGGCAATACAGTAGGGAACTTGCCTTGGGGGGATATTTAAAGGGATAGCTTGGGAATGAGGGTTTTGTCCCACGTAAGAGGACGCGTTTAGATACGGGAAATAAGGAGGGTGATTCAGTAAATAATTTTGGTTTTGATAAATTGGAACTTCGGGGGACGGTATGGACCCCATGTTTTGATTGGAATAGGGTACTGAATAAAAAGGGGTGACCGGTTCGGAAACGATTCGATCGTCGCACCGGATGCGTTTGATTTTTTCATGTACTTCCTCATCCTGGTCTCCGTACTTATGCCAGAGTTTGCGAGGTATAGAATTTAAAATTAGCTTATTTAACACAAATGGCACATCTATATGCTGTATCATATTTCCCGCGTCCCTTTTTAACCCTTTGACCTCCCTTTGGATTCTATATGCAAATCAAGTAAATGACTCATCAGGTCTCCTACTTTCTCGTTCTATGTTCATCAGTCTATTCGTGATCTCGTCCCTCCTATTTTGGCAATAGAGATTGGAACAAATATCTAAGAACTCTTTCCAAGTTTTTACTCTCTCTTCAAATTCTACGAGCACCACTCTACTGGGGGGAACCGAGCATCTAATTGCCAAAGCGATCCGCATCTTGTCGGAATTTCGCCCTCGCTCGGGAATTAACCGTACGACCTCAGAGACGAAATCCTAAAAGGATACGTAACTTTGAACCACTCCTTGAGCGGCAGCAATTTGGTACTCGGCATACGTCCCACAAAATATGGGACAGATTTCAGCCGCATGACGCAGCTTTTTCTCTTCCTCGGGAGAGAAATCGTTTTCCTCCCCATACGAAGATAGTTGGAATGATCTGGTAGCTGGTGTTTTAGGGGGACGCATAGGAGGAGAGTTTGGGGGTGACGTGCTGCGCCTACCAGCCGCTTCCCGGCTTCCTAAGCTAGCATGTCTACTATCCTGACTAAAAGACATTTTTTCATCGTCTAATGAGAGAGGCCAAAATTCTAAGAAGTCTTGGCTCAAATCTGCTAGCAAAGGACTATTTCCCTTTTTAAGTTCGCCTTGAATTTCCTCAGGAGAACCCAAGAGGGGAAGTGAGGTATTCTATTTATGTCAAAGTTTGGGGGAAAATATTTTAATCCTGAAGGGGATTGTTCAGGGGTGCTTCCTGCTACAGGAAAATTGTCTTCCTGTCCCCTAAGACCGGTCGCAATACAAACAGGTTTGCTTACCTTTGATTTTCCTTCGTCTTCGGAGAGATGGATTTTCTCGTCATCGCCTGTTGCTTGGAGTTTCGTCGCCGCTTCCACTTGTGCCCGAATAGCTGCTCTTGACCTTGTGAGTCTGGGTGGAACTGCCTTTTTTCTCTTCTCCGTGTAGATGGTCCTCATACGCGCTTCAGTCGGCTTCTGGTGCTTCGACGAGTGTCTAGGAAAAGGGGGTAGGAAATACTCACCTACCCCACACCTGACACCACTCTATTATACCCGGGGGGTAAACCGGTGCGTTTTAATCCACAAGTATAATACAGGTACTCGTTCTGCGGTCCGGAATGGACCTACAGAGCGCGCTGACCAATTGGTCACTTTCGGAGTCCGGAGCTTTTTTAGCCCGCTTTCACACTCGTCGGAGTTACGTTTATTATGATGGGATTGAATTAGAATCTACTTTATTTTCAGGCACTTTAAGTAAATTGAGGTAAGCGGATTACAGGCGATAGTTTACAATGCTTTGTTTAAGTCTTTATTTCACAAGGTCATTTAAGTTCACCGGGTTAAAATTTAGTTATTCTTAGTCTAAGGGTGACAATTAAGGTCACCAGGAAATAAATGAATTTAAGTTTGCTGGCGCTTCCTCCAGTCAGATCCTGAATTCCTATATTCCGATATAAGCCTTAATCCCTAATTGATGTGAAATTTACCCTTCACCCTGGGTATCCCGTTACGTTATTTTAACCAAAAACCCGACGGCCCACTTCTCGAAGCAACTTCCCTCGTGCCCTTTCTAGGTCCGTCAAAGCAAGGACTGATTCGTAGTCACAAAAGTTTAGCTATTCATACGGAGCAACTCGAGCCTCGTTACTCGCGGAGACCTAGACTACTCTCGAAGTTAAAATCTACAATCTGCCTCTCAATGGCTGGGCCCCTTCTTATATGCGAAGCAATCCACTCTCACATACGTCAGAGGTGCGCGTCACCACGAGATCAAGAGGATTTAGTAATTCTCACGAGTCGAGGTTCCGATATCGAAGCTCTGGACGGATGTGAGATGTTAGCTGGGAAAGTACATGGGCCAACAGCCAGCGAAAGATGTCACAAGAGCGTATCAGGGCGTTCTTAATTAGGAGGAGTATTGCATTTTAATTTTACGGGCGCTAGTTTGAGGGTTTAGGAGAGATTTGAGCGAATTTGAGTGAGAGTCTGGAGATAAAACAAACGCCTGCTCTTGTCATGAAGGTGGGCGTGCTCGTGTTCAATGGCCAATTTATAGCCAGAGACTTGTCCCGCGTATAACATATATATATATATATATATATATATATATATATGCAGATACATTTTTTGATGAAAATGAGGTAAAAAGTGTTGTATTTGTGACATCAGCAAGAAATAGTCATACTCTTTTATTTAAGTTATTTTACTCAATATTTCCAGTATTCGAGGTGGAATTGGTTATTTTAAATAATCTTTTATTCTTTTAAACATAATACAGTTATCGGTCGGAATCACACACATTTATTTATAATAATACAGACCTTATTTGCAAAGTTAAATTTTAGTCATTTCTCCGATTTTCTTGGAAATAATACAAACTAATACACAACCAAAAAATCTTTACACACACACACATATATATATATATATATATACACACACATATATATCTATCGAATTTCAGTTTGCTCCGATTTTCCATGCTTTGATCTTCGTTTTAGCCCTCTTCAGCACTGCCAAGGCTGATCGTGACCCTGAACCAGAAGCGGAACCGTAGAGAGGTTTTGGATATGGAGGAGGATACGGAAGAGGGTATGGAGGATACAGAGGACGTGGAGGGTATGGAGAATATAGAGGACGTGGAGGATATAGAAGATGGAGATAAACGGGAGAAGAACGACAAAATGGACCGATGAAACAATCTTTTCACTTCATTGAATGTTTTTAGATATTTATCAAATAGAATTTAACCTTTCATTTTTGGTGATCTTTTCAAATTCATGATTTTAATTAACATTTTGCAAAGAGTAAATGACTTTACTTTTCATTTTCATTTTATTACTATTTACGTTTACACTGGTGTGGAAATTATCTAGTATGTTTGTAAAGCGTTCATTATACTTGTATACCTTTTTATAACGCCAAAACACTAACGTTAGTAATGTTCAATTATCTCAAATATATATTTGAAAAAAAATATATATATACGGTACTGTATATCGACAAAATGGACCGATGAAACAATCTTTTCACTTCATTGAATGTTTTTAGATATTTATCAAATAGAATTTAACCTTTCATTTTTTGATCTTTTCAAATTCGTGAGTTTAATTAACATTTTGCAAAGAGTAAATGACTTTACTTTTCATTTTCATTTTATTACTATTTACGTTTACACTGGTGTGGAAATTATCTAGTATGTTTGTAAAGCGTTCATTATACTTGTATACCTTTTTATAACGCCAAAACACTAACGTTAGTAATGTTCAAATATATATTTGAAAAAAAAATATATATACGGTACTGTATATCCCTACTTTGTGTTAAATGTAAAGCATACATTTATGTAATGAAGTAAAAGAAAATTTTTTAATTATACTTCAAGAGTGTTTTTTCAAAATACTTGCATTTGATATCTGCATTTTTCTAGAGTTTCTCTTTAGAATGAATATCAGCCACGATATAGAAAAAGTTCATTCTAAATTCAAGGACAGTTTTTTTTTAATTCATGAAAGCATAAAATTCAGTGTGATTATAATTAAGTTTACAAGTATAAAAAGTATACATTGTATTGCTGAAAGGGTACTCTCCTGTTATCTCCCCACCAAGTTTTAATATGGTTAAATGAATGCTCGGTTAGGTCAGCTGTACGCCATGACGATTGGTTAGGTTAAGTCGTGATATTTTCGTTAGTTTTAACGAAAAGATCACGACTTAACCTAACCAATCGTCAAGGGTGTACAGTTCACATAACTGGGCATTCAAAACTTGGTGGAGAGATAACAGGATAGTACCGCTAAAAGTATACTTTTGATTTATATTAAAATTCCATTGGCAGTATTTTGGAAATAAAATCTATAATTCTTTCTCATAATTAAATTGATAGTGTTTGTATTGATAGATTATCTCGTTAAAATGAAAAACAATTATTATATTTGTGAATTTATTCATTTATTCCATGTAGGCTTAGGTCTCGTGTCTTTCAGGCATTTATTTATTTTATTATTTAGCTCTGCTTAGCTCGTAAAGTCTGACAAGATTAGGAACCAGCCTTAGACCTAGGCCTCTTGGCATACAGTAGGCCTGCCCTAGGTCCAATTTCTGAGTTAGACAGCCTATACTTGAGAAAAGACACTGATAAGTTAGGAAGGGTTTGGACGAGAGCAACCGAAATGAATTAAGAACTGAGAAGTAAAATATCTTATGAAATTTAGCTGAACTAGATATGTATTCACTTGAAAAGAGAATACTTAATAGTATTTAGAACTAATAAGTGGTTTTGATAATGTAAATTACAGGAGGTTATTTGATAGTAATATGGAATTAGTTACAAGTAGAAATAGATACAAATTGAAAGTCAAAAGTTTTTCAGAGTAATGCTGTGAAGCAATTCTTTTCATGTAAATTTAAACTTATACTTTAACTTGAACTCCTTAAAATTTCATGCATTAGACCAGGGATTCCCAAAGTGGTCTGTACAGACCCCCCAGGGGTCTGTAGGAAGCTTCCAGGGGGTCTCTAACTTTTGGAAAAATAGTAACATTAACTTGTTTGTAACTGAATTCATAATTTTTTTTGTTGGGGGTTTATGTCCGTACGGAATTAATATTTAGGGGTCGTTGGTGGTAAAAGTTTGGGAACCCCTGCATTAGACAATTCATTGTCAGACAGTTCATTCGACATTTCATTTGACAATTTGGATTTGTCTTTTTAATTGTTTAAAAAATTGGGACGATTTAGACATTTCAGTTGACTTACTGAAATGCTTAATCAGATGTTTAATTAATGTGAAATGTGTAACGCATTAGACATTTCAAAATTCATAGAATTAAGACAATAAAACTTCCATTTCTATTTCTTTTATTTAGAGTGTGGTTAAGATGCTCGGCTGCTGATCGAGAGGTCGTGAGAGCAAGACCGGGCAAGGATTTCGTATTTTCTGACCACCCTTGGTGAGTTCTGATTCCACGCTAAGCTCTAAGTCCAAGTTGGAGCAATAAGCTCGAATTTTGTCAGAATGAATACTTCGGGCAGAAGCAAAATCAAAGTTAACCAATACTGAATATGAGGATAAAAATTGGATCGCCTCGTTAATCTAGTTGAAGTCTCTTTTCAAATTATTATAAAGAGATTTCAATTAGAAATACGCAGTTATCCAGTTTTGTTGATTTGCATCTCTCTCTCTCTCTCTCTCTCTCTCTCTCTCTCTCTCTCTATATATATATATAATATATATATATATATACAGGGTGGGTAAAAAAGTGACCCCTTAGAGGTAAACTGTCATATTAAAAAAAGTAAGAGGACTAGAGCTTCCAAACTTCATAGATGCTTACCTTAGCATGTTGTTCGTCTTAATTGAGAAGTTGCTCGATGTGTCCCCTTCCTACTCAACACGAATTAGTGGTGAAAGATATATATTCCAACAAGATAGAGCCCCTGCTCACAGAGCACGCCAAACTGTCATTCCTTGAGAACGAAACAACGGATTTTATCGAACCCAATATGTAGCCGGCTAATACTCCCGATCTTTCACCACTAGATTATGGTGTTTGGGAAGCCCTGAAGTCCAAAGTTTACATCCCTGGTACAAATATAAGAGACATATATGAACTACGCGAAAGAATTCTGCTCGGCTAGGAGAAGGTGTCTCAACGATATGTAAACAGGTGTATTGATCAGTGGCTCCACGTTTGGAGGCCTGCGTTGAGCAGGAAGGGGGACACATCGAGCAACTTCTCAATTAAGACGAACAACATGCTAAGGTAAGCATCTATGAAGTTTGGAGCTCTAGTCCTCTTACTTTTTTTAATATGACAGTTTACTTCTAAGGGGTAACTTTTTTTACCCACCCTGTATATATATATATATATATATATATATATATATATAGAGAGAGAGAGAGAGAGAGAGAGAGAGAGAGAGAGAGAGATATGCAAATCAACAAAATTGGATAACTACGTATTTCTAATTGAAATCTCTATAATAATTTGAAAAGAGAATTCAACTAGATTAACGAGGCGATCCAATTTTTATCCTCATATTCAGTATTGGTTTACCTTGGTTTTGCTTCTGCCCGAAGTGTTCATTCTGACAATATATATATATATATATATATATATATATATAGAGAGAGAGAGAGAGAGAGAGAGAGAGAGAGAGAGAGAGAGAGTTACAAGGAGTTACAAGGAAAAGCAGTACCTCAAAAGGCCTTGCGGCCCATACCGAGGAGATACCAATGGCAACGAGTGCCACGAAAAATTTTCTACACCCTCAAATAGTGTGCAAGATTTGGTCTAACCTTTTCTTGAAATGATCCACAGAGGAACTGTTCACAACTTCTGAAGCTAACCTGTTCTATGTGTCACAGATCTTATACGTAAAGTAATTCCCACAAACATTAGTCCTAAACCATTTCAAATCCAACTTCCAACCATTGTTGCGAGTTGGGTTATCATTTAAACTAAACATGCTTCTAAAATCGACATCGTTGAATCCGCGTAAGAGCTTGAAAACCTTGAAGAGTTGACTGCGCAGCCTCCGAGTTTCCAGCGAAAACAAGTTCAGGGCGCGTAATCGATTGTAGCCCATATGCCTAATGGAAAGGATTAACTTTGTTGCACTCGCCTGGACTCGCTCCAGCATCTCAATATCTTTCCCGAGGGTGGGCGACCAGAACTGCACACCATACTCCAGGTGCGGCCGAACCAGGGAATTGTACAGAGAAAGCACAATCTCCTTGTTCCGAAACTGAAATTGCCTCCTGATATAACCCAACAGCTTCTGGACTTTCTTTTCCACCTCTACGCACTGTTTGGTAAACTTAAGGTCGCTGCTAATTAGCACACCCATGTCTTTTTCCAAATCAGTCGCCTCGATATTACTTCCCAACATCGAGTAGTCCGACTTGGGATTGGCGTAGCCAATGTGCATCACCTTGCATTTACCCAAGTTAAACGGTATTTGCAGTTTTTCGGAACACTCTCCTATCCTACCTAGATCCGTACGCAGTTGCTCGATCGCTTCGGGCGTCCCAACATTGGCCCCAAGCTTCGTGTCATCAGCGAATTTGGCGATCCTACTGACGATGCCACCGTCGATATCATTTATGTAAATGACAAACAACAGTTGCCCCAAAACGGAACCCTGAGGAACCCCGCTATTGACCGAGGCCCAAACAGAACTAACCCCTTTATTTGCAACCGTCTGCCGCCTATCCTTCAGCCAGTTTACAATCCACCTACCTACTTCCCCACCGATACCCAGGGCGCGCACTTTCACCATTAGCCGGCGGTGAGGTACCTTATCAAAGGCTTTCTGAAAGTCGAGATAAAGTATATCAATCGCCCTACTCTTATCATACTCACTCCACATGCCGTGGAAAAACTCGAGCAAGTTGGTGAGACACGATTTATGTCGTCTAAACCTATGTTGGAAGTCCCCAAGCAGCTTGTCGGAATCCAAATGGTCAACGATCCTATCCGCTATTATCCTCTCTAATAATTTACCTACAACCGAAGTGAGACTAATGGGACAATAGTTCCCTGGACTTTCGTGATCCCCTTTCTTAAAGATGGGGGTCACGTTGGCTTCCCTCCAGTCACCAAGCACCTGGCCCGTCTCCAACGATTTGTTGAAGATTGTAGTCAGGTGGGGAGCCACCTCGTCGCGCACCTCAGTTCATCTACTCTATCGGCAACGACTGTCGCGTTACACCGAACACTATCCAGGCCAGCACCTTCGTGCCTGACGCCTGGCTTGGGGATGACGCGGGTGTCCTCCCTGGTGAGCACTCCCGCAAAGTACTCATTAAGCACATTAGCGATGTCCGCGTCGGAGGTCCGCAGAACGCCGCTGGGGTCCTTTAACGGACCTATCATGCTTCTAATGGGATTTCTACTATTAACATAACTGAAGAACTCCTTAGGGTTCCCCTTGCAGAGGCTTGCCGCCCGTAGTTCTTCGTTACGCTTGGCTAGCCTAACCTTCGCCTTCACTTCCCTACACAGGCGGACATACGCGTCAGTGTTCTCATGGGAATGATTGGCCTTCGCCCTCCTATACGCAGCTTTCCTATTTCGGATAGCCGAAGCAATGTCACGACTGAACCACTTAGGCTGCGTTGAAGCAGGGGTGACCGGTTTTGAGGGAAAGACAGCTGACTGCAGCACCAGAAACTCGTCCCGGAATGCACTCCACACTCCCTCAACATCGCCGCCGACCTCTAACCCCATCTCACCTAAGCTATCCCGGAGGCTAACAAAGTCCACCCGCTGTAGATCGAGCTTACTGCCTCTCGAGTTACTACGCTTCACCCGAGGGACGCAGACACGGAACCTAATGAGACAGTGATCACTCCCGCCAACGATTCGTCAACGGTGAGGCCAGTGACGAGGTTGTCTTCGGTCGTGAATACTAAGTCTAGAACGCTTTCGCCTCGTGTAGGTTCATTGATCCATTGAGTGAGGAAGTTCTCATCAGCAAAGTCAACTAGCGTCCTCCCTTCAGCATCAGCAGTACTGTCTTCCCACTTTATGCCGCGACAGTTGAAGTCTCCTAAAACTACACACACACCTTATCCCCTAGCAGGCTACGGAGTTCGGTGTACAGGGCTGTATCCTCCTCGAGGAGGAGATGCGGAGGTCTGTACACCATGATTAACCTATAGTTCGTCTCTCCCACGTTCAGATCGACGCCAAGCAGCTCCCATTCCGATCGGAACTGGCAGTCAACCGGACTCAACGTGTCCCTCACGTATATTAGTACCCATCCCCCCTCCTCACGGGTGCGGTCTTTGCGAAACATTTTATACCCGGGAATTTCGAACTCCCCAACGTAACCCGTACGATCAGTATGAATCCAGGATTCGGTGATAGCAACGATATCCTGGTATCGCAAAACTTATTCCTAATCGACCTAGCAATAAAAAGCATTGCACGGAGGGAGCCTTCCCTATTCTGACCGCCCCCTAGCACGACCCGTTTCCAGAACACCAAGGCTGTCTGGAGATGAAGAGCCCCTCACCAACGAGGGGGCAACTTCCGCAGGAGCCTGAGCCCCTCCACCGGAGAAGGAGGGTCACTCACCTGTACCTGGACGCACCCTTCAGTTGAAGGTACGTCCGCCACCGGCTCAACATCATCTCTCTCCGGTGGGGGCCCGTCATCTCTCCCCGGGCTCGACCTCACCATTCTGTATAGGTGCCGGTCGAGCAGCGCGCCTAGCACACCTTTACCCTTGTCATTGAGGTGGATACCATCCCTCTGGTAAAGGTCCCACCTACGAAAATGCGTGAAAGGGGTCAATAAACCTCACGCCCAGCGCGACGCACAAGTCTTGCACCCTCTCGTTGATGCCAATGACCTTACTGAGCGCGTGGTCACTGGCATTCATCCGCGGTAAAATACCCATCATCAACATTCCCCTGTCTGTCTTAAGTTTTAGATCATCCGCAAGAGACATGATCTCGGTGATGATCCCTTCTGTAAAACCTACCAATCGCCTTTGAGGAACAGGTCGTTGCCACCAGCATAGACAACGATCGCAGTCCTCCGACTAGCCACGCGCAGCTTTTCTAGCTCCTTCCTTAAGTGCGCCGTTCCCCGCCCAGGTAAGCACCTTACCTTCCTCCTGTCCCGATATCAAATTAATACGAGTATGTGTTAAAAAGTTTCTTAACTACATTTGGTCCAAAGCAAAATTTCATTTTTTGTTTTTTTCGTCGGTCAAGCACTTGCATGTATAAAGATATTCTGTGACATTGTTAATGCGCAAGCCACACTTCCTCCACGATGACCCAGAAGTATGCGTACCCCTGAAAATGTTGCCATAATATCCATGCATCAATGACATCACTGACACAACTGCTTCCATACCAGCTTATTCCATGGTTTTGCCTTTCTATACAACCAGATTTAAAGTAGATTTTTGGACCCTTTCTTTGTCAGTATTTGACCAGGTAGATAGTTTTACGAATCTTACCAAAGTGCTTCACAATCTGAAATAAAAAATAATAAAAAATAAATTTTACTTTGGATTCGCCATCAGTTTGTTTTGTTTTAATTTTTCTCTTTAGGGTTTGGAGAGAAAAATATACTAATTTGCAAAGTATATTCATTATTCAGTATCCTTCCCGTCTCATTCTTTGCTGAGGAGTAAGAAATCCGGGAGTTAAAATCTCAAAGGATACAACTCTCAATTTGGTCCACTCTCATTTTCGCTGTACGAATTCATAATCTGTTAGATTTTAAGTAGAAAATACACTTTAAGTTAACAATTACATAACGATCTTTTTTTTTAATCTATTCCCAAATCGAGAAACGCCCTCCTTAAATTTGGAATTCTCACTTTTGGCATTTTCATTTGCAAACCGTAAATGAGAATGGGAAAGATATTGAATGGGAAGTAATCATTTATTTAACTCATAAAATCTGACAAAAAAGTTTAGGATTTTATTTAGGCAGTTTTCCCTTGTGTAGATAATTCAAAACAGTTCTCTCTCTCTCTCTCTCTCTCTCTCTCTCTCTCTTCTCTCTCTCTCTCTCTCTCTCTATATATATATATATATATATAATATATACTAGGGTGGCCCAAAAGTTTCCGGAATTTATTTTTTTATATTGTACGCTTTCGTTTTTTACCGTGTTTTTATCGAAATAAACTGTCTTCGCGTCCAAGGACCAGCCCTAGTGTCAAAGAGGGATTGAACTGCTTGCGGAAAGATGGATAAGGACCATAGAAAGTGACGACTGTAATTAAAATATACTGTATATATATATATATATATATATATATATATATATATGATGAATAAAACCACGAAGGAAAGGAAACACAGAATGGTGCTCAAGCGCTTTCGTCTAATGACATCCTCAGGAACACTGAAGTACATAAAGAGTTACAGCCTATATATAGGTTACAGAAAAAAAGAATATATATATATATATATATATACACAATAAACGAAAAAAAATTTAAATTAAAAAAAAAAAATTAAAGGATTGTGGGAGGCGCATACAAATTTGTAAGGAAAAACTATCGATTTTTAGCACAAGATCAAACGAATTGTTTCCAACCAATGTTATAAAAAAAAAAGAAATATACAAATTTATACTGGAAATCTGCCCGGGTTTTAGCACTCTACCCTTCTTGATTAAGGTAAACAATGTGATTCCTTTTACATAGGTCAGACGGGAAAGGATTTGCACACACGTGTAAAACAGCATCAATATTCCGTTAGAACAGGGCAGTCGTCCAGTGCCCTTTTTGTCCATTTGTCATAGTTATCCCACTGTATTGACTGGAATAATGCTTCAGTTTTATTTCACTCTAGCAACATTGTTAATAGAAATATTCTTGAGTCTGCCATTATCCAACTTACAAATAACTTCAACATAAGCAAAGGTCTTTTTCAACTCGATCCTGTTGTTTTGAATTCCTTCAGAACAGATTTAGATAAGAAGGGTAGGACGCTAAATCTTTGGTAAACTTGTTTGCTACTCTAATAACTTTTATTTTTCAAACCTTATTTTTCGAACCTTAATCAAGAAGGGTATAGTTCTAAAACCCGGGCAGATTTCCAGTATAAATTTATATATATATTTTTTTTTTTATAAAATTGGTTGGAAACAATTCATTTAATCTTCTGCTAAAAATCGGTAGTTTTTTTTTTTTTTTATAACATTGGTTGGAAAGAATTCATTTGATCTTGTCCTAAAAATCGATAGTTTTTCCTTACAAATTTGTATGCGCCTCCCACAATCCTTTAATTTTTTTTTAATTTTTATTTTTATTTTTCCGTTTATTGTGTATATATATATATATATATATATTTTTTTTTTTTCTGTAACCTATATATAGGCTGTAACACTTTATGTACTTCAGTGTTCCTGAGGATGTCATTAGACGAAAGCGCTTGAGCACCATTCTGTGTTTCCTTTCCTTCGTGGTTATATTCATCAAATATTTTTCACGTGTTACTTTCGTGAAATAATTTTCATATATATATATATATATATATATATATATATATATATATATTATATATATATATATGTTATGCGTAATGTGGCTAATTGTCTAATATGCACATTAGAACTTTGCCTTAGGTTAGCTTAAAGTAGGTGTTTTTCTAAGTGTTTCATTGTGTTTGACTCGGAAGAACACCAAACCTAACGTAAGATGACCTAACCTAACCTAAGACAAAGTTCTAATGTGCACGTTAGGCAATTAGCCAATTTCTCAGAAATTTTTTTTCTTAACAAATCTGAGAATAAAAGAAAACGTAAAATTCAGTATAACTTCTTTATTTCATTTAAACGCTACCAACAACCTTATCCGATTAGACTACGTTCTTATTCTCCAATTTTGAGGATTTGATTGTAAGATATTTATTTATAATTTTTAATTACTAAGAAATGATATTACAGTAGAAGGTTTACATTGTATTGCTGGAAAATATATTTTTGTTTATTATT
The DNA here is from genome assembly GCA_023014485.1 of Bathynomus jamesi. Taxonomy (NCBI): domain Eukaryota; kingdom Metazoa; phylum Arthropoda; class Malacostraca; order Isopoda; family Cirolanidae; genus Bathynomus; species Bathynomus jamesi. Next base: position 455,878 of record JAJOZX010003190.1, on the reverse strand, counting down.
TATATTACACATAATAAATGATTAGTGAATTTGGCATAAACTATATTTGAAAGTAAAAGCGTTTTTAAACTTGACCTTTCTGATAACACATAACTGAATTTTCATTTAACGTCTTGAGAGAGTGTTCCAGCAAAATATAAGTAACCAATCGTTCGTGTAGAATACAAAGAGAAAAATGAAAGCATAAGAGAGCATTTTGTACATAATATGAAAACTTATTTGTCACCACAATTTATTCTGGAAGATAATATGTTAAAAATTCCCTCATAATGGGTGAGTTTTTAATATAGAAAGCGGTACGTGTTTACAATAAATGTATGCATTAATAATTATTTAAATGTGAATATTTCATTTTACCGAGGCACGTAATGTAATTCGAGACTGTATTTGTGGAAGTGTTGGAAAACTGTTCCCAACATCAGAACTAAAAATGTTAAAAATGCTGAAGATGGAAACAATTTTTCGAAAAGTTTGTAAATAAACCTACACTAAGTACAAACTCTTTGTTCTTCTAAATTCTAGATTAAATTGTGCTTTCCTCCGAACAAATCCTTCAAAAAAAAAATAAAAAAATATATATATATATCAACGTAAAGAACGACGCTTGTATAGGAGAACATTCCGCGCAAGATGAGGAGGGAGAACGAACAAATGAAAAAAATGAGGTAACCACCCGGGAATCGAACCCGAGATCTTCCGATTGCCGGTCAGCGTCGTTCTTTACGTTAATTATACTGCGTGTTCTTTGCGGTTGAAATGTATATATAGGTGCGGCATGCGGGAGGTGTCCCCCTTGGGGCATTGGTTTCTGCGCGTATGTAGGAGAATTACGACTTCTGATCGAATGAGGACCATGGTGTAGTGGTTATCATATCTGACCGGCAATCGGAAGATCCCGGGTTCAATTCCAGGGTGGTTACCTCATTTTTTCATTTGTTCGTTCTCCCTCCTCATCTTGCGCGGAATGTTCTCCTATACAAGCGTCGTTCTTTACGTTAATTATACTGCGTGTTCTTTGCGGTTGAAATGTGTATATACATATATATATATATATATATATATAGTTATACACACAGTACCTTTGTTTAACCTTTGGTTAGCTTCCGCCCGAATTGTTCATTCTGACAAAGGTCAAGCTTTTCACGCCACCTTAGACCTACAGTTTAACGTGGAATCCGAACCACGCCCCACCAGTAGCCCAGCGTCTTAACCACTAGGCCACCCAGGGTACCCATTTATCTACCAACCACTTTCTTTATTGTGTGGAAGGATGAACAGCTGGGTTTTGCTGCGCGCTGGCTGCCGTCACCGGGTCTCGATCCCGGGGCCGATGGATTTGTAGTCAGCGACGCTAACCGCTACACCACCGAATATATATATATATATATATATATATATATATATATATATATATATATACATATATATATATATATCTATCTATCTATCTATCGTCCATCATCTGTCTACCCGTCACATTCTTCTACACAACTATCTCCTTACCTTCAACATTACACAACTCAGTCCTTACTCTTCCCTTAACATTCTTGACATTTCCTTTTCTCGTGATCTTTCCTAGAAATATTACATATAATCTCTTTCCAAAACAGCTTCTAAGAGGTTAGGTGTGGTATACAGACTTCCCAGTTTCTTCTTCCCCACTCAGTTGCTGTCTCTGTGCAGGGGTCTTCTCCTCCCCTGTATAGAGTACGTTTCTCATATGTGGGGTGGCTAAACACGCATAGTTATACTTGACTGGGTGGAATCAAAGGCTTTTTGTCTCATCAGTTCTCCGCCTCTTACTGACTAGGGTCGTGTCCAAGGAGGGGGCGCAGTGGGCGCAGGAGATTAAACGAGTTAATTATTTTAATTATCAAAATATTTTATCAAAATGAATACCATCAATGCTGCTATATATGGTGATTATTTGATATAAATTTCAATGAAATCGGTGAAAATCTTTTGAAAACAGTGGACAAAATGTAATCAGCTTAATAATTTGGAACTAAGGGTATTACATATACAGTATATAGACACACACACAATTTTGTCATTCCACTTTTTATACATCTATAGTTATATTTTGTGTAGACAAGTTATTTCCAAAGAATTCCCCTGCTTTTTTTTCAATCCAGTTTTAATTTTTTGCGTGTTTCAAGGCAACGGAGGATAAAATAGATTAAAAGCTATTACCGAAATACCAATATTTAACACAACTTAAAATTTTTAAAAATCAAAATGGAGGCATTCAGGCGTTGAAAAACAATTTTGGACTGAGCACGAATGTACGCATAATTTGAGGGAGAGCTTTCAAGGAATTATATAATTATATATAATTTATATATATATATATATATATATATATATATATATATATATAATATATATAATATATACACTGTGTATATATACTATCGTCGTTAGGACGCAAGATACAGTACTGCATATTTGAATTTGAGTTCCTGTTATTAATAAAATAATAAAATAGAATTTCTTTCAAACGAACCTTATCATCGTTTGAAGCAACTTCAATATAATTATTTCATCTTAACTAAAAAGACTCAAATTTTTTGTAGTTAATTTTCATAAATAGAAAAGTAAGTCAATATTCTCTTTTCAATTGTCAAAACATAAAAAATAGTAAGTTATTAAAAAGAATAATTCATTTTACATGAGGTACGGCTCGCGCAATACAAAATATCACACATACACACACACACACACACACACACACACACTTTTATATATATATATATATATATATATATATATATATATATATATATATATATATATATATATATATATTAGGCCGGGTCGAAAATGGGAAATTTTTTATTTTTTAAAAAGTACACTATGTGAGAAGTTTCATTTTATCATCTTAACAAAATAGTAAAATATCAAGCATGTGCTAATTCTGCTACCCCTAGCACATTCCCCCCCCCTTTTTACCTCACATTTGCATATATTTAAATGGAAAAAAAATTTATTTCTTAAAAAGTACACTCTGTGAGAAGGTTTTTTTTATCACTTTAACAAAATATTAAAAAATCAAGCATGTGCTACCCTACTACCCCTATCAGATGCCCCTCCTCCCTTTTTTACCTTCATATTTGCATATGTTTAATGTTGTTATGTTACATGATAAGTTGGTTGTTTAATGCTTGATATTTTTATGTTTCAGATAAATAGAAATAATTTGGATTTGCTTTAATTATAATTTGAATTATCATAAATTATAAATTACATATAATTTGATTTTACCTCTGAATATAAACTATGACTACTGGAAGCAAGTCCTCAAATGCAGCCTTTGGATATCCTACGGAATTCCCAGCAGCCATGACTCCCTCAAAAACAGATGTTGTGAGACATTACCTTTTTGTTCGCCGTCGTGAAGAAGCTAAATCAAAAGGATCAGCACCTGCTAATGATTGTTACAGGGTTGTTGTAAAAGATATTGAAGACATTTGGATGACATTTTCTTTTCCTACGATTAACACCAAAGGTATCTATCTTAAAGTCAGTCGACGAATAGAAGAAGCCTCAAAACTGAACAAGGTGCCGTTACGTGAAATGACATGAAAGTGTTGCCTTAAAAGTAGCTCAGTATGATGAAATGTTTGATATATCTTCTTGTGAATGCCATGATAAGGGAATTGATAGAAAATCTTGCAGGTGGAAGGATAAAATACCAATGGCAGAATGGGAGTCTTTTGTGGGTCAAAAACAAAGAAAAAATCAGTTAGGACCAATTGATCGCATAGTTAGTTCAACAAAGAAGAGATCTTTAACAAGAGCCCAAAAAGCACAAAACCGTCAACTAAAAGCACAAGAAGAAATGACTGAAGCCACCAGTGTTTTACCATCGGAATTTATAGAAAATACCGAAGAAGACATGGATGTTGATTCAAAAACTCAGGATGTAGATTATGAGGCCGATTTAGAATCGACTGAGAATGTTCAGAAGAGGCACTCCTATAAAAACCTAGCATTAACAGCAGATCGTTATCGTGTAAGTTATAGAGCTGCAGCTGCAATAGTCAATGCAGCTTTAAAAGATATGGGGATCCTTAACCACACCAACATGCTTGACAGAAAGAAATTAGAAAGTGAAAGAAATCGCATGGGTGAAACAAATACTTTTAGGTCGAAATCCGAAAATCTGAAGATGGAGTGCCTTGGATTTGCTGGAAAGAAAGATAACACATTAACTAAAAGTGCAAAGATAAAAGAAGAACACTATGTTATTGTGAAAGAACCTGGAAGCATCTCTGTAGACCATGTCACACCAGATAATGGAACTGCTCGCTGCATAGCAGAAGAGTGAGTTAATAACTATTATTACAGACTCGAACAACACAGATACTATCAAAGCTTTACTGTGTGATGGTACCCCTGTAAATACAGGAAAAATTGGTGGAGCCACAAAATTGGTTGAAATTCATCTAAACAGACCAGTGCAGTGGTTGGCATGCCTCTTGCATTTGAATGAGCTGCCTTTTATGCACGTCTACAAAGCCACTGATGGTAAAACAACAGGTCGAAATACTTTTGTGGGAATAAACTGAAAACAGCTTTGATTTAACAAAATTGGAGGTAGTAAAATATCCTCGCGTAAAGGGAAACATTAAAGAAATTCCAGCAAATGTTGTGAAGGAGCGAAGCAATGATCAAAGATATCTCTATGATATGTGTCTGGCAGTGCAAACTGGAGACACTTCTCAAGATCTGTCCACTCGATCCCCAGGTACCCTTCACCATGCTCGCTGGCTAACTCTAGCCAACAGGGTCCTTCGATTATATATCTCAACGCCAAATCCCGATAAAAACCTTCAAGATATAGTCAAGATTATTATGCAGTTCTATGCTCCCGGGTGGTTTTGGATAAAATCTCATCCTAATGCGACTGATGGTGCATATAACTTTTGGTATTTAATGTACTTGCTTCGAAATTTAGATGAACAACATAGATCAATCATAGAACCAGTATTAAAGAATAACGCCTACTTTGCCCACCCACAAAATATATTCATATCAATGGTAACTGACAAGAGACTAGAAATTAGGGAGCAAAATATTCAGAAAATCAGCCTTTCAAGAACAAGATTTTCAGGTACCAGAAACTTTGAGTTGCCTCGAACCCTCAATTTCCAATCTACTGACTACACCGAGATGATCGATTGGTAAAAAGAGATCATTACTCCTCCACCGCTGCTAAACAATTTTAGCGACGATGAGCTACTACAGGCTCGATGTAAGCCACTGGAGATAGCTTCTTCTTTTCCATGCCACAGTCAAAGGGTGGAAAGGGCAGTGAACCCAGTAACAAAGGCATGTCAGGAAAGAATAGGATATGATGACCTTCAAAAGTTTATCTTAAACTCATTAAAATCAATGCGAAAACTACCCAAGTTTGAATGGAAGGCCCAATGGAATGAGTAAGAAACATATGAAATAAAATTTCCTAATGATATTGAAAATTTCTTCCCTTTTGATTGATAAGGAACAATGAAAATGTGAATTGAAATTTAGCACATTTATTATGCCTCTAATTTTTTCTTCTGAATATATTGTTGTACTTAATTGATTTTCCTAATACTGTACATTATTAAATAAAATATTATACGTTAATAAAGATTTATGTTATCAAAAAACCTGAATGTAGAGTAAGTCTCGTATAAATGGAATATTCTTCAATATAGGTCAAAAAGTGAAAATTGTAAACAGCGAAAATAATTTATGAGGGGGTTCCTGTGCTGTGTTCTATTCAAACCCCTCACAATATGTACCTTTTCAATATAAAATTTCGACCCGGCCTAATATATATATATATATATATAAGGGAGAGAGAGAGAGAGAGAGAGAGAGAGAGAGAGAGAGAGAGAGAGAGAGAGAGAGAGATTTATAAATACAATAACGTACAATATATTGTTTAAGAATCTACAAATAATTTGATTTCATAAAGCTTCTTTGTACTGTTTTCATCCTTTCTTTCAGGGCTTTGTCGAATCCAGTTTTTGAAACATAATATACAGTGTGGTAAGATCCCACAAACTTTCCTCTGCTGCAAGCACCAGAAACAGTATATAGGATCATGAAAAATCGTGCTTGTTCATGCATGATATTCCATATACTGTATATATATATATATATATATATATATATATATATATATATATATATATATATATATATATATACAGGGCGTCCCAAAAAAATGTATACACACTTTAAATACTTATAAAGGCAGTGTTTATTAAAATACATTTCATTTTCAAAATGTAATAGAATCTACAGACATTATTTAATTGTTTTGTCAACGCCTGTTTTCAAACTGACGTCCGTTCTGGTTCAGGCACTGCTCATAACGCGAAGCAATGGAATCGCAAACATCACGAAACATTTCGTTTGGTATTTGTGTGCATTCTCGTTCAATGGCTGCTCTCAATTCAGCGACTGTTGCAGGTTTTATAGCGTAGACTTTGTCTTTTAAGTATCCCCATAAAAAAAAGTCTAGTGGTGTGAGGTCTGGTGAACGCGGAGTGTATTCTACGAAACCCCTTCGTCCAATCCACATCCACATCGTGCCAAGTACCACTCGCAATACTCCACTCTTCGGTCCGGATCATCATCTTCATTAATAGCATGGACTAATCTTGGAATGTAATTTTTCCATTGACAGCGCTTCAAAATGCGTTGGACAGACGATTCTGAAATTCCTACCTCACGACTCGCTTGCCGCACAGATTTTCTTGGACTTTGGTGATACGTTTCCAGTACTCTTTCTTGCTTTGTGGGGCTTGTCGATGTCCGTGGTCTTCCGGAACGCTTCTTGTGGACATTCTGAACAGTTCCATCGGCTTCAAACTTATCTCTAATTCGAGTGATGGTAAGTCGCGTTGGTGGATCTGTTTGAAACTCCCTCCTAAACTGTCTTTGCACTTCAACTGCGTTTCCACACTTCCAGTAGCATTTTAGAATGAATTTCCTTTGTTCAAAGCTTAGTCTGACTGCCATTATTAATTCTAATGGGTTTAACTTGGAAAGAAAGAAACATCAATTGAGCTATCAGCTGTTAAAGTGTGTATACATTTTTTTGGGACGCCCTGTATATATTAACAATTTACTGTAGATGTCGGCCTAGTCAGTACAGTTTCAAAGCTTGCGGATGACACGAAGTTGGGTGGTAGGGCGATTAATGACGAAGATAGAGGTAAAATCCAGGAAAATCTGAATAAAATCGTAGATTGGTCAGTCACATGGCAATGAAAGTGTAAAATTTTACATGTAGGTTCGCGTAACGGTAATTTTGCGTATAGTATGTCAGGGAAGGAGTTGGCAAGCGTAGAACAGGAAAAAGATTTAGGAGTTATAATCACTAGTGATTTAAAAGTGGCGAAACAAAGTACAGCAGCATTCAATAAGGCAAACAAAGTGCTAGGTTTTATGGCTAGGAATTTTGAGTACAAATAGCGCGATATTACTGTTCTTCTTTATAAATCATTAGTTACACCCCATTTGGAGTACGCGATCCAATTTTGGAATCTGCATATGCGCAAAGATATACTGTAGACAAAATTTAAAGAGTTCAAAGACGAACAACTAAGATGATTCCGTCGCTTAGGCCGAAGTCGTACGAGGATAGGCTTATGTAGTTAAAATTGACTACACTCGAGACTAGGAGGCTAAGGGGTGATCTAATCCAGGTTTTAAAAATTATAAATGGGTTCGATAACGTAAATAGAGATAGCTTTATCGAAATAGCACAATATATTAGAACTAGAAATAACGAGTGTAAGTTAACAAGTAGAAGGTTCGAGACAGCGTTGCCAAAAACCTTTTTACGCATAGAATAGGAAATAGCTGGAATAGTTTGCCGGTAGAAGTAATTAGTAGCACGTCTATAAACATGTTTAAAAATCGATTAGACGCACATATTTATAGATTGAGTATAGTTTAAGGGAGTAAATTTAAGGTCTTTGTGGTTCGGAACCCACGTAATATTGTAGGTCCCCTCCGCCACCATGGAGGACACGCGCAATACACAATCACAACCACAGTTAGGTAGACCAGCCATGAGTGGATCCTTGGGTCTTTCTTGGGCTGAAACATTAAAACATTACAACATTATATAACATTATATATGCGGAAGAAAAGCCACTAATATTGCATGACATGCTTAATATACTGTTTGTCTTTTATTCCTTTAGCTCTTTACCCTTTTGGTATAAGAAATACCACACTTGAAGAACCTTGTATTCCTTCAAGTCAAACTAGTTTTTAGGCTTTCCATTTCAAGTAAAAAATGAAAGCAAATAATATAATAAATAAAATAATGAGAAGTATATTTATAAGGAATAAAATTTCTTTGTTTGAACACCAAAGATACTCTTCGTTTATTAACATTTAATAAACGTAATTTGTTTATTTAATTTTGTATTTTCATTTAAACTTTCTATTATATATATATATATATATATATATATATATATATATATATATATATATTATATATATATATAATATACATATATATATATATAATATATATATATATATATATATATATTATATATATATATATATATATATATAAATATATAATATATATATTATATATATATAATATATATATATAATATATATATATACACGGTGAACCAAAAGTAGGTGGACAGTAGGTTGAATACGGTTTGAGTTATATTATATTATAACTATGGTGTTCATTATAACTATGGTGTTTGTGTTATATTATATTAAATATTATAACTAAATTTATTTAAATTTTATTTTGTATTATAGTATACAAAAAAATTAAATATGTATTCTCAAAATAAACGTTATCATTTACTGTCCACCTACATTTGGTTCACCCTATATATATATATATATAATAAACATATATATATATATACAGCGTGTCCCAAAGAAATGTATACCCACTTTGTTCGATAATACCAGCTATGAGGATAATAAATATATTACTTTTTATATTTTTTAATAAAGAAGTTTCTCCTGAATCTAAATATGTAATTATTTTTATTAAAAATTGAAAAACAAAAAAGTTACAGATGTTTAAATTATAATTATTATTTTCGAGACTTCATGTGCGATATTTTCTAATATTTTTGCACGTATACGAGATAAGTTTGAAACCGACGGCACTGTGCAAAACTTACAAAAACAACGTTCTGGAAGACGTCGAACATCTTAGATAAAGTGTCATTTAACCATGGAATTTGTAAATTTTTTGAATTAACTAATAATTACAACATTTATGCTTCAATATCAACACTAAACATAAGTATCTCAAAACAGTCGGTTAAAATATTAGAAAATATCGCACATGAAGTCTCGAAAATAATAATTATAATTTAAACATCTGTAACTTTTTTGTTCTTCAATTTTTAATAAACATAATTACATATTTAGATTCAGGAGAAAATTCTTTATTAAAAAACATATCAAAAGTAATATATTTATTATCCTCATAGCTGGTATTACCGAACAAAGTGGGTATACATTTCTTTGGGACACGCTGTATATATATATATATATATATATATATATATATATATATATATATATATATATATATATATATATGTGTAAACCCTCCGTCTATGGCCTTGGTCGATTCGAAGTTGACGGGGGTTCTGGTTAGGTGGCAGCAACGGATTTGTTAATCTGGAGTAGCTGGTACCGTATAGGGAATCGCATTAGTTTTCTTCTATACTACTCTCCGATTTCTTCTTATAGTGGATCGGAGGATTCTGTGAAGCTCATTGAATTCTCTGATGGTTCACCGATTCTTCTTGTGACGTATCGGGAAATTATTTAAGACTAAGTTCTCTGAAGAGAGCAAGGCTCGAAGGAGACGACAAAGATATTCTCTTACTGTAGTTTACTGCTAAAATGTTACAAATAATGCTCAGTTTCTAAGTTAGATAAGACAGTCACAGTCAGAATACAATTTGAAAATTTACATGGGTTTATATACCCAAATTTTGTGGATAACATTATTATTTAATGTTGACTTGGTTAGTTTTGATTCTCTATAGGCTGCATTATTTTTGCACAATATTTGAAGATAAGGTAAATATTTTAGCTGTGGCATTATTAACTAAAAATGGAAATTGAAATATGCATTTTTACACTTAAACATGCATATGAGCAAAAATTAAAGACTTAAGATTTACAATTAAACGTTTAGGTAAGACATGACTTCATCTTTTATAACGAAGAGAGAATGTATACAAAAAATGAACATTGCAAAATTTAATCACGTTTCATTATTAAGCTAAATCTAAAAAAATGATTAAGTAATTTAAAAAGAAAAATTCACCAATTATTTGGCAAAAGTAGAAAGCAAATAAAAAATTTATCCAAACTTGCGTTATGCGATTTTGGTCCTTATATAAAAATGAGTATATGAACATACATACATATGAATATAAGTATTATATGAATATAAATGTATAAGAATGTATAGGATTATATAAATATACGAATTATATAAATGAATATAAGAATTATACGAATGAATCTAAGAATTATATGAATGAATATAAGAATATGTGAATATAGGAATTATTCATTGTTCATTTTTACAGGGCTCTCCCCTCAAGAATGACATTAATACAATAATATAACATCCTAACTAATTCTAGCTAGATGATAACTAATGGGTTTTTTATAATACAGATTTATATACACAACATAAGTCGGGGTGGTTAAGTCTAGTTCACGTGGTCTGGGTAAGCACTCTTGGTCGTGCAGAAATAGTTTCACATCAATCGGTGTCTCTGGTTTTCCTATGCTCGAAGAATGGTCTTTTTACTACAAATGTACCGAGGGTAATAGCACACACAATAATGATACTAACGGCAGATGTTGAAAAAATTGTTACAGGTTGTAGTATTTGTAAAACGTTCTTCTGGTTATCATCTGAAATTTTAAAACGACTCAATTCATCATTCCATTTAGGGGCATGAAGTCCGGGTAGGATGGTCACAGGCTTCATGGAGAAATTTAAGATTTTTATAACGGCTTTAAATTTAATTTGCGACGGGAAGGGGCATGAGTCATTAATAGTAACCTTATAAGGGTTGTATATTTGGAAGGTTTTTGAACACAAGGAACAACCAATTGGTAGCTGAATAACCGTAGATATTTTGATGAGGGAATAATTTGACGGACACTCGAAAGTAGCGGTAGTCCTTTTCGCGAAAGAAACCCAGATGTCTGGTCCAATTCGAAGTTGGACGGTTTTAGAGGAATGAAATTTTGTAAACGAACATACTGGGGCATGACGGTCACGAATTAATCCGATAAAGCAGGACCTAGTGATTGGTCCTTATGTAAAAATGAGTATATGAACGTACATACATATGAATATAGGTATTATAGGAATATAAATATATAAAAATATATAATATTATATAAATATACGAATTATATAAATGAATCTAAGAATATATGAATATAGGAATTATTCCTTGTTCATTTTTACACACACACACACACACACACACACACACACACACATATATATATATATATGAGAAAATTGTAAGTGGTTTTAAATAGTATATATGCGTTCGTATGTTTATTTTATGCAGGATGGAAGGGGCCAAGGGCGAATCCGAGAAAAACGCTTCCCCCTATATTAGAAGAAAAGAACCTGAAGATCCGTCACCCGAGCCTTTTTTAGTTAGTTAAAAATAACGAAAATATCACGACCTAACCTAACCAATCGTCAATGGCGTACAGTTGACCGAACGATTGGTTAGGTTAGATCGTGATATTTTTGTTAGTTAGCCTTATAAAGCTAGCTAAAACGGCTGCGGTGACGGATCTTCAGGTGATCCAAGTTTTCAAGTGCCTGGACACTCTGCGTTTGAAACAATGGAGGTTATAGGTAGGGAGAAAGATGGCTTGAGGAAGGTTGTCCCAGAGTTGACCTATTGAGTAGATGAAAGATTGAAAATACCAACCAACCCTTGCAATAAAGCGTTGGACAGAAAAGGAATGAGAATCTGTGGAAAGTCTGGTGCTGCTTGCTCTCCTTAAAGGAGAAGGTATGGAGAGAGAGAGAGTTGAGAAAACCATTGTTCATTATAATATCGATAGTAAAGAGAAGAGAAAGAGATTCAAGGCAGTCAGTCAGAAGGTGGGAATTGATGGGACGAGAAGCCTTTGATTCCACCCTATCAAGTAGGGCTGTATGGGTTGAGCCACCCCACACATTAGAAGCGTATTCCATACAGGGTCGGACAAGACCCCTGTACAGAGATAACAACTGAGCGGGTGTGAAGGAACTGCGGAGCCGGTACAACACACCTAACCTCTTAGAAGCTGTTTTGGAAAGAGAATATACAGTATGTATAATGATTTTAACGATGTATGCAATTATTTGATAAGAGGTATTTACTTGATAAACTATATAAACCTTATGGACAAACGATAATTTTCTTCATTTTCGTGTTCGGAGGCCGCAAGTGACCTTGCCTGTACGTCAATTCTAAACGTGTTTGAAAACGTTAACTTAAAAATTAATTCTACCAATTTCCTGAAATTTCTGCTGTCCTGAGCGAGCATTTTCATTGCAGTTTGAAAAGAATACTGGTCTTCGTTTAAGATGGTCTACATGGGTCAAATTCCATTATTACATTGCTTAATACTTAAATTGTAGGCGTAGGGTACACTTTTCGGTTTTCAGTTATTAAAAAGTAAATTTGATTGCATAACACACTAATGGAATAATGTGGGAAATAATTATTAAGAGAGGATACTTTTACAGAAAAACTAAGACGAATCTGGCTGAGCTTCACAATCAGATTTATATAAAATTTAAAAGACGTGTACGGAATTCATTTTCGAGTAAATGTGCTCTTTCCAGGAAAGATCACGAGAAAATGAAATGCCAAGAGTGTTAAGAGGGTAAGAGAAGGGGAAGAATTGATTTGTGTGTTGCTAAAGATAAGGGGATAGTCGTGTGGAAGATTGTGACAAATAGACAGATGAAGGAACTGAGTTTCTGAGGCATTGAAAGCCACAAGGTTTACTCTCCTCCAATCAGAGATAGCAGAAAGATCAGAGGTCAGGTGCTCCATATCCGTCCTACACGAATCATGGAGTGATTGTTGAGAGGGACACTTTGGGAACCGGTTGGAGAAGTAAAGAGTGGAATCATCGGCACAGGAGTGAATAGGCAGGAAATAAAAGATCATTAATAAATAAAGAGGAAAAGAGTGAGTGACAGAACAGAACCCTGAAGAGCGCCACTGTTTATAACTTTATGGAAGAACAGTGGCCATCTACAACCGCAGCTATAGATCTCTCAGAAAGAAAATTAGAGATGAAGGTAGAGATATAGCGATAGAAACCGAAGGAGGGCAGTTTCGAAATTAAATATTTGTGCTAGACTTTATCAAAAGCTTTAGATATGTCTAGCGCAATAGCAAAAATCCCGAAAGGAGGATAACCAAAAGTAAGAGATATATGCAAAAAGATCGCTAGTCGAGCGTCGCTTGCGGAATCCATACTAACGATCTGAAGGAAGATTGTGAGAAGAGGGGTGTTTAAGAATCTTCCTATTAAAGATAGATTCAAAAGCTTTAGAAAGGCAAGAGATCAAAGCAATTGGACGATAGTTGGAAGGTTCAGAGCAGTCACCCTTCTTTGGGACAGGCTGAATGAAAGCAAACTTGCAACGGGAAGGAAAAGTACCAGATGAAAGACAAAGACGAAAGAGTTTGCCTTGGCAAGATGTCAGCACAGAAGCACAATTCTTAAGAAGAACAGGAGGAACACCATGAGAACCGTATCCCTTTCTAAAGTTGAGCCCAGATAGGTCAGAGAAAACATCTTCAGAAGAGATTCTAATTTCAGACATAATAAAGTCAGAGGGTGGAGGAGATGGAAGAACAACCCCTGAATCGTCCATGATTGAGTTGGAAAAGAAAGTTTGAGCGAAGAGTTCAGTTTTGTCAGAAGAATTGAGGGCAACTGAGCTGTCGGAATGGAAAAGAGGAGGGAAAAAATAGGAAGTAAAGTTGTTGAGGAGGTTCTTAGCTAGATGCCAGAAAGAGTGAGAAGAATTAGAATTGGATAGATTTTCACATTTTTGTTGGATGAAGGAATTTTTGGCTAGTCGAAGAACAGATTTTGCACGATTCCGGGCAGAAATATAAGGTGAGTGATAGTCAGGAGTTGGATGGCGACGGTACCTTCTGAAAGCGTCCTTTCTGTTGCGGATAGCATTCGAACAAGTTAAGTTAAACCAAAGTTTTATTGCATTAGTAGTAGGAATTGAATGTGGAATGTACGCCTCCATGCCTGAGAGAATCATGTTCGTGATGCGCTCAGCACACTCGGAAGGGCCCCGCCACGAAAGCAGTAATCATTGCATGGGAAATCACAGAAGTACTGCCTGAGGGCCTCCCAATCAGCGACGCCAAAGTGCCAAATGCGCATCCTCTTGGGATGCTCCAAAGGCCGGATTGGAGTGATAGGACAGGAAACAGATATAAGATTGTGGTCGGAGGAACCTAACGGAGAAAAAAGTTTGACAGAGTAAAATAAAGGATGAGAGGTAAGAAATATATCCAGCATGTTGGGCCTTTCTCCAAAACGATTGGGGATACGAGTAGGGTGCTGTACAATCTGCTCCAGGTCATTTAGGATAGAAAAGCTATTTCACCAGGGGTGTTAGTGAAATGTGAGTAAATCCAAAGGTAGTGTGAACACTGAAATGGCCTAAAATGGAGATTTCAGCAAAGAGTGAGCAGGATAGAATGTATTCCACTTTGGAATTGAGGTAGTCAAAGAATTTTGGATAGGTAGTAGAATTCGGAGAAAGTAAAGAGCGCAGATGTATTTAGTTTGAGATATGTATGTTTTCATTTTATTACTATTGTGTTGTGTGAATGAACTTTTTCTAATGAATTCACTATCTGAGTCATGGACAGAATATATTTTATGTAGCTGATGGAAAAGGTTTCATTACTATGCAGTAATTTATAAAAAAGACGTAAGTTCTGATCTAAGTCCATCATGACTCAAAGGACAAGTTTGTTATGAATATTTCTCGAGTTAAAACAATTTATTACGAGACATGAATAACAAAAATTTTAAAGCAAATTCATGCTTTTCAGCAACAGATTGTAACCAAGAAACTGTGAAATTTCATATATTTTCTCATGTCATCCACGAAAAAGGACGCAAGAATTGTTGTGCAGGCACATAATTCTCTTGAGCGCAGAAGATATGACTTAGAACTTTTGTTGACTTTCTTTCAATTACGACTATTAATTATGGACGTGTATATATGTGTGTGTATATATATATATATATATATATATATATAATAATAATAATAATAATAATAATACAAAGGAATACAAAAGACAAGAAATAGCAACGGACCTGCCTGTACCGACGAGGCTGTCTGTTTAAGAAGAAAGGTTAAAAGGAGTGAAAAATTTAAAGACAAGTGAAGTTTTAAAGCAAAGCAAAGGAGGGAAGTTGAAAGGAAGGAAAGAAATAATTTAAAGGTAAAGTAAAAATTTTAGAGGAGGGAATGCAGGTGAAAATTCTACAATATTTTTATTCGCTAACAAGTGCTTCTAACTGAGGGTTTAAGGCAAGATAAGCATGTAGTCTCTTTTTAAAGGATTCAGCCGAATTACTTTTAACTAATCTGGTTGGTTATCCATTCCATAAATTAACTATAGGTTTGAAGAAAAAATGTTTAAATTCATTACAATTAAACTGTTTACCTACTAATTTGAGACCATTACCGCGAGTTCTATCTGTATTTCTGAAGATGAAATATTTTTTTGGCGTAGATATTATCCAAACCTTTAATCACTTTAAAAACCTGTATTAAATCTCCTTCAACCGATCATTTTACGAGTGAGAATAAATTTAACGTTTCTAAACGGGCAGCGGATGATTTGTTTCTAAGTCTCGGAATCATATTAGTAGCACTCTTTCCATTCTGTCTATGTTCTGGCGTAAATATGGGGACCAGAATTGAACGAAGTATTCAGGTGGGGCGTATTAGAAATTATATAATGTTGGCATTGTTTTCTCCGACTTACATTCAAATGATCTACCAATAAATCCTAAGATTCTATTTGCTTTTCTAACCGAACCGCTTCGATACATTGCTTACTCGGTTTAATAATGTCGGCAACAACAATAATGCCTTAATTTTTCTCTTCTGTAACTTTCGTTAGTGTCTTGTGCACAGAATACATTTTTTTAACAGTTTCTACCGATATGCAACTTTTTGTATATATCTATATTAAGTTTATTTACCAAATTTCTGCCCACTCGAATAACTAATTAATATACTCTTGAGTCTGCAAACGTTCTGACGCTGATTTTTTTTTTTGTCCCCCTAGTTTGGTATCATCTGCAAATTTTATAATTATACTGTTAATTCTTATGACCATGTCACTGATATTAATAATAAAAAGAACGGGTCCCAGAACTGATCCCTGAAGCACGCCGCTAGTTACACTTCTCCAGTTTGACGCTTTGCCATTAATCCTTTCGCATTATGCCCTGTTGGGCAAATCTCACCCTCTCGCTGGCTGATGATGTAGATAGCAAATCTCACCCGCTTGCTGGCCGAAGATGCAGGTTGTGTCGTCCGAAATGGGGTTTTGTATTTTTGGGTTTATAAAGCTGTAGCTCGCTGTGTTTTAGATGGGTGGGGATGAGGGTCTAGGAAATGCCAGACTCTTAGCGAGGCAACCTACGTCGTCGTACCACCACCCTTTCTTTCTATTATACTCGTATCATTGTTAAATATCTTACAACTAAGAATATTATATTCTTCGAGAAAATCTCTACCAGGACTCAGTAATTGCTACAGCCTCAAATTTTTGGTCAAGGACAATACTTAATAGTTCATCAAATTTAAATCTTAAACTTCGAGCGTTAATATAAAATACATTTATAAAATTCAGGACGATTGTAAACTTCTGGATTGTTATTACCAGTTTATAGATAGCAAGTAGGCTATATTCCTGGATGATGAGCCTGCAAATGATACAATATTTGGAATCTCATATTCTCATACCAAACTACTCGCAATTTGAAAACTGATAAAAATATTCTATAAATGTACCTACCTAATTCAAAGGTACAGTTTTGGTTAAAAAGACTGTCTACAAAAAAAAAATTTCTGCAAAGCATAAAAAGATTGCTGATCAGTAATGATTTTTTTTTTTGACATTTCATTAGTCAGGAAAAAAAACAAAATATCCAATATCCAAATAAAAACGGGAAATCTTCAGTTCTACAGATCTACAGAAGCTAAGGCTAACAAAGACCCTAAGATCCACTCTAAGGTTAGCCCGAGAGAAAGGAAAGAGTAGGGGGTTAAGAGAAGAGAAGAGAATAAGGGGTTAAGTAAGGAGCAACACCTATCATTCGTGGGTTAACATTCATTCAGAAAAAGAGAAAAAAGACTCACCATCATCATCCGCCGGCCACTGCCGACCAGTCAGAAAAATAGTCGGAGAGAATAGGAGAGGGGTGAAAGATGAAAAGAAGTGAAATAAGAACGCTTACAAACCATGCAAACACAGTCTTAACTCACAGTCATACCATGAAAACTACAAACATCCAAGAAAAGAGAGTTACAGACATGCAAAGTAAAAAAGTAGGTAAAGTTGAACAAAAAGTGGGTTAGTTTACGCTACGAGCTACATCTACGTTCGTGTTAGTCTAATTTTTTTTTTTTTTTTAATAATTTTATTGCTGGCATCACACGCTGGCATTCATCGTCAACAGACTCATCCTCGAGCACCACCACCAGATCTCCTGTTGCTAACTTTGTTTTTTTATATTAAACAACGTTAATACCTTTAAAATGTCTGTCAAGACGGTTCTTAAACATATTAACGCTGGTAGAATGAACGACTGACGCGGGAAGATTATTCCATTTATCAATTACTTTAAACGTAAAGAAGTTTTTAGCGATATCAGTAATGAAACGTCTGCCACGCAACTTAAATCCGTTATTGCGAGTATTACTATTATCGAAAGTGAACAATTTGTCAAAATTTACGTTATCGATGTTATTAACGATTTTGAAAACTTCAATAAGCTCCCCCCTTAATCTTCTAGTTTCGAGTGAATACAGGTCTAACTCTTTAATCCTATCTTCATAAGGCTTATTGCGCAATGAGGAATAAGTTTCGTGGCACGACGCTGAACCCTTTCTAACCTATCAATATCCTCACGCAAGTACGGGTACCAAAACTGAACGGCATATTCTAAATGAGGCCTGACTAGGGACTTGTAAAGGGGCAATATAATATCCTTCGATTTAAATTCGAAATTACGCGCTATGAAGCCAAACATCCTATTAGCTTTTGCGCAAGACTCCAGGCACTGGTTCCTAACCTTTAAATCCTTAGATACGCGTACGCCTAAATCTACTTCCTCGTCAACGCTCGCTAACTCCCTATCATCCATCGTGTACGTGTAATTATTGTTGCGAGAACCTATATGCAAAACTTTACATTTGTCTACGTTAAATTGCATCTGCCACTTATCTGTCCACGCCATAATCCTATTTACATCGTCTTGGATCCTATTTCTATCGTCCTCGTTATTCGTTAACAACCTTACCGCCTATTTTAGTATCGTCCGCGAATTTTGACACGTTACTAGTCAATCCTACATCTATGTCGTTAATGTAAATTACGAATAGCAATGGGCCTAACACTGAACCCTGTGGGACACCGCTACCTACATCTAACCACCCGGATTCACTACCATTAACTACGACCCCTCTGCCTCCTAGCACGATGCTATTCTTCTAACCAGTTAGCTACCTGACCGCATATACCGTGCGCTTTAACCTTCGCAATTAGTCTCCTATGCGGAACTGTATCGAACGCCTTTTTAAAATCTAAATAAATAACGTCAGCTGCTCTATGCCTATCGTATTCGCGCACTATTTCGTTATAAAATTCTAACAAATTAGTTAAACAAGACCTATGGCGTCGAAACCCATGCTGACTACTATTAATGAAATCTCTACTTTCTAAGTGATCGATAATACGATCCCTAACTACGGATTCCAAAAGTTTACCGACAATTGACGTTAAATTTACCGACAATTGACGTTAAATTTACCGACAATTGACGTTTAGTTTACCGACAATTGACGTTAATTTACCGACAATTGACGTTTATTTACCGACAATTTAACTTTTATGCTTTTTTTGTAATTTTTTGTTTCTTTAGACGAAATTATTTCAGAAAATGAATAAATTTATTGAAAAACATTTGTGCATTTTTAAAATAAATTTAGTTCTTTAAATTCAAGTTAATAGAAATGTAAATTTTTTTTAATAATGATGGATTTACGTTTAAATTAACGTATTTATTTTTTACTACAGTCAGATCGTTATTAACACATTTATTATTATGTAAAATAGTATCAAGACAGGTCATAAAAGGCATTTGTAATGAAGTTTATTTTATGCAGCTTCCAAGGGCAGTTGGTCAGTTTGTCATTCTCTCTGGAATGGGATTTTATGAGGTATACGAGTATATATACCGCGTAACCTCGTAGCAGTTCCGTGCGTTGGCCTCTCTTCACACGAAGGTCAAGCTCTTGGCCCCCGCCTCTAGGCCTGGCTTGGTGGAGAAGAGAGTTATTTCTTGCGCTCTCCATCGCACATAGCCAGGTACATCCGGCTCATCTGGTACCGTCCTGAGCCAGGCATCTAATCTTCTTTGAAGACTTCAACTTTGACCGCTGTAACGTTTCTGAGGTCCTTTGGAAGCTGGTTAAAAAGTCTTGGCCCTCTGACAACTAAGCTATTTTCCTTCAGTGTTGAAGGGGTCACTTGTCGGCCTTTAATTTGGGAACACTAAACATTCTGCCTTCCCTATTTTCAAGTGTTGTTTGGATGGTAATTGGGTTTAGTTTGAGGTTTGGTACCAGATTTTCGATCATTTTTCATATGTAGATTATGGTGTACCTCTCTCTTCTTCTTTCCGAGAAGAGAGACGTGCACAGCCGTAGACAGGGGGAGCTACAGTGGCTTCAAGCTCCTATCGAAATAAAATCATAGGTTTGATATTTCAATGCATTTTTTAAAATTATAAGTAAATTATAAGCAAGTATGCTATGCCAAGTATCTTTAACACGGACATGTTTAATTACTGTAATACATTTATGAATGTGTTTTTACTCATTTACACACTTTTAATATATATATATATATATATATTTTAGCTCCTCCAGAAAAGAAATTCTTGGTCCGTCCCTGTATATATATATATATATATATATATATATATGGGAATGTGTACAGGGTGGGCCGTAAGTTTCCATACATAGGAAAAATAAACATTTTGTTGTGGACAACCATTTTTATTTATATAATATGCTCTACATGGTTGCCATTGTTTTGAAAACACATTTCAATACGTGTTCCCCACTGTTGATGAACACGCATTAGCACAGTTGACGTTATGCTTGTAATGGCGTTGGTGATACGTTCCTTTAGATGATTTATGTCTCGTATCTTTTCCTGATACACCATGGCCTTCAAGTGCCCCCAAAGATAGAAATCAAGGGGGGTGAGATCTGGGGATCTGGGAGGCCACTCCACAGGACCACGCCGACCAATCCAAGCATCCGGAAACTGCTGATCCAAATACCGACGCACGTGAAGACCATAATGAGGTGGAGCTCCATCTTGCTGGAAGTAAACTGGGAAGTTACCTTCCTCGTTTAGCAGGGATGGGAAAATCTCTTCTTGCAACATGTTAAGATACCTTTCGGCATTAAGATTTCCACTGACAAAAATTGGTCCAATAATTCTGTCACCCCATATCCCGGCCCACACCATCACTTTACCGGCACCTTGCATCTTCGTCGGACTCAGCCAGTTAGGGTTAGCATTACTCCAATAACGTATGTTTTGCCGATTAACCTCTCCATTGACGTAAAAATCTGCTTCATCTGTAAACAAGATCTTACGTCAAACGCATATTCTTAGGGTATCTGAAACATAAAAACAAACGTTTAATTTTTCCTATGTATGGAAACTTACGGCCCACCCTGTATATATACCTTACCTTACCTTATGTTGTTTCGTGTGTTGGTCTCTCTTCACACGGAGGTCAAGCTGGTGGCCCCGCCTCTAGGTCTGGCCTGGTGGAGGAGCGAGTTACTTTCTTGCGCTCTCCACCGTACATAGCCAGGCACGCCCGGCTCATCTGGTACTGTCCTCAGCCAGGCATCCAGTCTTTTCTTGAAGACTTCAACTTTGACCCCCGTTACGTTTCTGAGGTCCTTAGGAAGCTGGTTGAAAAGTCTTGGCCCCCTGACAACCAAGCTATTTTCCTTCAGGGTTGAGGAGGTCCCTTGTCGTGCTTTTAATTTGGGAACACTACACATTCTGCCTTTCCTATTTTCCAGTGTTGTTTGAATGGTAATTGGGTTTAGTTTTAGGTTTGGTACCAGTTTTTCGATCATTTTCCATATGTAGATTATGATGTACCTCTCTCTTCTTCTTTCCAGTGAGTACAGATTTAGTTTACGTAGTCTTTCCCAGTAGTTGAGTTCTTTGCAGCAAAGCTGGGCACTTGCGGTTTTTTTGCGGTACTGCGGTACTGCGGTACTACCGTGTTGGTCGGTACCGCGGAAAGTACCGCGGGAAATTTGAATGCGGTAGCGGTACTGCTGTACTTTCAGCGATCCTTTGCGGTACTGCGTTATGCGGTACCGGTTTGGTAGTGCGGTAGTAGTACCGCAGTACCGCAGTACCGCAAAAAAACGCGCAAAAAAACGCAAGTGCCCAGCTCTGAATTAATAATTAAATAATAATATATATATATATATATATATATATATATATATATATATATATATATATATATATATACACACACACACATATATATATATACACAGGGTGTTTCAGGAGGAAACGGTCAATACTTCGGGAGGTGATAGTATCGGTCATTGTGAGAAAAAAAGTTCATATGAACATGTGTCTAATTCTGAATGGTTACGGAGATAGAGCTGTTTGAATCTACAAATACAAAAGCATTGTTAATGGTAATCAAGAAAGAGAAACCAATTACTGTTTCTAACATTTAATGTTTAAACATTGGCATTTTGAATGGTATCAGATACAGAAATGACAAATTTGTTACAGTTTACAATACGTTTTCGAAAATCCCACCGTCAACCTCAATGCACTTTGCAACTCGTGTGCGAAGATCGCGTGTTGTTCGTCTGAGTTGATCTTGACGTTCCTTTATGCGGGCAGCAGCATCCAAAATGCGCGCGAGCAATTCGTCTCGTGTATCTACCTTTCTTTTGTAAACTTGACTTTTCATCCACCCCAACAAACAATAGTCTAACGGAGAGAGGTCTGGAGACCTTGGTGGCCATTGAATGGGACCACCGCGGCCGATCCATCGACCAGGGAAAGTTTGATTTAGGTATTGCATCACCAGACGGGTAGAATGTGGAGGAGCTCCGTCATGCTGAAAGTAGATACCAGCTCGTGTAGCCAAAGGAACATCCTCCAATAGTCCTGGCAATTCATTTTGCAGAAATTCTAGGTAACTTTGTCCCGTAAGACGATTCTCTAAAGTAACAAGGCCAATCAGCTGATCATCGATGATACCGCACCACACATTGGCAGAGAAGCGATGTTGAAAATTTGTTTCCACAGTGGTATTTGGATTTTCGTCTGACCACCGATGAGAGTTACGAGTGTTGTTGATACCGTCACGGGTGAAAGTAGCTTCATCGGTGAACAGTATTAATCGAAGCAATCGGCGATTAGCATTTACCCAATGACAAAATTCCAGTCGCATGGCAGCGTCTCCTGGTTGAAGGTGTTGTACACGCTGTACATGATATGGATGCAAGCCTTCCTCACGTAATGTTCGCCATACTCTTGTGTGTGGTACACCGAGACGTGTAGAAATTCTTTGTGAGCTAGTAGTAGGACTACGCTTTACCAACTGAAGAATGTTTTCCACTTCATCCACATCTTGTTGACCTTCACGTTCAGATGAAACATGAGCGCTGGGAAGTGTACCAATCTCACGCAATTTGTTGAAAACCCTGGTAAACACTCTTCGATTCGGAATTCTGCGAAGGGGAGGGAAGGGGGAGAAGAGCTGCGCGCGCATCAGATTCAAACAGCTCTATCTCCATAACCATTCAGAATTAGACACATGTTTCATGTGAATTTTCTCACAATGACGATACTATCACCCTCCCGAAGTATTGACCTTTCCTCCTGAAACACCCTGTATGTATGTGTATATATATATATTATATATATATATATATAATATATATATATATATATATTATATACCGGATGATTATAAATGATCTTCCCGATTTTAAGTATTTATTATGAAAACAGTAACGAAGCTACAGCGTAAAGCAAAATATACAAATGAAGAAGCACTCTAAAAGTTTTATTTGCAAGCTATTGAATATGGGCTCCTTTTGTGGCTCCTTTTGAAGTTACAACATTCCTGAATGAGAAATTGCCTGATCGTTGGATCGGGCGTGGGGGGGCCCAGTCCTTGGCCGGCTCGTTCGCCCGATGTAACCCCTCTTGACTTCTGTGGCTATGTCAAAAATGAAGTTTTTGCTTCACCAATGGCAACAACGCTGGAAAATTTGAAGGAAAGGACACGTAAGGCTGTTAGAAAAGTTTAGTATGATATGCTACAAAATGTATTTCAGGGAAACAGAATACCGTTTTGATGTCTACAGAGCCACAAAAAGAGCTCATATTGAACTTCAATAGCTTGTAAATAAAAATGTTTGAGTTCTTCTTTATTTGTATATCTTGCTTTTCGTTGTAGCTTTGTTAGTTTTTTTATAATAAGTGTTTAAAATCGGGAAGATTATTTGTAATCACCCGGTGTATATATATATATATATATATATATATATATATTGTGTGTGTGTGTGTGTGTGTATATATATATATATATATATATAGAGGAAACCGGGGCACAGTGGGACATGAGGCACAGTGGAACACTCAAATTTTCCAGTTGCAGTTGGCAGCCCTGTGCGACGTGCCTCTAGGGGTAACAGGTGGAACTATCGAGGAAAATACTCACGAACAGGAGGTCTAGACTACGTCAGGGTGAAGATTTTTTTCGAAGCATTGTCATTTTTAGGTAAGTGAAGTAAAAATTCATGACTGATTTACATTTGTTATATCTGACCTGTTACTAGGGTTAAGTAAGTTTATAGTTGTTGTGAGTACAACCCATTTATTATTACATATCAAATATTTGTCGGTTCTCTGATATCACCATGAGTTGATACGTAGATGCCACCTTATTTTGAAACTTTGACGACGGGGCACAGTGGGACAGTGTCCCACTGTAACCCACTGTTTATATATATATATATACTGTGTGTGTGTGTGTGTGTGTGTATGTGTGTGTGTGTGTGTGTGTATATACATAGAGTAAACCCTCGTCCAACTCGGGGGTTAGGTTCCTCGAGAACGGCGCGTTAGGTAAATCCGCGTTGGACAAACTTAATACCTTATGGGATAAATGGGGATACGTGAATAGGGTGTCAATTTTAGGGAGCAAAGTGAAATCTTTAGATTTTCAAAGACTACTAGTGACCAAATGATGCATTTTTATGTGCTAAATCGAAATATGGCTTTAAAATCCAGATTTGAAGTTTCGAAAAATCAGCAGTTTTTGCAAGTATTTTTTTTATTGTATATAACTACATTTTACATACATTACATACAATTAAAGACATTCTGATTGTATTTCAGTATTAAAACTTAGAAATATAGATAGGTTTCTTGAACTTTGCCAAGGATATGCCATGTCTACCTTGCTCTTGTTCCTGGAAATGAGCTCCCCACTGGCCACCTGGCACACTGATGTACGCCTCCCTCCTCTCTTGTGAGTAAACATGTTGTGCTGCTTCAGTTGTCATCCTTACACACCTCTCTACTGACTCTGTGTGTGAGGGCCATGCAGGAACTTCCACTGGTCTATCCAGAAACTCCTTGATTGCAGCAGTGGTGAGGGAGCAGGTCAGAGGAGGCTCAGTCACGCCAGAGTTCCAGTCAATAAGCTCCGAGAGTTTGGTGGCATCTGGGTTGATGTCGGGAGTCTTCCTGGGTCTGACACTGCAGTCTCCTACCTGTGTGACCTCATCTCCTTCACCTCTGATTTCCAGTATCCTCTTCACTGCCTCCCTCCTCTCCTCCTCCACCTCACTGCACAGCATGGTTTGGAGCACAGCCTCAGAGTGTACATACCAGGCTGATCTCTTCACTGTAGGCATCACTATTCCTATCATCTCCTTCTTCTGACTTCTGAGCAGCTCCAGCTGGTACAGTACATGCCTGGGACCCTCCACCCAGCTGTGATTTAACTTGATGTTGAACCAGTTTGGCATGTAGACTCCCACTATGAGTTCCACAATTATCCTCAGATTCTTCAGGTTCCTACCCTTCAGCCCATGTTTGGAAATCCACAATCTGCAGAACCTTAGAGCCGTGGTGACCCACCTACTGTGACAGACTGGCCCAATCTCCAGGAGAGCTAGACTCTGAGGTACCTCTCCCGATATGATGGCAGTGATGATTCTGTAGCCATATGATTGGTCTGTGCTGAGGTCCTTGACTACCTCCTGACTGAGATGGGGTAGAGGAGGACCAACAGTGATCCTCGTCTAGTTTGGGTTGATCTCCAGCTCAGTGGCAGTGTCTAACATCTTCCGTAGGGGCCCAGGCCACTTGTTGTTGCTCAATGTCTCACCATCCAGTGCAGTCACCAGGTGTCTGAGACTCAGCTCCCCAGTGTGCAAGTCACAGACAATCCACACCAACTTCCTGCTAAGCTTGGCTTCCACATAATGCATTACTCCTCCCTCCCAGCCAGTATTCACATTAGTACTGTCACCTCCTATGGCCAAAAGGGGCTGGTCTGCTCCTCTCTCTCTTAGCCAGTTCACCAGATGATCAGCAATGACCTCAGCATGACTTCTCTCTTCTGCAGCTTCCTCTGGTACAAAATGCCACAAATATTTCCCACCTGGTTCATTGCACACTGTGTAGTGTTCTTCCTTAATGAGGCCAGGAAAATGCCTGTCACTGCCCTCAGCTTCCATCATCACTTTGGTGTCATCTCTTTTCCCATCAAAGAAGATACAGGTGATGCCATTTTCCCTAATCTCTTCATCAAACTTCTTGACCAGCTCCTTAGTCAGTCTCTCCTGAGCCCTCCTCACCTTGTTGTGGTCAATCACCAATGCTGTGTCAAACTCTGTGATAAGACCAGCATTAATCCAGGCAGCAGTGGCAATCTCTGCAGTCTCTCTCAGCCCAGTGTGATGTCTCAAGCTAGCCAGAGCTATGTTGGTGATATCTTCAGTGTTGTATTTCTTCTTCTTAGCCACAGGCAAGGAAGAAGTTGTCGCAGCCTCTGGTATGAAGTCTTCGTCCTCCTCTCTCCTCCCTGCCTCCTCCAGTATATCTCCAGTCTCCTCCAACTCCATCTCCAGCAGTGACTCCTCCCTCAACTCCTTTCTTGGCTGACTCCTCTGCTTTCCTCCTCCTCTTCTCCTCGGCCTTCCTTCTCTGCAGCACTGCTTCCTGTCTCCTGATCTCAGGGTGATCAGCTAGACCCATCTGGGGTGCCCCCACACTGCCCACCTTTCCTCTCTAACCTTTAATGAAGGCAAGCTCCTGCACTGGTATCTTCTGCTCGCTCCTGCATCTGCAGTCAATGTGAACCTCGCTGTTGCAGATAGGGTTGCACCCAAGCTCACTGTAGTCCTGATCACACAGTGACAGGTCAGGATGTCCACCAATTTGTCTAGTTTCATCATGAACCTATCTTTCACCTCTAGCTTCACATTGCCAATGGACACCTTCACTGCCTCATCCCACAGTGCCTTCACTTTAGCCCTGATCCTGATCTCAGTGTTGATTACAGGTCCTGTGAATAGAGCGTTTGTCTTTCTCCACTGAGCCAGTAGCCCTGGAACAATGCCGTTGTTAATCAGGTCATGAACTGGGTAATTCCTCCTGTCTTCCTCACTCATCTCTCTCCTCAACAAACCATACCTCAGCAGATCTCTGGCTGTGGGCAGCTCAGCAGGGGGAAGTTCCCTCCCAGTCCCCACCAAATGAATTAGGTAACAACTTGATTTGCTTCGGGTTCTGATTTCTTTCTGACTCATCCTGTGGACCTGTAAACAAAAGAAATGTCATTGAAATTTAGATAGGCCTACTGATTATGATTACATAAAATTAAGTTAATTGAAATTCTTAATATCTTCCAATAAGCTCAGATAAAAGGTTTTGTTGTTATAGGTACAAGACTTAATTATTCAAAGTAATGACAGTTTCATATATCTATCATATCAAAATATACAGAAAGTTTGGGTCACACATAACATTTCGAATAATTTGAATTACACAATATTTACATTACGAAGTAATCAAAATTGTCAAAAAGGAAGAAAAACACATGTATTCACAATCAAAACTCCAGCATTTGTGACTATGTGAAACTTAGAAACCATACTGCACACCAAAAATAACCAAAGTTGACCACATATCAATGGCACATTGATATACGATGCTACAGTCATATTTAGGTTATATTTCAAACCTTTATGGTCAAATATAAGTAGGTAAATGGCTTTTTTGAACAACACTAAAGATATTTCTAAGTTTGCTAGACAATATGACATCATTTGAGCATTTGTAGTTTTTGAATTGTTGACTTTACTAAAATTGATACACCCTAATACGTGAACGCGGCCGCGTAAAGTCTCCCATTAATACTTACATATGTAGATTTTTTACTCATACACAAATGAATTTCCCTACCTATACTGTATATGAAATAAGAACATAAAATCATAAACATAATGATATTTACATATGATAAATAAAAATATATTAAATGAAAAGAGCACGCATCTTTTCTTCACTCTTTCGGATGATGCGTATGGTAGACTCATTCACGTGATACTCGCAGCCAAATGATGTTATGCTCATACCACCCCGCAATTTATCTAGAATCTTTATTTTTTCGGCTAATGTCATAACCTTACGACTTTTCTTCGCTTTAGTATCACTTGCAGATGCTTTACGTTTTGGTGCCATACTACTGACTAAGGATAATAGCAAAACAACGGCAAAATACGACAAAAACAATCCAACACAACTTCACTGAACTTAACGCGGTAGCGGGACTGAGACAAATGGAGGGGGGGTGACGCGAGAGGGAGGGAGATGCGGGAGTGTTGGAGAGTGTAGGAGAAAACACAAGAGCACGCATTGGCACTCGTGTTTGACGGACCGTGTATAATCAAATTTTCCGCTTTCGGCAAATAATTGTTCGCATTTATTTTTCCGTGTATAAGCAAATTCGCGCAGGACAAACACGCAATGGACGAAGGTTTATTGTATATATACATATGTACACGAGTATACTTATAGAATTATAAAATAGGCCTAATAGAGATCAATGAAAGTATTCACACATTGGCTAACTAATTATTTTATTTTCAGAACCACTAAAACGGTGAGAAATAGAAAACGAAATTAGGATGGTGACGGAAGAAACAATGAGAGAGGCAGTGAACATGGTCTTGAATGGATGAAGCATCACTAGAGCGGCAGAAGCGAAGAATATCCCTCGGAATACACTCTTCAGGTGGGTCTATATTATTGTTCTATTACTGTAAAGCAGTGATGCACAAACCCTGGCCCGCGGGCCAAATGTGTCCCCCACGGGTCTTTTCAGTGGCCCCACGGGTCTTTTCAATTCAATGAAAAAGTTAGAATATAAAAGTGACTCAATTTATGACTTAGATGGAAAGTAAGTAGGCTAATACATTTAGTTATTTTCTTCGCTTGGCCCTCACATCAAAAAAGTTTGTGTACCACTGCTGTAGAGTGTAGACCCTATAACAATAAGATAATTTCATAGATGTGTCTAAGTCATTAATAAAACCTTTCCTACACGATTATCCTCTTTCTCACACTTTACGGAGACGTTCAGAAAGTCAAGAACTCTACTATGGGCCAATTTGTTCGAATGACACTCAACTTTACCTTCCGGTTGATTTTCCTTCCTGAAGAAGACAAAATACTCAAAGAGTACCTAATTAATTGCTAAAAAATTAATTATCGACTTTCACCAAAAAACACACGAATATTGGCATATGAAATGGCAGTTCGAAACCATAAACAGAATATTCCTGTCTCATGAAATAAATCAAAACAAGCGGGGGAAGATTGGCAACTAACATTGGTTACTATTGTCCCACTGTGCCCCTGATGCTGTCCCAGTGTGCCCCAGCCCGGGGGACACTGGAAAACGTTTTAGTTTCACTTTCAAATGCATTTTATTGATAAAATAAATTTGAATTCGCGAAGGATCTTATGTTATTTTGTTGTTTTTATTTCGGAGGATTCGATCCATAAACAACTTCGTGAAAGGAAATAATTTGTTTTCGTTCCACTCTCTCTCTCTCTCTCTCTCTCTCTCTCTCTCTCTCTCTCTCTCTCTATATATATATATATATATATATATATATATATATATAGTGTGTGTGTGTATATATATATATATAAACAATGAATAATTCCTACATTCATATAATTCTTATATTCATTCATATAATTCTTGTTCATTCGTATAATTCGTATATATATATAATCCTTATATTCTTATGTATATTTATATTCATATATTCATTTTGACATATAGAGTCCAAAGTCGCATAACGCTGACACGAGTTTGGATAAAAAAATTTATTTGCTTTTTATTTTATTTCCGTTGAATAATTGGTGAATTATTTCTTTTTAAATTACTTAATAATTTTTTTAGATTTAGCTTAATAATGTAATCTTTTTAAATTCTGCAATGTTCATTTCCTGTATACATTCTCTCTTCGTTGTAAAAGCTGAAGCCTTGTCCTGCTTAACTTTAAATCTTAAGCATTTAATTTTTGCTCATATGCCTGTTTAATTGTAATTCATAATAAAAGTCATATTTCAATTTCCATTTTTAGTTAACTCGGCAGATCATAATAACATCAGATCTGTCAAACATGCGGTTTAAAATAAAAATATGACTTCCTCTTCAAATATCTTGTTTCTCATTCTACACATTGCTACAGCTAAAGTATTTACCTTGTTCTTAAATATTTTGCAAAGTAAATCAGCCTATTGAGACAGATCAGCATTAAATAATAATGATGTCAGTAAAAATTTCAGTATATAAGCCCACAAACTTTCTCCAATGTTCATTCTGATTTTAACTGATCTGACTTAGAGGCTGAGCATTAAATGTAACATTTTAGCAGTAAACTACAGTAAGAGAATATCTTTGTCTTCTCCTTCAAGCCTTGCTCTCTTCAGAGCACTTAGTCTTAAATAGAGAAAAATAATTTCCCGATACGTTATAAGAAGAATCGGGGAACCTTCAGAGAATTTAGTCAGCCTCACAGAATCCTCCAATCCACTACAAGAAGAAATGGGAGAGTAGTATAAGAGAAACTTCTGCGATTCCCTATACGGTACCAAATACACTGCGCCCTCGATATATGTGTCTTCAGCATATGCGAATTCGCTGTTATGCGAAGACCCTATTTCTACCAAGAATTCAGTATATGCGGAAAAAATTCGCATTTATGCGCCACCTAGTGTGAAATATTGCTGAGCCGCTGAGCGCACCGACGTGTTCCCGCCAAACAACAACAGTCTCGCATAAACCGTTGTAGCGTGTGCGTTGTGCTCTAGACTCTGTTGTGTTTTTCACTATTTTTGAGTGCTTTTTCCAGTTTTGTCTTACTGTTTATTGTAGACATGGCTTCTAAACGTCCTCTGCCTAGTACTGGGCCTTCAGCTTACTATGTCCTTTAATATTTATACTGTACAGTATTGATGTAATATAGCATTACTGTTATCTTGTTGAATGTTTTTGGTATAAAAAAGTGGCATATTTATTGTTGGGGGTGCCGGGAGGGTAAAAAAAACTGGTTGTGGAACGCATCCCTATTTTTTTCATTTAACTATAAGTTCGATATATGCGAATTTGCATTATGCGAGGTTTTAGCAGAACCTATCCCTCGTATATATCGAGGGCGCAGTGTATCCACAGTAACAAATCCGTGGCTGCCACCTAACCAGAACCCCCGTCAACTTCGAACCGCCTAAGGCTATAGACGGAGGGGTTAACATATATATATATAATTTAGGGTGGTCCATAATTTCACTTTTTAAAATTTTTAATTGTCCAACATGCTAATGTTATGGGCATTGGTGCAAGAAACAACATGGTTACCAGTTTTGGGAGTTCTGGTAATTGCATAGTAAAAAACTGAGTAAAAACGACATCTTTTAAGCATTTTCTTAAGATTAATCATATTTAATCTTAAATAAAAGCATACATATTGCATATCAATTTACTCAGAAATCAACTTTGCACATTTTGGTGTATAAATTGATTATTTATTCGTAATAGTATACATAGAAATGTTCTATAACAGCTGATTAAGCCAATATTTTATGTGTTTTTCAGATATCCAATGATGTATATAGTATATGATGCATTTTTCACTTGATTGATTCTAATCTTATATTAAATGAATATCATGGCTACTAAGAAATTAAATATAAAGTTAAGAAAAAGCAATTATGATCCAATTATTGGTAATCTTAAAGATGAACTGATTCCTACAGGACTATTCCAGCTACCATCCCAATCAGATGCACTTCAGCATTTCTATCATTTAAAAAGAAATGATATGGTTATGAACAATAAAGAAGAGGCTGCAACAGTTGTACTTAATAAAGTTAAAAAATCCTGGGACTTAGCTGGCATTAAAACGCAAGATATTTCCAAAAGCAGAAGACCAAAAGAAAAGATTCTGACTTTAGTTAATGAGTATGAAACACTGAAAAAACACAAAAACAGGAATACTTTCGAAGATAAAAAGGATATTTTTTGTAAAACATTAGATATGCTATTGGATATATCGGCAGCAGATGCTATTGAAACAATAATGAAAGACAGAATGAGAACAATAAGAAACAAAAGCGAAGATATAAAATTCCTTGAAGATCAAAGAACTAAGTTATTTGGAATATGTACGTCTCCAGCCTTGATAAGTCTTATGTAACTCGGACAGAAAGACGAAACCAAAGAATTCGACATGACGTAGAGGGAAAATAAAAACTCTTAGCAGATATGGATGCAGGACCCAGTGGTGAACAAATGAATATCCCACTCGATGATGACATTCCTATAGATAATGATGAATCAAGTAATGAATCAAATGATTCCGACTTTCAACCTTCGGCTCAAAGAAATCCTAAAAAAAGAATTCGCATTTTCGATTCTCAAATGGTTTCTGACACGGCTGATAGGCTTAATCTCTCGCATAGCCAAAGAACAGTTTACGCTGCAGCAGTTGCCTCAGAATTAAATGTAAATATACATGACATGAGCCTGTCAAAGTCTACTTCTAAACGTTCATGTAAAAAGAGCATCTAGTGCAAAACAACTTACGGCATCATTCAATCCTCCAGAGCATTGCATTCTTCACTGGGACAGTAAATTAATATTGAAAACTACAACTGACAAATACAACTAAGCTGTATCAGTTAGTTGGTAAGGGTTCTTCAGTTGTTTTCCAATGCTTGGGTACTGGTGGTGACTGGCTAAATGAATCTGTTACTTCTTGGAAAAATTGCAAATCTTTCCAAGTTATGGAGAACTTTGTCAAAAATATGAAAGTTGTGAATGATCCTGCCGAGAGAGCAATCAAGCTGATTGAAGATTTCAAAGACAGAATTGTTAAAGATGAATCACAAAAACAATTTCTGGTAAAAGTTATAGAGCAACATCGACGCCTTCTTCCAGACTTCAAGAAAAAATCTAGGCTGAAATGTATAATTATGTTAAGTGAGCGTTTATTGTGTAATGTTATGCAGAAGTATTTATCTTTTTAATTAAACTTTGGTATAATTTTTTAATCATTGTAAAAGGAATTCATTTTTGTTTAAAAATAAATGCAAAAAAAAATACGATGGGGACCTAGAATCAGGTTTGTTCCCACTCGAAATATACTGTTGCTGGCTTGATAAGCTGGTCTAATTTCGAGCCCCTCGCTGCGAAGCTGCCTGGGATGATGCTTCAGGGTGGCGGTAACACCCCTAGAATATATAATTAATTAAAATAATATATTATTACCAAGAAAAAATAATATAGTCATATGTTTATTCACAGAGAAGCGGAAAAACTTTCTTTTTCACAGTCAAATTTTTAGGTCCCATATAAATTGGGGGTGGGGGGTGGGTCTGATATTACCAGAACTCCAAAAACTGGTAACCATGTTGTTTCTTGCACCAATGCCCACAACATTAGCCCGTTGGACCATTAAAAATTTTAAAAAGTGAAATTATGGACCACCCTAAATATATATACATATATATATACACAGTGATCACTCACTACAGTGAACAGTAGTGATCAGTATTTCCACAAGTAGTGATCAGTATTTCCTCAAGTAGTGATCAGTTTTTCCTT
Source organism: Bathynomus jamesi (assembly GCA_023014485.1). Lineage (NCBI taxonomy): Eukaryota > Metazoa > Arthropoda > Malacostraca > Isopoda > Cirolanidae > Bathynomus > Bathynomus jamesi. Next base: position 422,245 of record JAJOZX010003190.1, on the reverse strand, counting down.
CTGAACCGACGTGTTTTATCGAGTGTCCAGTGTTATCAATTGAATAAGTGGTTTTCGTTGAGGTGTCTTTAAAAAAAAGTAGCGTTTGGTGCATTCTTAACTAAATTACTTCGTGTTACTAATCATTCATTAACGAATATAATTCATTTATTGACTTTATTCAGTACTATATTATTTGATTAATCCAAGGCTAGTGCACGTGGCTTGCCTTGTTTGTTTTACAAATCTATCAGAAAACGAGGAGTCATAAGGTTCATTTTCCCTTGTTCGTTTTTCAAATCTATTAGAAAATAAGGTTCATTTTCCCTTCCTTCGGGAGATCAGGTAGAGTGTGGCCACACACCGTGGGAAAAAAAGGAAAAAAGTCGGTAAAATCGCGATCAGATAAGTATTATTAATACTCTTTCTTTTACAGTACTTTCGTCGGTAGCTTAATTATATATTCATTTAGTATAAATTTGTGTTACAAGAACCTGTTTCTGCATTTCAAGAAAATTTTTGTAGGTTTGGGCAGGTGACGGCACAATAAGCACGCGGTAGACCTATGTTGTAATTTATTAATTTCCAAACGCTCGTTTTATTTTTGTTTTTTGTTTCGTTTGTTTTTTAACTAATTAAAAACATGGCACCCCCGTCAAGTACTTGCAGTCGCTGTGAAGGGAAATTTGCCGCTTACGCGTTTACAATGGCTAATAATAATGAACAGTTAGTTTGCAGGTAGTGCTCAAGCATGGAAGTCCTGAGGTACGAGTTAGAATGTGAGAAGGAGGCCAGAGTGAGGCTTGAAGAAAGTGTGATGCTCCTGACGGCAAAATTAGAATCCCTTGAGACTCCAATTACGACCCCTCCTGCCTCAGTTTCTACTAATAATATAAATAGTACTAATAGCCCTCTCTCTTCCCCTAGTTCCCAACCCTTCGTTCGAGTGCGTAATGGAGCACCATTCAGAAAACCTAAGACTTGTCTACCAATAATAACAAACAATAAGTTTTCTGTTTTAGGTTTCGAAGATGCTGATCAACCGGAAATACGACTCGTTGGCTATTCCATTGTTCGAGGGCAGCTCGAGGAATTCTGTAGGAGAAACCCTCGTCGTAGGCGCCGTTACTGCTACCCTGGTTCAAGGGTGGAGGATATAACTAATAGTGTTGACCATTTTACAGACGGTACCTCTGAGGACACAACGTATGTTATTCATGTCGGTACTAATAACGTTTTAAATTCCAGATCGGAAGAACTGCTGGCTAGGTACAGGGACTTACTAGAGCGATTAAAGGAAAAAAAATAATAAGATTGTTTTAACAGGTATACTTCCTCGAATTATGTAACGTAATGATTTCTACAGCAAGGCGACCTATATTAACAATAACCTAAAGTCTCTTTGCCAACAGGAAGGAGTGCATTTTGCGAATTTTTGGAACAGTTTTTACGGCAGGAGGGACTTGTTCCTCGGGGATGGACTTCATCTTAATGACGTTGGAGCTGCGCGTTTAGGAAGACTATTTCATAATACTGCTCTTCTTTTCAGGCTGCCGTAACTCGAACGGTCCCAGCGTAAATTCCACAAATTTCTCCTGCGCTCGCGAAGGTGTCGCAATTACAAACAATTTGAAGGTTCTATCTTTAAATGCTCGTAGCTTACGAAATAAAATAAACGAATATTTTTCTTTAATTGCTTGTAAAGACTATGATTTAATTGCGATAAATGAATCGTGGCTTAGCACTGAAACACGTGACTTTGTAGGGAGTATCAAATTAGAGGTTATAGACTTTTTGTTAAAAAGAGAAATGGTAGGCGAGGAGGCGGTGTTATGTTGTATATCAAAGATAATATTGCGAACGTTATAGAAGTAAAGCAGGCAATTCCAGAACCAATAGATTCAACTATAGCAGAACTTAAATTGAACGATTTCAAACTTCTTGTTGCGGTTATATATAGACCCCCTAATCAAACAGCTGTTACGAACGAAGCGTTATATCGTGAACTAAAGAGAATAATAGGTAGTGAGCAGGCTTTAGTTATGGGTGACTTTAATTGCGCCAACGTGAATTAGATACAATGCAGGGAGACGCGGAAGGTAATCGTTTAGTTAATTTTCTCGAGGATACCTTTCTTATTCAAAAGGTTGGGGAACCTACGATGTTGGACAGTATTTTAGATTTAGTAATAACTACGGATGATAGGCTAATTACTGATCTTCAAGTAATAGAACCGTTAAGCAATAGCGATCACAATATGATAGAGTTTGTCCTCTCAGTAAGTAACTCGAAACCAGCTAACTCGACTAAAATTCCTAACTTCCAGCACGCAGACTTTTGTAAATTTCGAAATAAATTGTCACACGTAGAGATAGGGCTTATAGGCTACATAAGTGCGATAAAGACAATTTGTGGTTACGAAACAACTACATATCTCTAAGGCGTGAAGCGAAAAGTGTAATAAAAAAGTCCAAGCGCGAATTTGAAATCTCCATAGCTCGTGACGGTAAGGAAAACCCCAGGCGATGCTTTCAATACGTCAACAATAGAAATCCACTAAAAAGTGTCTTGGGGCCGTTCAGAAATGTTAACGGAGATCTAGTTTCTGAAAACAAGGAAATGACTACCTTGCTAAACGAATTCTTTACGTCAGTTTTTACTATAGAAGATGTAACGAATATCCCTACGGTCATAGACATAATACCGTTTGATAATGGTAATATTTGGATAATATTGTGGTAGTGAAGGGGAGGTATGCGCTATTGTAAAATAAAACGCGTAAATCACCGGGGCCGGATTCCATATATCCCCAACTAAAGAATTAAAAGACAGCATTGTTGTGCCGCTAACAAAGATTTTTAATGCGTCTATTTCTGAGGGTGCGTACCAGATAATTTCAAGTTAGCAAACATAACACCTATCTTTAAGAAAGGCGATAAGGTGCGCGGGAAATTATAGGCCAATCAGTTTAACGTCTGTTGTAGGTAAGCTACTGGAATAATATATTATCGTATAGTCGAACACTTAGAATTGCACAACTTAGTTAGAAATAGGCAGCACGGTTTTAGGCGAAACAAATCTTACTTAACTAATCTTTTAGAATTTTTTCAAAGCGTGGTTGACGTTTACGATAGTCATCGGGGGTTGATGTAATGTATTTAGATTTTCAAAAAGCGTTTGACACAGTACCGCACAAAGGACTCATTGAAAAAACTAAAGCTCATGGAATCAGGGGTGTAGTAATAAATTGGATAGAAGAGTGGTTGCGAGGTAGGAAACAGAGGGTGGTCGTTGATGGAGCGGAGTCGTGTTGGGCTAATGTAGCGAGTGGCGTTCCTGAGGGTTCTGTATTCGGCCCCTTGCTTTTTCTTATATAGATTAACGATTTAGATGTCGGCCTAGTCAGTACAGTTTCAAAGTTTGCGGATGACACGAAGCTGGGTGGTAGGACGATTAATGACGAAGATAGAGGTAAAATTCAGAATGATCTGAATAAAATCGTTGATTGGTCAGTCACATGGCAAATGAGATTTAACGTCGATAAGTGCAAAATTTTACATATAGGTTCGCGTAACAGTAATTTTGCGTATAGTATGTCAGGGAAAGAGTTGATAAGCGTAGAGCAGGAAAAGATTTAGGAGTTATAGTCACTGGTGATTTAAAAGTAGCGAAAAAAAGTACAGCAGCGGTCAATAAAGCGAACAAAGTGTTAGGTTTTATAGCTCGGAATTTTGAGTACAAATCGCGCGATATTATAGTTCCTCTTTATAAATCATTAGTTAGACCCCATTTGGAGTACGCGATCCAATTTTGGAATCCGCATATCGCAAAGATATAGACAAAATCGAAAGAGTTCAAAGACGAGCAACTAAGATGATTCCGTCGCTAGGTCAAAGTCGTACGAGGATAGCTTAAAGAGTTAAAATTGACTACACTCGAGACTAGGAGGCTAAGGGGTATCTAATCCAGGTTTTCAAAATTATGAATGGGTTCGATAACGTAGATAGAGATAGCTTTTTCGAAATATCTCAATATAATAGGACTAGAAATAACGGGTGTAAGTTGACAAGTAGAAGGTTCGAGACAGCAGTTGCAAAAACTTTTTACGCATAGAATAGTAAATAGCTGGAATAGTTTGCCGGTAGAAGTAATTAGTAGCACGTCTATAAACATGTTTAAAAATCGATTAGACGCTATGTTGATAGATTGGGTATAGTCTAAGGTAGTAAAATTAAGGGTGGATAAGATAGATTTTGATTCTTTTTCATTAAAGATCACAATAACCAGACTAGAGGTCATAGTATGAAATTATTTAAGCCAAGATGTAGAACAAATTTAAGAAAACAGTTTTACAAGTGTTGTGGGATATGGGAGGCAGCATCATGGGTTAGGGGATACTCTCTGTCCTTACACACCCCATTTAAAGAGATTCCTCTGCCGAGCGGTGCCCCCATAGTACTGTGAGGTATTGAAAAACTCATGATCTTCACTTGCCCCACAAACACCTTTAGGGGAGACCCAAAATGGGTGCACACACATTTCTACATTACTGTACAGTCTTTACAGCCACACCTACACTTTTCCTCCTAAGTATATATATTGTAATGTATATGGTTGTAAATTGTGACTTGGTCCGCAATTGATATGGACCGTGACTTATTTTTGGTTGGCAAGGTACTGGTATTGAGATACCGTAATGAAATTGACTGGATTCTTTGGATCTGATATATTTGCATGTCGGTTATAAATAGATATAGAGTGTAACATATTTGTGGATAGTAGTCTTATGACTTGATCCTCTGGATCCAGAGATTCTATCTTTAGTTTTAAATTGATAACACTAGGCAACAAAGATTTTGTTACAGAAGACCAAATAGGTGCTCCTAGCTAATTTCGGTATGCTGATTTCAAATCTATAATTAGATTTTTTCTATCACGTCTAGATTTTGTGTAAAATGCAAATCACTTTTAGTAAAATTTTCTACCACGTCCAGATTTTGGTTTTAATCGGCTTAATGCCAGTAATATGAAACTTGCTTTTCAAGGTTAAAGCAATTTTTTTTGCCAACTATATACAAATTCGAACAATTTTGATAAATAAAATTTATCCCGAGTTGGCAACACTGAGTCAAGAGCATAGTAACGGGCAACGGCCCAACGGTCAGTCGCTACGTGACAGTCAAGCAGAACGGTTGTTGAAGCTCTCTGCTGATGAGCAAGTGACAGGTTGTGGTGACTTGTGTGTTTTTATAGCATTTGTTTTGTACTACGGTGTGTATTTCTTTTTATTTTGCACATCGTAATAATTACTTTCTACGTTTTTTCAGATATTGTATGGTAATTCAAAATGGCATCAAATAGACGTGCTTGTGTAAATCACCCAGACAACTTCTGCTTTGTCTGTGGACAATATACACCTAAGCCACAACGTAGAAACATAACAACAAAGATTAAACTTGCCTACAAGTGTTATTTTGACTGTAAGTTAGGAGACCAACAGAGGGACTGGGCACCACATATTTGCTGTGCACAGTGCAATGCAATGTTAATAGCTTGGATGAATGGTAAAAGAAAAGCTATGCCGTTCTCAGTCCCCATGGTTTGGCGTGAGCCGAAAAATCACTTCAATGATTGTTATTTTTGTTTGACAAAGATTGCTGGTTTCACAAAGAAAAACAAATCAAAGATCACGTACCCAAACTGCGAATCAGCAATGAAACCAGTACCACATGATGAAACAAATCCACCACCAGTTCCACCAGCAACGATAACAGACAGCAGTTCATCTGAAGATTCTGCTAGTGATATAGAAACAGGGAAAGATGGCATATATGTTCCAGATGCAAATATTTCCCCACATTTGTTAAGTCAAGCGGAGTTAAATGACTTAGTGCGCGATTTGGAATTACCAAAAGAAAAGGCAGAGTTGCTTGGTTCAAGACTTCAAGAATTTAATCTTCTCCAACCAAACACCAAAGTTTCCCATTTCCGCCATCGCCATTTGCAGTTTTCATCATTTTACTTACAGGAAGAAAACGTTTGTTTCTGCCACGATATCAGTGGTCTGATGCAAGGGATTGGCTGTCGCTATGATCCAAAAGAATGGAGACTGTTCATTGACTCTAGTAAAGCTAGCCTTAAAGCTGTATTACTGCACAACGGCAATGAAAAACCTTCAATACCTGTAGCACATGCCACTGGCCTTAATGAGACTTATGAATCGATGAAACTGCTGCTAAGACTCATCAAATATAAGGACCACACATGGAATATTTGTGGCGACCTTAAAGTTGTATCATTACTTCTTGGGTTACAGTTGGGCTACACAAAGCATATGTGCTTTTTGTGTCTATGGAACAGCAGAGATGACAAGAACCACTACAAAAAACATGATTGGCCATCTAGAACTGAACATGTTGTTGGTAAATACAATGTGAAACACCCAGCACTTATTGACCCTCAGAAAGTACATCTTCCACCATTTCACATTAAACTTGGCCTTATGAAAAATTTCGTGAAGGGTATGGATCATCAAGGTAGTGGTTTCCAATATTTAAAGGATAAATTCAAAGGAATATTGACAGATGCTAAGCTAGAAGCTGGAGTTTTCACTGGACCACAGATCCGCAGTGTCATCCACGACTCATCGTTTCCATCTAACCTAAATGAGAATGAACTAGGAGCATGGACATCTTTCGTTGAAGTTGTCAAAAATTTTCTTGGAAACCACAAAGCTGAAAACCACCGTAAACTCGTAGAAAACATGCTTAAATCTTATGAAATAATGGGATGCAGAATGTCTTTGAAAATTCATTTTTTACATTCTCATCTTGACTTCTTCCCGGCCAACCTTGGGGCTGTAAGTGACGAGCATGGTGAGCGCTTCCACCAACAGATCTCAGTTATGGAAAACAGATACCAAGGTAATTTCAACCCAAATATGATGGGAGATTATTGTTGGTTCCTGCAGAAGGAGAGCTCGTCATCCTACAAGCGACAAAGGAAGAGGACACACCAAAGTTTCACTTAAGAACAGGAATTTGCCTTTCAGTAGTAACAACAAAATACTAACGCGCTTTGGGTGGATGGTTGGGCGCAGGGGTGGTAACTCCGCCAGCGGAATTCCGCTGTCTGTCTTAAGCCAGAATAAAGGAGGAAAGACATCCCTGTTCACTAATTATTTAAGTATGCTTAACATAAAACGTGGCACGGAAAAGTAGCTTAGACGGCTTTCGTAATAGAAGCGGGTGAGAAAAAAAATGAAAAATAGGGGTTTTCGGTTACACAAAATCTGGACGTGATAGAGAAATTTTGATATCAGATCTGAAATCAGCATCACCGCTTTAGTAGGAATCAGTAGTTCACGTGTCTGTAACAAAAAAAAAGTTGAAATTTGTTGCCTAGTGTAATTAATTAGTTTTAAATTGATAATTATTTAGTTTTGTAAAAATTGGTTGTTGACAATGTACAGGCAGTTTTTATTTAGTGGAGCCGCCTCGATGGGCCGAAGTGGCCCCTAGTGTGCCCACTATAAAAATTTCTTATGTTCTTATGTTCTCCGTGGTTCGGAACCCACGTAAAATTGTAGGTCCCCTCCGCCACCACGGAGGACATGAACAATGCATAATTACGAACATAGTTAGGTAGACCAACCATGAGTGGATCCTAGGGTCTTTGTTGGTCTGAAACATTATAACATTATAACATTATTACCTAAAATAATTAATTAATTTTTTCTCAATTTATATTTATATTTATTTTTATTTCTTTATTCTTTTGTGACCATATAAATGTTGGCTCCTCCCACAATTTTTTCTATGCTTACTATATATATGTATATATGTATATATATATATATATGTATATATATATATATATATATATATATATATGTATATATATATGTGAATATGTATGTATGTATGTTTATTTTTGTAACCTATATATTGCCTTGATCTGTCCTTTCACTCCAGTGTTCCTGAGGATGTCATTAGACGAAAGCGCTTGAGCACCCCTTTGTGTTTCTTTTTTCCTTCGTGGTTTTATTCATCATATATATATATATATATATATATATTTTATGAGATAAATAGTTTAAGTGATAGGTTTTGTTCATTTAAAGAAGGGCTAAAATTTGTAATATATGAAGACTAATTTTCTTCTCAAATTAATGCGAATGGAATGACAAAATAGAAAACTGGTCAATATTTATTATGTGGTCAGACGAAAGTTCCGGATAGCTGAGGGTTCAGGGTTAGGTAAGGGGTAGCCTGTTCTTATTTATCTTCTGTTTGAGTTGCAGGCCAGTTTGACCCACGTAACGGTATGTATATATACACACCTTCAGTTGAGGGAAGTTCATCCGGGGTAGTGAGTCTCTTCCGTTATAGGTCAGGACCTAAGGAGTTTGAAAACTTACACTGCCCTTGTTAAGGTGAGGAACTTAAAACTTGACTATGAAAAATGGAAAGAACTCAAGTACCGCGCGCGACCTCAATTTTTTTTTTTTATGCAGGAAGGAGGAACCAAGGGCTAATGCCTGCAAAAAACATCCGCCCCGACCTTATAGAAAGAGAAGAGAGCCAGAAACAAAAAAAATGTTACTCTTAAAATTTATTTTTAAATTTTGAAAAGATTGTGTAGTGTGTAAGGTGTAAGGGAGAACAGTGTTTTGAAAGCATGTTAAACTGTTCACAGAGTACATGGCACACGGAAAAAGATCAACAAAGGAGGACAGTGGCAGGAGAAACCGAAATTCCCCCTAGAGTACTTACCTGGTTCACTGGTGTCTGCAGTCTCTTCCGCTTTGAGAAAGAGATTTTAGACAACATTCATCGAATTATATCTACTGTGTATATATATGTGTGTATACCTTCCCTTATGAACCTTATGTTGTTTCGTGCGTTGGTTAACCCCCTTTTTTCTATGGCCTGGGTTGGTTCGAAGTCGACGGGGGTTCTGGTTAGGAGGCAGCAACGGATTTGTTACTTGCAGTAGTTTCTTCTATACTACTCTCCGATTTCCTCTTATAGTGGATCGGAGGATTCTGTGAAAACTTACTAAATTATCTGACGGTTCACCGATTCTTCTTATAACGTATCGTGAAATTATTTTTCTCTATATTGACTGAGTTCTCGGACGAGAACACGGCTCGAAGGAAAAGATAAAAAACTTTCTGTTACTGTAATTTACTACTAAAATGTACAGGTAATACTCAGCCTCTAAGTTTAATTTACAGGGGGAGGGGTTCGACCTCTTTCGACCATGGCTCAGGCCGGAATTTAAAAATGAGGAGGCGAGAGCCTCCTCATGGAGGGCTCCTCCTTACTCAAAGGCTGCTAACAAGGGAGTGTCTCTTATTTTACAAATACAAGCATCATATTAGTCTAAATGTTGGGGGAGTGCAGTTGAAGGTTAAGTTCCCCCCCGTTTAATGGAGATCTACGTTAAGCCTAATTTTAAACACATGATCAGAATTTTGGAAGATTCCAAAATAAAACGAAAAAAATAAATAACAAAAAAAATAATCGTAATATCGCCGAGTATACATTCCTAAATGGCGACAATTTCGGAGTAGTACATTGAGTACAATCTAAGTATATTATTAAGTACATTGTAATTTTGGTTTACTGCAACTATGATTATAATTACCAATTAATTCACATTCGCTTATTATCGTTAATTACAGTTTCATTAAAGTACATCAATTACATTATATTAAAATATTACAGTTAATTACAATTAAACAGTTAACTATAGCTTTGTTTTGTTTTTACAGTGTTTTCATATTTATAGACAATTAAGATGTTAGGAATATAACACAAAGTACATGGGCACATACGGCATATATATATATATATATATATATATATATATATATATAAGCAAACAACCACAGGGAAAAGGAAACACAAAGTTTAAGTACAATATTTACAGAAAACCCACTAATAATTGTTCCTATATACATTATTATTCTGATCACCACATTAATGTAAAACGATCCGTTCTTTCTACTTTGTTTCTAAGAGGCCTACGAATTTGTAGCCCTGAGTTCATTGACGACGAAATTAGTAAAATATACAAAATTGCTTTTGATTTAAAATACCCAAAGAACTGCATAGATAAGTCCTTAAAAATGGCAAAGAAAACCTTCTACGAAGTAAAGGATAAGATTCCTTATAACACAAAAATGTTTTAGTGTTACCATTCAGAGAAAATTTCCTTGATCTGCCGAATCTGCTGAGGACTTTTAACGTAAATATTGCGTTCAAAAATTTAGATGTAATTAAGAATTCATTGATTAAGAACTCCCCTTTAAGTGAACATGGTTGTGTATATAAAATCCCTTGCACAATATGTAATAAATTTTACATTGGCCAAACTGGTAAGACCCTTGAGTTACGTATTAAACAGCATCAATACAGTATAAGAAGTGGCCAGGAATCTAACGCCATTTTCATTCACGTAAGAGATACTAATCATCCCATTGATTGGAAAAATGCTTCCAAATTAAGGTTTAGTAAATCTATTGTTAGCAAAAATATACTGGAATCAAGTGTGATCAAAAATAATGCGGATTTGGTCCTTAATATTAGCCCTGGGTTGTACAAATTAGATTCGTGCATTGTCAGAAAGCTGGCGAAGGGCCTACTGTTTTCTTAACTGCAATCTTGCCCCTTAATGGTTTGCCCTGGTTAAATAAATAAATATTATTGTAAGAACTGTTAACATTCTTATGTGTCTATTCTAATTGTAATATTTCTTTCGTGTATAATCTTTGGTTGCTGGGGGTTTATTGGACTTTTGAACTGGGTTGCTTTTGGGAAAAACAATCTTTTTTCCAGACTGTTTGTAGAAATTTTGTAATAATCTGTCAGACGATGGCAACTTTCCCTTTGTTTTCATTAATTTCGGGCCACTTAATTTCCTACTTCAATTAAATATTAGTGTTAATAACCATTATAATAATTTTTGTTTTCTGTACTTGTGTTTTGTCTAATTTCATCTATATAGTAATTTAGCAGCCTACAGATTATGTTATCTATTTGTTATCTACGTTATCTATTCGTTTTTCATTAAATTCTTGCCAATAAATTGCCTGCTTTAATTAAATATTAGTGTTAATAACCATTATAATAATTTTTGTTCTCTGTATTGGTTTTTTTTTTGTCTAATTTCATCTATACAGTATACTTCTTTTATATTTAGTAATTTAGCAGCCTACAGATTATGTTATCAATTGAAAAAAAAATCTTTAGAGGGCTTTAAGGCCTTTAATTTGAAGTGCCGATTGTGAATTTTTTGCTTGTCTATTTAACTCATTTACTTTGTAATCTCCGTCTATTTTCTGTTCCTCCTTGATAATGTGAATATATCACGAAAGCGCTTGGACTTTGTGTTTCCTTTTCCCTGTGGTTGTTTGCTTATTAATAAGGTCACGTGTTATTTTGTGATTTTAGCGCATATATATATATATATATATATATATATATATATATATATATCACATATAATAATGTTTTAGAAATTAAAAGGAAGCGAGAGGAGATTTTCACTTCAAAAGCGCTCGCTTTCGCCTGGTCAGCGGAATTCGAACAGTTGCATAAGCATTTATGAGATTGCGAGAAATTAATTCATTTGAAGAAAAGAATAAAAAGAATACATGTGAACGTATGTACATGTACGTAACTATGTACGTAATCATGATCATCAGGAGACATGCACGAATGCACAAAGTATTGTACACATATTGGTAGTCGCACAATAGGTTGACAATAGGTAGACAATAGGTAGGTCGATGAATGAATAATTAATACAATTAATAAAAGTTAACGGTCAAGATAAGATATAGATGTATGAATGAACAACATTTACATAATGACGTATAGAGTGTAAAGGTTTTTATTATTATGTTAAAGAATTTACCATACACTGAATACTAAAGATATGATCGGCATTCAAGGTGTAGAAAATGTGAAGGGAATTACGCTACTTTATGACGTCATAGTTATTCAACTTATGCCACACGTCAATTCATAATTAATACGCCATAACTATTTAATTTCTACGTACAGTACAAGTCATTATTGGAAGAATTTAGAAGAGATGAATTAGAGAAATACAGTAATGAATAAAGAAGTAAAAACAAGGGTTCAAATCATGCCACATGCAATATGTATGCATAATCTAATAAAATTTAGGGATGAGGGATAGATGCAAGACAACAGTAATTAATTATCATAAAGTCTATAATAAATGGAAAATGGAGATATAGATAACATTCTGATGGAAATGTTAAACGATCTAAACCGTCGATTGTCTTGTTTGTACTTTAAGGGATGAAATTAAGGGAGATTCGTTTCTCAAAACGAACCTCCAATGACACAAACATGGATATGACTCAACCATAGAAATGGTAAATACTGTACCATGGTTGTGACAGTATTTGGAAGCACTTGGAAATTATATGGAATTCAATCATAAAATGATAAAGTGAACATTTATTAAATAATTAAGAGTAGGATTCGACGTGACGCCCATCAGTATCCCTGCAAAGCTCAAATCGTTCCGCAGCATTTCTAAACACATTCTGGAGCATTTGCGGGGTTATGTTATCTGCAGCAGTTCGTATACGTGTACGTAAGTTTTCAAGACTCGTAATCTTCGTCTGATAGACGTACGATTTCATAAAGCCCCATGCAAAGAAATCTAAAGGGGTTAAATGTCTTGATCTCGCTGGCCAAGGTCTGTTGCTTCCGCGTCCGATCCAGCGATTTGGAAAACGTCCATTTAGACAATCCTGAACAATTTTGGCATAGTGACAAGGAGCACCATCATGTTGATAGACGACGGTACTAACAATCCTATCCCCGTCGTCTATCAACATGATAGTGCTCCTTGTCACTATGCCAAAATTGTTCAGGATTATCTAAATGGACGTTTTCCAAATCGCTGGATCGGACGCGGAAGCAACAGACCTTCGCCAGCGAGATCACCAGATTTAACCCCTTTAGATTTCTTTGCATGGGGCTTTATCAAATCGCACGTCTATCAGACGAAGATTACGAGTCTTGAAAACTTACGTACACGTATACGAACTGCTGCAGATAACATAACCCCGCAAATGCTCCAGAATGTGTTTAGAAATGCTGCGGAACGATTTGAGCTGTGCAGGGATACTGATGGGCGTCACGTCGAATCCTACTCTTAATTATTTAATAAATGTTACCACTTTATCATTTTATGATTGAATTCCATATAATTTCCAAGTGCTTCACAAAATAGATCCTGACTTTATGTACACCCTGTATTATTAGAACCATGTTGGTTATCAGAGTTTGAAAGTCTAATTAGCCAGTGATGAGGAAAGCGGACAAAAATACGGTGTACTTTCCATTGGAAGTACACGGACATTTATGATAACGTACTACATAAGTAATATAGAATTTGAATGACAATTAGGTAGAAATAGTAAGTACAAGTAATGAGAATGGGGATAACTATGTGACGTAATCCGATAACGAACTAGTGGCCAAGCAGGGAAACAATACAGTATATTATAATAATATAACATACAACATAACACCTTATGTTATAAATTTGGATCAGAGCGAAAGGAGATTTTTATCTTAGAAGCGTTCGATTTTGCTGTGATTAACGAATTCGACCACTTACCTAAGCATTTATGAATATCTTGCGAGGGGTGAACGCACTTGAAAAAAAATAATAAAAAAATAATACGAGAACGTATTTGCGTGTTTTCGAACGAATGCATAAAGTTTTGCATTTCACGAGCAAAATGAATATTTAATAAAATTGACATAGGATAATGGTCAAGATAGGATATGGACGTATGGGGGCGGGGGATATGGTCGAATAATAGTTATATTTATACATTATTAGAAAAGTTGAATTTAGAGAAATACAGTAATGAATAAAGAAATACAAATCGAAATTCTATCCAAAACTCGCTTAGGCGATTTTGGTTTCTTATGTAAAAATGAACATTCAACATAAAAACCATACGAAGATAAGTACTGCATGAAGACAATGAATCCATATAATGATGGTATAGGAATTGTTCATTGTTCATTTTTACACACACACACACACACACACATATATATATATATATATATATATATATATATATATATATATATATGTATGTCTGTGTGTGTGTGTGTGTGTGTATACGGAGTTTAACTAAATATTCTTAAATCTTAATTATGAATGTTAAAATTAAAAGTAGGAAAGTATTTAGTAAGACTTGAAGTATAATTATGCAGCACAAAAAAAATGCCCAAAAAAATCATATATTAGAATTTTCTGAATTTCACATTTAATTTACAAATGTAAAACATGTCCAATGACGTTTTCACATTATTATTCGTTCTTTCGAAAACCTTATTTTTTTCCAAAAAATCTTCCAAATCCTATTCCAAATCCTCTTCCAAATCCTCCCCTTCCAAATCTTCCTCTTCCAAATCTTCCTCTTCCGAATCTTCCTCTTCCAAATCGTCCTCTTCCAAATCTTCCTCTTCCAAATCTTCCGATTCCAAATCCTCCAAATCCTAGTCCTCCAAAGAGTAGAGGATTAGGCTCAGCAGAAATGAAATCGATGATGGTCATCAGTAAGAGAAAGGCAATCATGAATGGGGCGATCTTAAATGAACAAAAAGAAGATAATTTGGTACTTACGTATTAACGGTGGGGCCACCACATATTGATGATTGGTTAGGTTAAGTTGTAATATTTTCGTTAGTTGAAAATTTCTAATACATCATATTTTTTAAATAGCAATATTTTAAAAAATATTTACAATGATTTACATTTCAAATATTTACAATGATTACTTCTGACCAGCAGTAAATAAAACGGAGAGCAGTTACAAAAGGAAGCCGTGATCCCATAAACCAGTTCCCAACGCGCATGTTTACTTTACTACGGCAACTTCTAATATTACAGCACCATTGAATTCTTTCCCCAAAGTACAGCTTCATCTTGTGACCTTTTTCGCATATACGTTCAGCAGGTAGAATTTCTTTGGCTTGCAAACAAGAGACCGCATCTTCTTCATTTTTTGGTAGATCCCAAATTTTCATCATGAATAAGCCTAAAAAAATTTTTTTTTTTGTAATATGATGTATTAGAAATTTTCAACTAACGAAAATATTACAACTTAACCTAATCAATCATCAATATGTGGTGGCCCCCCCCGTTAATACGTAAGTACTGATAATTTTTTTAGTTAAAAATCCTTAAAGTATAATATAATGTTATTTTCTAAAGTTACAAATAACAAAGAGCTTTCTCTCGAATTTAGTATTAAAAAGCCATGAACTCTCATAATATACGACTTAATATGGGATTAGCCTACAACAAGTAAAGAGAATTCATAAAATCACTATGCACCAACAATATGCAGCTTGACATTATGCAAGGTTGATTTCATGCAAATATATTTTGTTAAGTTTTACTGAAAATGATGAAGTCGGGTTTTCTTTTCACCAAATTTCTAATCTAAATTATAACGTAATAAAACCCAACATTAGTCTAACCTAATCTTAAATTAATTTAGCTCAACTTAAGCCAAACCAAGTCGACTTTATCCAAGTATATTTTATGAAAGTCGCGTTAACCCCACATTCTTTAGGGGCATAAACTTCTCACACAGTAGTTTAAAATCAGTTACTAAATAAAGCACCGTAGAGATGATAACAAATAATGAACAAGGTAAAACTGCAATAAACTCGGTGACTTAGACAACGGATGGACTGTGGTTGACTATGAAGTTTGAAAACATAAAGAAAAATGTCAACTATGGATGTGTCAACTATGACTGTGCATGTAATGTATTATTAATCATTTAAAAGTGAGTAAACCGAAAGGAATGATTTACATTTTAAAGCCTTTATACGAAGGTTCAAAAGAGTAAAAAAGTCAGAGTTCATGCAGAAGGATTACTCCTGTAGAAGGCTCAAGTATGGGTTGTGACGAAGAGATTAATGTTTAAAAATGTGTCTAAATATTAATGATAAGCGGTTAAAAATTTCATGAAAAATTGACGTCATCAATGACCGTTATTAATTAACAGTTAATAACAATAATTAGTAGTCCGGACGGACGGACGGACGGACAGACGGACAGACGGACAGATCTCTTATTATAGTATAGATTATTATTATTATTATAAATATTAACAGGAAGACATTTCTGAAGAATATTGTGGATGTTAATGAAGGCTTCCGATTATCTGAGAAACATAACGTGCAAACAAGGGTTTAGCAATTCAGAAGATCGAAGATATTATGCACCTTTATTTTACTGATTCACTACATGAAAATTTAAAACACAAGAAAACGTCGAAACAAACAGAAACGAAATGCCTATTAGATCTCAAATAATTTAATCAACGACAAAAATAGATATCGAAACAACAACTTTTATCCTGATATAAACTATAAAAAGAACATAGACAATAAATAGCCTATTTTCAACAACTTTTATCCATATGGAAATTAAGTTCATGACTCCAGATGAGATTATTTCCAAAGGTAGATTTTCGGAAGGTGTTGCGAGACTCCTCCTAATGTCTCAACAGCAACCGGAGGCAAGGATAGTCAGCTTATTCTCCGGACGGTCCCAAGCCCGGATAAAGGGGGAGGGTTGGTGTCAGGAAGGGCATCCGGCCGTAAAAACCCACGCCACAACCAAATGAGATGAGTCAAGAACCAAGATGGAGGCGACTCACCTTAAACAGCGACCCCATATAAAAATGGGATTAATTATGCTGAGGAAGAAGAAGTAGTAATTAATGAGAATTAATAATTAATGATAATAATCTATCTATTATAATAAGAGAGCTGTCCGTCTGTCCGTCTGTCCGTCACACTTTCAGAAATTGTGAGAAAAAAATTCAGAAATTGTAAAAAAAATTCAGAAATTGTATTACGGGCGGCGATGTGAAGCTCAAGATTTTCATGACTGTGTTCTTTTCTGTAGTTTAGCAATGGGGGAAGGGTGGGGGTAACGGGGGAGGGGTTTAGCCCCCAAGTTGTATGAATGGGGGTGAGGAGGTTTTGGGAGATACCAGATTCAGAAATGTTGACACAATGTGAAGCTCAAAATTTCCACGGCTGGGTTCTTTTTTTGTAGTTTAGCCTGCCTAACCGTCAGCGAAGCGGCGGGAACTGTACTAGTAATTAATAATAATTGCATAAAGTTTTAAAATTCGGGCTAGTGTCATTCTTTCGACATGATATTTGATTGAAAAGTTATTCTGAATTAAATTAAGTTAGGTTAGACTTTGCTACGTTATGTTAAGTTAAATTAGGTTGAGTTAGGCTAAGTTAGGTTTGGTTAGAGTTAGCTAGGTTAGGTTAAATTAACCATTTTAAGTTAAATTGGTTTACGTTAGGTTAAATTAGGTTAGGTTAGACTTACTTATGTTAGGTTAAGTTAAATAAGTTTGTTAGAGTGTCGACAGAGTGTCCTGTCGACCAAATGGGCACACTTCTTTTTAAATTACCACATGGTTTACGAAGGTTAAAAAGCTTCATAATTTAAGTTTTGAATTAATAGTTAAGGAAAATTGATGTGAACAATACGTAAGTAAAAACACTTTTGAGAGGAACTACAGTATAGTATTTACACATTAAAATGCACACACAGTAAATATATATCTGGTATGATCTCATCAGTGTGACGTCAGATTTTTTTGTAAAGAGTACATTAGTTCCCATGGAAACCCAAATGACATATAATTACAGTATATAATATTACTTTACTTATTTATTTAGCGCTTTATTGTTGTGCAAGCCGAAGATATATATATATATATATATATAATATATATATATATATATGCTACAACTCAGAATGGTATATATATATATATATATATATATATATATATATACACACACACACACACACACACACACACACACACACACACACACACCATATCGTCAAAATGCAAACATCTGACACCATAATAGTGAGATCGTGCTATGAATTAGTTATTGACGTGTGTGTGTATATATATATTCTGACTCCACCTTAGACCTACAGTTTAACGTGGAATCCGAACCACACCCCACCAGCAACCCATCGTCTTAACCACTAGTCTACCCAGGGTATCCATTTATCTACCAACCCATTTCTTTATTGTGTGGAAAGATGAGCAGCTGGGTTTTGCTGTGCGCCGCCTGCCGTCATCGGGTCTCGATCCCGGAGTCGATGGATTCGTAGTCAGCGACGCTAACCACAACACCACCGAGGCGCATCTGTATAGGATGGTATATGCGCCTATACAGCTACAGTAATCTGCACCAAACTTGGTATAGCCATTAAGGGAAAGCCAGAGAAAGATTTAGTGACACACTCGACTTTCCCTAGCTTCTGTTTTGGGTTATTTTTGCTGGCCAAGGCGCAGCGGGCATTCTATTATAGGATCTTTCGGTTTAACGGTAGGCACTAAAATCAAATAAAATCTCCATTATTCTACTTCTTTTTACCTTCTTATTGCTATTCAATCCATTTTAACTTGGAGAAACGTTTATTTATTAAGATTCTGTGAAAATAAAGTTGAAATGAACCACAACACAGTAGTGAATTTAAAATTGTTACTTGAGGGCGGTTAGCTATCAACTAACCTAACCTAACCCACCCTAACTAACCTAACCTAACCAACAACATCACTTAACCCTAACCTAACCTAACTCACCCTAACTAACCTAACCTAAACAACCAAACTTAACCCTAACCTAACCAAACTACCCTAACTAGCCTAACCTAACCAACCTAACTTAACTTAACCCTTACCTAACTTAACCTAACCAACCTAAATTTAGTCACTTTTATTTTTTTAGATTTTGGGCGAAAATTGGAAATGTGTAATATTCTATTGAATAACCCTTTCACTTTGTGTCTTTGCCTTCTCATTGCTTAGGGTTAGGTTAGGTTAAGTTAGGTTAGGGGTTAAGTTAGGTTAGGTTGGTTAGGTTAGATTAGTTAGGATTAGGTTAGGTTAGGTTAGTTTTCCACGTTAAAATGTGCAGAATAATGTAGATTTTATTTGATTTTAGTGTCGGAAATACATACCAACTTCATTTTCTTCACAGAAAAGATTGAATAAGCACTTTTGAAACAAACGGAGTAAATGAAGCTTGCAAGTCTCCTCAAGTTACAAAATATTATGTCACACTAGAAGGTAGTCTTTTGTAACAATATATATATAAATATATAACGTAGTATTCAAGGCCACACTTTATGTACAGTCATGTTAAACTTAAACAAGCATCAGAAGGCACCCAAAGATTGCCTTGATAAAATAAAAAAAAACCCAAGTTGTGATGAGCGTGTTCGCAATGTTAAATTGATAAATTGCGCACGGATTCATCGTACTGTATGCGTAGAATTTTGATCGAGGTCCGTGTATATATATATATATATATATATATAATTATATGTTAAGAGATTCCAAGGTTTTTTGAATAACTTACAACACCTTACAACCTGAAGGAAAGAGGCAAAAGCCAGAATATATATACAGGGTGTCCATAAATTATTCACCCCATTATAAGCCTTAATAAATTCGTTATTATAGGAGCTATCTTAAAACAGTTTGCGGCAATTAATAATACAACTCAAGAAATTTTTGTTTTAATTCAATAAACCTCCAGGAGAGTCCCATTGGTAGCACGCAGAACATCAAGGCGATAGATGATTTCGTTCCAAACATTAAGAAGCATTATATGTTAAACACAGACCGTGCATGGAACAAGGAACTCTTCTGGGAAAATTAAATCCACTATAGTCCGAATAAGTAATGGTAAATGAACCATTCTGAGTTTGTGTATTAAGAAGCATGTCTTGCGTGATGGAAGCTAATGTCTCTTCAATCCGGTGTCTTAATTCTGTGATGTTATTAACCTTCTTTGCATACACTCTGTCCTTTGTGTAGCCCCATAAAAAGAAATCCAGAGGCGTGATATCCGGGGAACGAGGAGGCCATGGAATAGGGCCATCTCGCCCGATCCAACGAGAAGGGAACTTTTCATTGAGGAACCTCCGCACTTCTAATCCCCGGTGTGGCAGTGCCCCATCTTGCTGAAAGAACACACGGGGCTGCATATCCTCAAGCTGAGGTGCAGCATACCATTCAAGCATATCTAGGTAATTTGTAGCCTTCACAGTGTTCTCATGGAAGAAAAATGGTCCAATCACACAGTTATCGGAGAGAACACACCAAACGTTTATCTTGGGACTGTTGCGTTCGTGTTCAATAAATTCATGCGGATTTTCTGATCCCCATATACGGCAATTTGTGTCTGTTGACTTTACCAGACAGATGGAATGTCGCTTCATCACTGAAAACGACATTGTTCAAAAAATGCTCATCTTCATCAATACGGTCAAGAACGTTAACAGCAAACTGTACCTGTTTGGGTTTGACATTTGGTAGAAGTTTCTGCAAGGTTTGCAATTTGTAGGCATAAAGTTTCAACCTCTTGCTTGTGAACCACTTTATGCACTGTTGAACGCGGTATTTGCAGTTCTCGGCTTGCTCGGCGGATGGATTTTGTAGGACTTCGGATAAACGCCTCCTGAATTCCTGCTATCTTATCTTCAGACACACTAGGGACTAGGCCTACCAGCTCCTTTCTGATGTAGCACACTGCCAGTTTCTTGAAATTGTTTCAGCCATCGCTTGAGTGATTGCTTTGTTGGTGGAGTTTTCTGATATTTCTCCCGAAAACGTCTCTGTACAGTAATTGGAGATTTGGTTTCCCACATCCACAGCACACACATTGCTTTCTCCTTCACTGTCGCCATTGTGCCCCTAGTGGATGTTCTGCGAAATAAAGAAAAAAATTTCTTGAGTTGTGTTATTAATTGCCGCAAACCGTTTTAAGATAGCTCCTATAATAACGAATTTATTAAGGCTTATAATGGGGTGAATAATTTATGGACACCCTGTATATCAAAACAAGAAAAATTGTTTTCTGTGAGTCAGCTTGTCATACAACACGTGTTCCTACCGGTATCACTGGCGCTACTGCGAATCATCTTTGCAGTCGGATTAGATTGTCCTTCATCAATGTCAAAACGAGAGACAATGAATTTAATATGAGCAATCGATCATTAACAGTAAGTAGTTTTTAAAGTCATTGTTTTACTGTAGTTTACAATACAGTTACTAACTTTGCCACTGATGTGGGATGGACCAAACTTGATGGAGCAAAAAATCGGTCAATTCATGGTTGCTGTAACTCTTCTTGACATTGTAAACCAAAAATTCTATTGAATAAATACTTTGAATGAATATTGCTTTTTAGACTGTTGAGTATTAAAGTAAGACACAGGGTCGACTAACGACTGCTGAAACAAATGAAACAAAATGGTATATTACATACTTTTAGTGTTGTTTGTAAGATAACTCACTTAGCTTTGGGAGCGGGGCTTTCTGGTTTAGAGTGGTTCTGGTTTAGGGGGGTTCGATCGAACCCCCCGAACCCCCCCTGGATCTGCCACAGTTAATGAGTCTATTTCTGACAGATGCGTACCAGATAATTTCAAATTAGCAAATGTAACGCCTATTTTTAAGAAAGGCAATAAAGGTGCGGTGGGAAATTATAGTCCAGTCAGTTTAACGTCTGTTGTAGGTAAGCTACTGGAATCGATAATTAGGGGTCGTACAGTCTAACACTTAGAATTGCATAACTTGATTAGGAATACGCAGCACGGTTTTAGACGAAACAAATCTTGCTTAACTAATCTTTTAGAATTTTTTCCAAAGCGTGGTTGAAGTTGATGATGGTCAACGGGCGGTAGATGTAGTGTATTTAGATTTTCAAAAAGCGTTTGACACCGTACCGCACAAAAGACGCGTTGAAAAATCTAAGGCTCATGAAATCAGGGGTGTAGTAATAAATTGGATACAAGAGTAGTTGCTTGATGGAGTCGTCTTGGGCTAATGTAGCCAGCGGCGTTCCTTAGGGTTCTGTATTGGGCCCCTTGCTTTTTCTTATATATAGTAACGATTTAGATGTCGGCCTAGTCAGTAAAGTTTCAAAGTTTGCGGATTACACAAAGTTGGGGGGTAGGACGATAAATAACGAAGATAGAGTTAAATCCAGGAAAATCTGAATAAAATCGTTGATTGGTCAGTCACATGGCAAATGAGATTTAACGTCGATAAGTGCAAAATTTTACATATACTGTAGGTTCGCGTAAGGTAATTTTGCGCGTAGCATGTCAGGGAAGGAGTTGGCAAGCGTAGATCAGGAAAAAGGTTTAAGAGTTAAGTCACTGGTGATTTGGAAGTAGCGGAAGAAAGTATTGCAGCGGTCAATAAGGCAAACAAAGTGCTAGGTTTTATAGCAAGGAATTTTGAGTACAAATGGCGCGATATTACTGTTCCTCTTTATAAATCATTAGTTAGACCCCATCTGAAGTACGCGATGCAATTTTGGAATCCGCATATGCGCAAGGATAAAGACAAAATGGAAAGAGTTCAAGACGAGCAACTAAGATGATTCCGTCGCTTAGGTCAAAATCGTACGAGGATAGACTTAAGGAGTTAAAACTAACTACACTCGAGACTAGGAGGATAATGGGTGATCTAATCCAGGTTTTTAAAATTATGAATGGGTTCGATAACGTAAATAGATAGAGCTTTTTCGAAATAGCACAATATAATAGAACTAGAAATAACGGGTGTAAGCTGACTAGTAGAAGGTTTGAGACAGCAATTGCCAAAAACGTTTTTACGTATAGAATAGTAAATAGCTGGAATAGTTTGCCGGTAGAAGTAATTAGGGCTATTATGCAGCTAAGAGGCGTCGCGGCTTTATAAACATACACTACCCTTTTCGACTTTAGAAATATATGTACATCACACTACAATTAATTATATACTGGGAAAATATCATTTTATGGTGAAGTGTAGTGATGTAGGTCGCATCCGCGGAACATCCGCACATTTTCTCGCATCCGCATCCGCACCCGCATCCGCACTTTGGACTGCGGATGTCGTGCGGATGTGGACCGTTGAGATAAAATGTCATTAATAAGCGGAAATTATCAAATTCTACTATATTAATAGAACTAGTTCATTGTGCGCAAAAGTGATGCAAGCGACAAGACGAGAGGCTGTTCTTGTATGAAGTTACTCTCTTGCAACCTACTTA
The DNA here is from genome assembly GCA_023014485.1 of Bathynomus jamesi. Taxonomy (NCBI): domain Eukaryota; kingdom Metazoa; phylum Arthropoda; class Malacostraca; order Isopoda; family Cirolanidae; genus Bathynomus; species Bathynomus jamesi. Next base: position 399,068 of record JAJOZX010003190.1, on the reverse strand, counting down.
GATCCACGTTACAAAGCTAAGTTATTTTCACCTAGTACATTAGAACGAGTTAAATCATCACTTGGCAAAGCAGTTGAAGAGCTTCAATCTCTTGAATCTGTCGCTTCGCCACCCACCAAAAGAATAAAAGTTTCAGTGACAGAACCAACACCTTCAACAAGCAAATCTATCACAGAATCTGTCTCTCAGTTTCTTGAGTCAAGCAGCAATGACGAGACCTACGCGATGTCAAAAGATGTAGTAAAAATGATCGAGAGCTATCACCAAGAAAAACGCCTGGCTGCATGTGACAATCCTATTAGTTGAGTAAACTTGCAAGGAAACATTTAGCCTGTCCTCCAACAAACGTACCAAGCGAGAGATTATTTAGCAGTGCTGGATTAATATATGATGAAAAGAGAAACAGACTGGCAGCAGAAAAGGCAGAAAAATTAATGTTCCTTAAGCATAACCTTCCTATAATTAAGTTTGAACATTAAACGATGAACATCTTAGTTTACTTTATTTTAATTACTCATTTATAAATATGCCTAATAAAACTTTAAACTTAATATAAATAGTTATCAAGCTAATTAAAGATCTCTTTCTATAAGGGTGGAGGTTGGGGAAAGAGGTCGGTGGGGTGCATTTGAGTTGGGTTCACGTCCCGCATCCTGTAACACAATTATGGTTTCTAATTGTGGCTGAAACTCAACAAAATATAACGAATTTATTTGCAGACGAATTCACTAATTGATTTCTATATTAGTTAGATGCTTCATATTATTTTATATGTTCAGAGAAAAGTACAGCAATTATTGTACAATTAATCAATTATACTACATTATAGCTACAGCTCTCTCTATATAATAACTTATTATATACGTGAAACACAACAAATCTCGAATATATCCTAAAAAATAACGAAAATGTAGACATCCGCATCCGCATCCGCATCCGCAGATGTTGAAATCAAACATCCTCATCCGCATCCGCATCCGCGGATGTGAAAAAAATGACATCCGCTACATCACTAGTGAAGTGCAAGGAAATTATGCTAGAAAAAATTCGAATTTGTCGCTATTGCCGCCATGATCAACATGGCGGACGTCAGCCAATCACCAAGCGACAAGCGCTCTCGTGACGTCATCCAGCCAATCAAATTTAAACCTAGCTCTATCCCAGGTTTAAAATCGCGCCATTTCTCAGTCTAAATTCCAATATTGTGTGCGAAACTTGCAATCTTAATTATATCGAAGTTCATCGTTATTTTTCTAAATTATTGTTGTAGTGTGAGCATGTGATAATGCAGTGTTGTGATCTATCTACTTGTGAGTTGCCCCCCGGTCAATTGAATGCCCGGTTAGGTCAATTGAATGCCAGGTCTGGTCAAATGAATGCCAGATTAGGTCATATGAATGCCAGGTCTGGTCAAATGAATGCCAGATTAGGTCATATGAATGCCCGGTTAGGTCAATTGAATGGCCGATTAGGTCAACTGTACGCCCTTGACGATTGGTTAGGTTAAGTCATGATATTTTCGTTAGTTTTAAAGAAAATATCATGACTTAACCTAACCAATCGTCAAGGGCGGACAATTGACCTAACCGGCCATTCAAATGACCTAACCGGGCATTCAATTAACCTTAGTTATTTAATTGGTGATAATTAGTTTTTTTCTGCATTATTTGGTGATTATTCTTGGTTTTTTCTGCTACTTTTTCGTGCTTTGTGCAGTGGTACTTGTCTATCCAAAACACCTTTAAACTGGTGTTTTTTCATAATTCTACAACTATTGACAATATCTACTACACAAAGCATGAAAAAACATGCAGAAGAAACAAAAATTATCACCAAACTCGGCGACGCCCCTTAGCTGCATAATTACCGTAATTAGTAGCACGTCTATAAATATGTTTAAAAATCGATTAAATGCATATGTTCTACAGATCTACAGAAGCTAAGGCTAACAAAGACCCTAAGATCCACTCTAAGGTTAGCCCGAGAGAAAGAAGAGAGTAGAGGGTTAAAAGAAGAGAGTAAGGAGTTAAGTAAGTAGCAAAAACTATCATTCGTGGGTTAACATTTATTCAGAAAAAGAGCGAAAGACTCACCATCATCATCCGCCGGACACTGCTGACAAGTCGGAAAAATAGTCGAAGAGAATAGAAAAGGGGTGAAAGATGAAAACACTGTCATACCATGCAAACTACAGACATGCAAGTAAAGAGAGGATAAGAAAAGAGAGAAAAAAAAGTATGAAGAGCAAAATATAAAGTGGGTTAGTTTACGTTACGAGCTACATCTAAGTTCGTGTTAGTCTAATTTTTTTTTTAATATAATTTTGTTGAAGGCATATCACACGCTGGCATGTCACAAGCTGGCATTACTCGTCAACAAACTCAAACCTTGACCATTACCCCGAGAGCTGCTGTTGCTAATTGTTTTATTATTTTAAACGACGTTAATATTTTTAAAATGCCTATCTAAATGGTTTTTAAACATATTAACGCTGGCAGAGTTCACGACGGACGCGGGAAGATTATTCTATTTATCAATTACTTTAAACGTAAAAAGTTTTTAGCGATGTTAGTAATGAAACGTTTGCCACGTAATTTAAATCCGTTATTACGAGTATTGATATTATCGAAAATGAACAATTTGTCAAAATTTACGTTATCGATTTTATTAACGATTTTGAAAACTTCAATACCCCACCCCCTTAATCTCCTAGTTTCGAGTGAATGCAAGTCTAACTCTTTGATCCTATCTTCATAAGGCTTGTTGCACAATGACGGAATTAGTTTCGTGGCACGACGCTGAACCCTTTCTAATCTATCAATATCCTCACGCAAATACGGGCACCAAAACTGAACGGCATATTCTAAATGAGACCTGACTAGGGACTTGTAAAGGAGCAATATAATATTCTTCGATTTAAATTCGAAATTACGCGCTATGAAGCCTAACATCCTATTAGCTTTTGCGCAAGACTCCAGGCACTGGTTCCTAACTTTTAAATCCTTAGATACGCGTACGCCAAATCTACTTCCTCGTCAACGCTCGCTAAATGTCTATCATACATCGTGTACGTGTAATGGTTGTTACGAGAATCTATATACAAAACTTTACATTTGTCTACGTTAAATTGCATCTGCCACTTATCTGTCCATTCCATAATCCTATTTACATCGTCTTTGGAGCCTATTTCTATCGTCCACGTTAAGAATTTTACCACCTATTTTAGTATCGTCCGCGAATTTTGACAAGTTACTGGTCAAGCCTACACCTATGTCGTTAATGTAGATTACGAACGAATAGCAATGGGCCTAACACTGAACCCTGAGGGACACCGCTACCTACATCCAACCACCCCGATTCCCTACCATTGAGAACAACCCTCTGTTTCTTTGCACCAAGCCATTTCTCTAACCAGTTAACTACCTGACTGCGTATACCGTGCGCTTTAACCTTTGCAATTAATCTTCTATGCGGAACTGTATCGAACGCCTTTTTAAAGTCTAAATAAATAACGTGAGCCGCTCTATGCTTATCGTATTCGCGCACAATTTCGTTATGAAACTCTAACAAATAGTTAAACATGATCTATGGCGTCGAAACCCATGCTGACTACTATTAATCAAATCGCGACTTTCTAAGTGATCGACGATACGATCCCTAACTACAGATTCCAAAAGTTTACCGACAATTGATGTTAAACTAATAGGCCTATAATTGCTAGCTACTGTGTGGTCGCCTTTTTTAAAAATGTGCGTAACGTTAGCTAATTTGAAGTCTTCACGAATAATCCCCGTTTCCAGTGACATGTTACAAATTTTTGTTAAGGGGCCTACGATAACGTCTTTCAAATCTTTCAAATGTCTAGGATAAAGCGCGTCAGGGCCTGGAGCCTTGCTAACTTTTAGCTTATCGATATAATGCGCAATCTCACCCTCGTAAACGGTTATTTCATTCAAAATAGTCTCACTACTAAATGGAACGATATCGTCCACGTCCGGGACAGTATTTACGTCTTCTACGGTAAAAACTGTCGCAAAAAAGTTGTTAAAAATACCCGCCATTGCCTGAGCGTCGAAAGCCAAAGCGCCGTTAGCGTCCACTAGAGAGCCTATGTTATCTTTTATCGGCTTACGATTATTGACGTAGTCAAAAAACTTTTTCGGATTATGTTTACTATCCGCAGTAACAAGTATCTTAAAATTACGCTTAGCATTCCTAACAGATCTTTTAACCTGACGTCTAAGCTCGATATATCTATTAAAGTTAGCTACAGTGCCATTGCGCTTATTAAGTCTATACGCTTTGTTACGGTCGTTTATGAACTCACCTATTTCCCTAGTCCACCACTTGGGTTTACCATGATTACTAGTGCGCTTGGGCTTACGCGGAATAAACTCCCTTTCGATATCCAAAAGACTTTCTTTAAACGCCTCCCAATGAAAATTTGAGTCATTACCCATAAATAAATTATCCCAGTCCACTACTCTCATCTTATCCGCAAACCTATCAAAATGTTCTACTAAAAACAGGAACTTCTATTACGTTACTATCCTTAATGTTTTCTCTCAATAGCTTAAATCTAAAAATTGGGTGATACTACATCCCAAACTCTCACCTACTTCCAAACCCTCGACTATATTTTCGTCGTTCGTCATCACCACGTCTAAAATATTGTCACCACTCGTTGGTTCGGTAACCATCTGTCGTAAAAAATTATCTTCCATGAACTCAATCAGTCTCAAACCCTCATCATTACCAGTAAAAGTCTCGTAATTAACGTTAAGGCAGTTAAAGTCTCCAACAACTATACTATCCCGATTATTAATAAAGTTACTAAGAAGTGCGTAAAATCTATAGGGTGTCCATAAATGATTACCCTCACTAAAGCATGCTATAACTTTTAAATAAACACTCGTATTCAAACACAGTTTTAATCATAAGTAGATAAACATACAAAGTTATGATACATAGTTAATGAACTTAATAAGCTTCCACATGTGCACCCCTAGTGGCACGTAAAATGTCTAAACGGTATTTACACTCACGCCACACATCTTCCAACATTTGTGGGTTAACTGTTGCAATTGCATCCGCAATGCGTTCTCGCAATGTCCTGATATCTGGAACAACTGTTGCATAAACCAAATCTTTAACATGACCCCAGAGAAAGAAATCCAGCGGGGTAATGTTTGGTGATCTTGGGGGCCATGGGATTGGCCCGTCCCTGCCAATCCATCGATTTGGAAATGTTGCGTCGAGAGTTTCACGACCAACATGCGCCCAATGAGGGGGTGCCCCATCTTGTTGGAAGATGACAGTTGGCTACCTGTCCTGCAGCTGGGGGATGGCGTAATTGGTGAGCATATCCAGGTACACAGTTGCGGAAACAGTGTTCTCAGCGAAGAAGAAAGGACCAATTATCTGGTCATGCATTAGTTGTTTCTGCAAGCCACACAACACATTGTGCCTTCTCTAACACAGACGCCATCTTAACTGAACAGCTACTACAGCGCTCCTAGCGGCGAATGCGGTAGACGAAACACACCAGCCCAGAAACTCTATGCATGTACGAGATCACTTGTAAAAAGAAAACGGATGTAAGATTCGTCATTAAAACATGAGAGCATACTGTTTTCAGGGTAAACATTTATGGACACCCTGTAGTATCGGTATAGAGGGGATGAACGGGATAGATTGATAGATTGGGTATAGTTTAAGGTAGTAAAATTGAGGTTTTCGTGGTTCGGAACCCACATAAAATTGTAGGTCCCCTCCGCCACCACGGAGGACATGCACAATATACAATTACAAACACGGTTAAGTAGACGAGCCATGAGTGGATTCTAGGGTCTTTGTTGGTCTGAAACATTTAACATAATAACATTATTATATATATAATCTGAACTTTCTGTGTTTAATTTGTATGCAGAGTTACAGTAATCTAATTTAGGTTTTCATCTATCCATCTATTTATTATATATATATATATATATATATACAGGGTGTCCCATAAATCCGGCATCAGAGGAGAAATTCTTATTTTTTCTATTTCTACAAACCATAATTCGTATTTTTCTCTTTCTACAGGCCATAATGTCTGTGAGCAAGGAAGAACGAATCCAGATAATTCTACTCATAGGAAATCGGAGTCAAAGAGAGGCCGCTGCTGAATTTAACAGACTGCATCCAGACCGCGAGCCAATAACACAGAGATGTGTTAGCAGACTTGTTGCAAAGTTTAAGGAAACAGGATCCATAGAAGATAAACCACGCAGTGGACCTTCAAGGAGGTCCTTTTACGATGATACAGCGACTGCTATCCTGGAACGAAGAAGGAAATTTCCCATCATGGTTCCAGCAAGACGGCGCTCCTGCACATTACAGCACCCAAGTAAGGGAATACCTGTACCAACAATTCCCTGGTCATTGGATAGGACGTCGAGGGCCTGTGGAATGGCCAGCTAGAAGCCCGGATCTCACGCCACTAGATTTTTATCTCTGGGACCACTTGAAAGCGCTGGTATACGCAGAGAAAATTAGGAGTGTTGAACATTTGCGGCAGCGCATTATTGGGGCATGTAACACCATTACTCCTGACATCATTCACCGTGTGCTTGCTGACTGGGTATCACGTCTGAATTTGTGTATTGAAAACAATGGTGGACATATTGAGCACGTTCTGTAAATAAAAGCTTTTGTTTTGCCTTTTTTATTATTTTTCCTATGATGTCGGACTTATGGGACACCCTGTATATATATATATATATATATATATATATATAAACTCAAGAATTCTTTTTGTCCGTTATACTTGAAACTGAGAAACTGTTATTGAATGGATGGTTGTTGCTTTCGCACTGTTCCCAGACTGAAGATTTACTTAGTCTGCTTAACAGTAAAGAAGTACGGCTACTAATGCCACGATGCTCATCGACCCGTGCCTTAAATTGTGACACGGAGCTGTCAACATATACTGTATGACGTTACAGCCACGCTGCCACAATTAAAAGTGTAATCTAGGTTGGAAAGTGGTCAATATGAAAAGGATGCTTGAATTACAAGAAAGTGTCATCCACGTATCTACTCGTACGGTAGAAAATTGGTTTGAAGGAGGTCGATCAATCACCAAGCTAATGAGTTTCATAAAAACAAAAGAGGGTACTTGCAAAAGTGGAGCCCAAAGGAACACTCATAGCTACTCAATCTATCTGTTTACAGAAATTTTATTAAACATGAAGATAGTGTCTTTTATGGCTAAGATGAGTAAAGAATTAAAATCGTTTTAATTGAATTGGTCCACTTCGGAATCGACATTTGGAAATACTGTAAAGTATTCAAACAGATATCAATGGTTTGTTGTAGCGGAACATTCGTAAACAAGGATTCTACACCGAAACTGGCGAAAAGTAGTTTATCAGCATTAAGAAATTTAGTAATCTCTTGAACAAAGTTAAAAGAATTTAAAGTGTTAAATTATTAATTGTCGCTTTAGAAAGCAAGGGGAAAAAGAACTTACTCCAGTAAAGACAACCAAGATATGGCGGATAGATACATTAGGTTTATGCAGTTCTTCACCATTAAGTAGACCAGCTAAATCCTCTATCTGTGAACATTGCGAAAGCCATAACCAACCATTCAATAATAATTTTTTAGTTTTAACCACAGCCGGGGGCGGACTGACAGCAACCTGGGACCTCGGGCATAATGAGGTCCTGGGCCCCTTGAAATACGATTTTTTTCATATTACAGTTCGGTTAGATACTTGACCGAACTGAGAACACTCTCACTGTTTTATGATGACTGCGGGCCGGGGCCGCCGGGGCCCATAATGGCCCGGGCTCTCGGTACATTCCCGATTGCCCGACCGCTCAGTCCACCCCTGACCACAGCCCATAATGAAATAGACTTAATTCTGGATTCCTTATATATATATATATATATATATATATATATATATATATATATATATATATAGACAAAAGCCGAAATTGAATGATTATAACTCCGTATAGAAATTAAACATAGTAAGTTAATATTTTATAAATATATTTTGTAATGTTTTAGTTGTATATTCTAATTTTATATCTGAATATGAAATTTAATTGAATTTTAAACTGTAGTTGGCATCGTAATTTTACCTTTGGTATTGTAGGGTTGTAAGATTTTGTAATTGTTAATTTCATCATGTATCTGACTGACTATTCTTTTACCAGTTTTTATTTCACTTTTATTTTATTGTTTTAACCACTGATGATGGGGGTTTAACTTCAGAAACGTCTGGATATTAAATTTTCATAATGTTAACGTGAGCGTTGATCATCCTTTTTATCCTAAAATATCGGTTCCCAAAGCACACTCCGTCCTTTACGATTACATATATATATATATATACACTTTTGGTTAGCTTCCGCCCGAATTCTTCATTCTGACGAAAGTCAAGCTTTTCACTCCAACTTAGACCTACAGTTTAACGTGGAATCCAAACCACGCCCCAACAGCAGCCCAGCGTCTTAACCACTAGGCTACCCAGGGTACCCATTTATCTACCAACAACTTTCTTTATTGTGTGGAAGGAAGAACAGATATATATACTGTATTATATATATGAACGAAGAGCGGTACGAAAGTAATGCACCTTATTTTATTTCTCACTAAATATAATTCCAGATACAGTGGAAATTACAGGGGAATATGCCTACAAACGTGGCAGATATAAAGTAAATATAGTAAATATACTGTATATAAAGTATATATAAACTGAAAAAGAAGAGACATTACTTTCGTACCGACTCTCGTATATATATATATATATATATATATATATATATATATATATATATATATATATATATATATATATATATATATATATATATATATACACAGTATATAGATATATATATACAGGAAGCATAACATCGTGAGAGGGGATTCCCCATTGCTTTTCCAAACGACATAGTATAAAACTTTACAAGTTGAAATTTACAGACTTTAGCCCACAGTTTAATTAATTCAGTAAGAGACCTTGGAATCGCTTCTTATTTTACCTGTAGGTGAGCACTACGTATTACATTCCCATGTTTAATCGTGAAATTCAACACATATGTGCCGGGTGGTTACAAAGTCTTTGTGTAGCTTTAAACTTTAATAACTTTGGATGTACACATGAAAGCAGAATTATTAAAGTTTTTAACACACTACAATACAAAGCTTTGGGCTTCACCATAACCGTCATCTTTCACGATACATCGTTCAGTACGATTTTACGGATGTTTTTTTAAAACGTCGTCAAGTTACTGCTGAATGATTTCATGAATTGTATTTGTGATCTTGTCCCTAACTTCATCCAAAAATGTGGTTTTGATGGGTAAGTAACACTTTAACGTAGCCCCCCTTAAAAGTAGTATAATGACGACCAAACAATTGGTCCACCTTTACCGATCCACCTAAGCGGGACGACTCCATCAATAGAACTGTCGCATATTCCTAGAGTGCAGGGAGCACCACCTTGCTATAAGAAGGTGCTATCTGAAAGATTTGGTCAACTTAAATTTTTTGCCACTATTTCTGAATGTGCGATAATTTAGAAAGATGTCCTTCCAGCCAAATAGATCGGTAGGTGGACCAAATCCTTGGCCACCTCGTTCACCTTACCTGTCCCCACTCAACTACTTTTAAGGAGCTACGTTAAAAGTGTTTTTTACCCATGAAAACCACATTCTTTGAATGAATTTAGAGCCAGAATAACAAATGCTCGTTGACAAGGTTCACCATCATCCTATTTAGATAATGAAAAGTTTCAGTTTATTTTAGCTATCTTTATTTCTCTTCTGGCATTAATCTTCTCTTCATCTTTTCTTATTCATTGCACACACACACACACACACATATATATATATATATATATATATATATATATATATATATATATATATATATTTTACACTCTTCTTCTGGGTTTGTTCCCGTGTAACAGAAAGTACTCTCGATGATGATGACCTGAAGACGTCATATCAACTCTTACTTCCTCAGGCACTTTTACTAGAGTGCGTAGTTTAAGGGATCGTTGGGGACAAGGAAACGCTTGGCAATGCTTTTCTTTTACTTTATTTTAATTAGAGTGCTGTTATAGTTGAAATTAATTTAATCTATTGTCAAGTCGTTATTGGACCGACTTCAAATCGACGTTACTTTACTTCTAAATTATATTAAATTTCTGGCAGTAGACAAGGATTTTCTCTACCTTTGCCTAATTTATCTCAAAACTTCTCAACACTACTTAAGCCCTGTACAGGATAATTTTCTATAAAACCCGGAGGCTAGTGTCTAGCGTTGCTTATTAAATTTCTGAATCAGTAGACAAGGATTTTCTCTACCATTGCCTAATTTATCTCAAGACCTCTCAACACTACTTAAGCCCTGTGCGGGATAATTCTCTCTAAAACTCGGAGGCTAGTGGCTAGCGTTGCTTAATCTAATGCCGTCTATTTTCTTCTCCTCTATATGGATCGGGCCTTGCAACCTCAATCCGGAGTTCCGAAATTAAACGGCCGGTGTCGGAATCTGAGTTAATCTATCTATACGGATTGGGCCTTCCCTGCCCATATCTGGAGATCCGAATTTAACGTCGCCTTGTCGGAATCTGAATTAAGGGCGTGGAGCGCCTTCTTTTATATTAGTAAAACCGGAACCTCCTCCGCGTCATTCGCATGAGGTGGTTACGTCACAGCTCTTTGTCAGCTTGCGTGACTTTCGTTTAAAAGGAAATACTGAATAAATAATATAATTATTGAATTAATCTAAACCCTTTGTCCCGCCCGGGTGCAGTTCCACTTAGAATCGGCAGAGTCATTTATTTTAGATTTTAAATGGGGCGTATCCGGGAAAAGCCGGCCATGAACTTGACTTTGAATTTCACAGCATCGGGCATTGTCTGATTTAAATGAAATAATGCTTTTCTTGTGATCTTGAAATGGAGGGATATAATAAGCACACCGGACAAAAAATTAGTCACCCCTCTCAGAATGTACCTAATAACGTGTGACGGCGCCTCTGGCCTTGATAACCGCACGAATCCGGCGAGGCAGAGACTCTACGAGGTTGTGCATGTACTGAACATCGATTTGCTGCCACTCGTTCATCAGCCGGTCCCGAAGTTCCGCCAGAGTCCGTGGGTGTCTATTCCTGCGCTTCACTTTCTGTTTCCAGCCTGAACAACACCTTCGACGCATTCAGGATTAAAGGCTTCATTGGACCTGCGATGTACTCGTCGCCTCCCATCATTGGAGAACAAACAAAAACGGGACTCATCGGACCAAATTACACGTTTCCAATCTGCCGCAGTCCAGTTTTTGTGCCTCTGAGCCCATTTATAACGTGCCAATTTGTGACTTGCTGTTAACAGCGGCCTCTTCCGTGGTACCCTGCTCCAGATGTCCATCGCATGCAGTTCTCGTCGCAATGTCCGTTCGGAAATTGGTCGCTGGAGAACTTCATTGGTTTCTTGGAGCAATTGTTCTCTGGTTTAAAAACGATTTGCAGTTACTAGACGAGAAACATGGCGGCGGCGCCTATTGTCGAGAATTGTTTTCCGGCCACAGTTACGCCGTCGATTTTCAGTTGATTGCGAACTACACCACTCTTTGTAAACTCGCTGGACAGTACGCGTTGACACACCAACAAATTGGGCTACTTCAGACATTTTGTGTCCGTGGGCTCTGCCAAACACGATGGCTCCTTTTTGCCACTGAGTAACGTCTGCCTCATGACCCATTTTGCAGACTATATCCAGCACACACTTTGTTCTTCACCACCTCACGAAACAGATCTGATCCTGTGTGCTACGTCACCGCTACTTGTCACTTACCAATGCTACATCAGCGCCCTCTGTGTGACCTTGAACTTCCTACTATCGGTGCTATTAGGGGTGACTAATTTTTTGTCCGGTGTGCTTATAACATATATATATATATATATATATATATATATATATATACATGCTTCAATGTGACATGTGTTTACCAGTAATTTTAATCTATTACCCGACTCACCGACTGACTCAGTTCAAGTGTAAATTTATTATCCTCTCTTTTAAATTTTATTATTATTGCATGACTTCATTCTCCCAATTACCTACTCTCTCGCATGTGCTTTTAAATGCAATACGTGTCCATCCCCATGACCCAAACGATTTTATAAATGAAAATTTTATTCATAAAGATTCATGCCGCTCAACGACCTCATTGCAAGGCCAGATAAAGGTCTCTTATCAATTGTTAACCTTAACATTAAAAACGTTGCTAAACACTGTGATGACCTCATAGCCACATTAATTTTAATTAAAATAAAATCACTTAACCCTTTAACGCCGAACGTTTTTGTAGGGTTAAGTCTAAATGCGTGTATTTGAAATGGTACGTATTCGACCAAGTCGGCGCTAGAGGGTTAATTATTCTTACAGAAACTTTTGTACAAGACTTTTTTAGACGTAGCCAACACAATGCAGCTGCTAAATACCATCCAGCAAATACAAAGTCAGCTGACAAATATAGGAATCCAAAAGCCGGAGAGAAAGCACGCACAAAGCCACTTCATGCGTTATCGGAACAACAGGTACCGACAAAGATAAAGAGAGGCAAATTCTCGGAGGATCACAAGGCAACGAAACAGGCACCACTATTGGAAAACGAATCGGAACCACATGTCTGTAAAAACGATAGAGAAAAAATAAAAATAATCCTAGCCAACATTCAGGGCCTTAAATCAAATCATTCCCTAGACAAATTTTTATACCTGAAAGGACTCCTGCAAGAAACCGGAGCAGACTTTGCATGCCTCACGGAAAACCATAAAGCACTGCCAGGCGAACTGTGAAACCTGTGAGTTCTGTATTGACAAAAAAGAAATACAAATTGACAACTATGACATCCTCCGAGCCGATAGAACAGTGAGGCGTAAAGGAGGATGTGCTATTTACACACGTGAAAGGCATATGGCAGAAACGACTATAAGTACTTCAAACAGCTACGTGGAATGTGTAGCAGCAAAAGTTGAAAAATTAAATATGGTACTAATTTTAATGTACAGACCCCCTCTGAACACGCCAACTTCCAAATTCTCAGATTCCATTACAGAGGTCAGAAACTGGGTAAAAGATCACTATTCTCCAACCCCAAATATTTTTCTCTGTAGTGATTTTAATTTTCCATTCATGAAATATAAAAGGATAGGAAAAAATATATGTATGCATGAGGACAAGGGGGGCACACGGGAAGACCAGGAGCAGGTAAAAATGCTACTAGCTCTAGCTGATGAATTTATTTTAACACAAGAAATAACAGAAAACAAAAAAGACAACTGCCTAGATTTGGTATTCACAAACAATAACAACCTAATTGATAACATAGAAATTATCCCCAACTATAACATCTGATCACAATATTATTGAAATAACCAATATACATAAAAGTAACAGGAGAGGAAAGAACACGAACAATAGAAAGAAGCAAATTCGAAATGTTTAATTTTCACTCCAAAGCTATAAACTGGGATAGATTGGAAATCCATCTTCAAGGCCAAGACAACGGAAGAGATGCCAATGACCTTAGAGGAGAATTCGCTGGAAATTGTGGAAAGACATGTCCCAAAAATAACACAAAGAGGGAAGGAAAGCAGGTTCGAGAGACAAAAAGAGGTCATTGTTCTGAAAGGGAAAAAAAGTGACTGCAAAATTAAGTAACTGCAAAGACAACAACATCAGAAAGATATTAAATGATAAACTGCAGAGTATAGATTGCGTCGTCCAGGAACTAATTGAGAATCATGCAGAAAAAGAAGAAGACGACGCTGTAGAAGCGATAAAGGTTAACTCAAAGTACTTCTATAATTTTGCAAAAAGGAATTCGAAAAATCATACAACTATCGGACCTTTGAAAAATGAAGACCGTGCTTTATCTGATGACCTAACAAGTATCTGAAATATTATGAGCTCAGTATGAATCATCTTTCAGTATCCCAAAAACTGACAAACTCTTATGCAATAGAAACGCGTTCTTTGAAGAAGTACTACAAGACAAAATTATAACGGACTTCGATTTTACGACAGATGATATTACACAAGCTATAGGGAAACTAAACGCACACTCAGCGGCAGACCCGGACAAATGGAATGCCACACTGATCAAAAACTGCAAGAATGCAATCGGAGCCCCTATATTGGATATGGAGACGATCACTAGCGGAGAAATACCGGGCATCCTGAAGAGCGCGAGCATAGTCCGAATATATAAAGGAGATCGATCCGAGGCCAAAAACTATAGGCCAGTGTCGCTTACATCTCATCTCACTAAATTATTTAAAGAATAGTTAGACAGAAAATCTGACTTTTTGGAAACTCGTAAAAAATTAAATGATAACCAACATGGATTTCGGTGAGGCAGATCATGCCTATTACCACTAATGGAACACTACAACAACATTATTGATGCACTTGAAAGTAATGAAAACTGATGTAATATACATAGACTTTGCTAAAGCGTTCGACGAGTGTGACCATGGAATCATAATACATAAACTGAAATATATGGGAATAACTGGAAGAGTAGGGAAATGGATATATAATTTCCTTAGTGAGCGGCGGCAAGTCGTTACAGTACAAGGAGTATCTTCATCAGAATCAGAGGTCCTCAGCTCAGTACCAAAAGGAACAATATTAGCTCCACTACTCTTCATAATCATGCTAACTGACATAGATGAGGACGTTACCAGAGACAGCACAGTAACATCCTTTGTCGATGACACAGATCAGTAGAAAAATAAGAAACCCAGAAGATATAGGATCTCTAAAAACAGATATGAACAGAATCTACAAGTGGACGGAAGACAACAATATGAAGTGAACACTGAGAAATTTCAACTGTTTCGGTACGGAAAAGAGGGAAGACCTAAAATCCATGGAATACTATACCCCAAATGGACAGGAAATTCAGAGAAATTCTAAAGCAAAAGATTTAGGAGTTGTGATGACTGATGATGCGAAATTTGAAACACAAAATAAGATAGCAGTAAACAGAGCAGAGAATAACTGGGCAGATACTAAGAACCTTTAAACGAAGGGATAGGAATATAATGATTCTTCTATTGAAAACACTGATCATACCCAAGTTGGAATACTGGTCGGTCCTAACATGCCCATATAAAAAAGAAGACATTAGACAGCTAGAAGGGATTCAGAGAAGCTTCACAGCCAAGATCAATGGTGCAAAGAACTAAATTACTGGGAAAGGTTATGCGAATTAAACCTATATTCACTGGAAAGGAGAAGAGAGAGATACACCATTATTTACACTTGGAAAATAATGGAGAAACTAGCCCCTAATCTTACTCTGAACTACCTGGCTATGTGAGGTGGAAAGTACAAGAAACCAACTCTCTACTTCACCAGGCCAACTCGAGAAGGGGGACGACAAGCTTGACATTCGTGAAATAAGGAATCATTTCACAAAACATATAAAAGGTTGAAAGGAAATGCTCGTACAGAGAGTTGACAAAAGTAAATAAACACCTTCGGTTTTACCATAGTTTTTGATTTGATAATAAAAGTCAATAATAATTAATAACATTTATTAAATAAGTACACTTAGAATCGTGTTGCTTTCCCCTTTTTATTTTGTAAAGCTGACACACATTCTGCATTCCATTGATGAGCTTTGCCATTTGTTCTTGAGAATAATAATCATCGTCAGGGCCAGGACCACGGTTTGCGGGGCTGGGTGCAAAATACTATGGGGGACTGGCGAGTAGTATTTGGCAGGTTTTTTCAATTGTTATAACGAGTATTTACTTATAATGCCGTTCAGTTTCAATGAAAAAATTAATATTAAAAATAAGAAAATTCGAGTCTATTTTAGCTATTTATTTTATCGATCAATTATAATCAATGCACAAATATAACTAATCATAAAATAACCATAAAATTCCCATAATATAAAATAAAATGCAATTCTTTTAGTCATAATATATAGAATAAATTTGGTATTATTATAGGAACAAGAATATTAGGTACACGTTACACGATACAATCACAAAAACTTAAACACAACACTCTCAAAGCATAACACAAAATAGTTATTTTTTCAGTGATTTAAAGGAACAAGAATATTAGGTACCTACAATAGTGTTACAAAAACTATTAGAACTGATTTTTTCTTTCTTTCAGTGGAGAAAAGTCGGAAATAATGTCAGAGTAGGATGAACCTAGTCTAGTAGGGTCAGCCCAGAGATTCCGGAAATGGTCCAGAGCGGGTAGATTAAACTGAGGTCCACAATAGGATTCCTCACAAGATTAGGCTGGAACAATTTACGTAGCCTTTGTTAAACTATAAATTAATGCTAGGTCTTAGACCACTAATCTAACTTGACCTAGTTTAAACTGCTATCACTAAACTGGGGCTTAGAAATACAACGGTTAACTTACCAAGTCATTTGTTCTTAAATAAGTCTTGAGTTATTCAATTAGGTTTAGTTCTGTTCGGGAGTCCTCCTTCCATTTGTTGAATTTAGGTGAGCGCACTTTTAAAGCTGGTTTGTATCAGTTGTAGAATCAATAGTTGTTTTTCCCGTTAGCGTTTCAAGCCATCATCGTCCCATGCTGCTAATGACACTATATCTTTCCGCCTCTTTCTTCGTTTCTCCAGCATTTTGTTGGTTGGTTCGTTGCTAATAATAATAATAAAAGCGTATTGTATTAGGTTTGAATGCAGCTTTGAAAAGTAATTGTGATTATCGATAGTTACAAAAATATCAGCCTTGATAGTTTGCCATCACTCTGCCGCTGCCGCCAAAGCGCGGGGCCGGTCCAAGCGCGGGGTTGGTCCAAGCGCGGGGCTGGTCCAAGCGCGGGGCTGGTCCAAGCGCTGGCCCGGGTGCGGTGCACCCCTCGCACCCGCCTAAAACCGACTCTGATCATCGTGGTGCCTATTTACTTTTAGCAACTCTCTGTATAATTATCTCTTTCTTTTCCGGCAAATTTTGAATTTACTGATGACCAAAATACAAATATAAATACCAGTCTTGAAAAGTTTCAGGAAACACTTTGGACTGCTTTTAATGAATCCTGTCCCCACTCATTGAGAAAAATAGTCCTGCTGTTAAAATCAACAATTCCTAGCTGGCCCAAGGTCTAAACACATCCATTAAATAAAAACAAAATTTAAAAATGTAAAGAAAGGCTTACTCCCAAAAGAAATATGCACTTACTATCGAAACAAACTTAACTCATTAATATTCAGAGGAAGAGCTAATTACTATAGGTATCAATTCGAAGAATACAAGGGCGATCCCAAGAATACTGGAACCTCATTAACAAAGTGATTAATAAGAAACAAACACAACACTCTATCCCGAAAATCCCTTAATTAATAATTCACTGGGGAACAAATTTCAACTTTTTGTCTATTGAATTAGATTTGACAGTTAGTTCTAGGTAATTTGGGTGCGCTGAGCACGAATTTTTACTCGGTTTTGCTCTATCAGGTCCTGATTTTGCTCAACACCCCTCCTCTTTCGTCGTATTCATAAAAAGGTTTTTTTCTCAATACTCGCTAAGTCTTTTTGCAGTTACACATTATGCAACTAGGTTTTTATCTAGGTATTTGTACCTATTGTTATGGTATTGTTGTATTATGTATATTTTTATATGTAACACCCTAAAAATATTTTTAATTTTGTCATTTTTAACCCATTTTAATATTAGTAAATTAAGCTAAAAATATCATAGAATTCTAAAATTTTCTCGAGCGTTCCTGTTCTCTGTAGAGTATTCTAGAGGGACAACTAAAATATATAAAAGCGACTCGTTTCCAGAGTTAATCAGTCAATTCAATCAGTCAGTCAGTCAGTCAGTCATCAGTTGAGTTAGTTAATTAAGTTTGGGCATTAACATAATTTTGAATTGGCATATGATTTAGTGAGTAATTTTGTCATCGTGATTTAATATAGTTTGATTTAATTAGACGTAATTTATATTGTACCTACTCATCCGTGTTTCTAGTTTAATTTCATAGATTGTAAGTACCTATTTCATAATAAGTACCTATTTAAACTAATTTTTGTGTTTATATTTCAGATTTTCTTAAATTTATATGAATTAAGGGCTTTAAATACCTTTACAAATTGGCAGAACAATCAAGCAATATGTCATCAAGCACTAGAAAGTTCAAATGCAAAAACAACCCTGATTCCTTCTGTTATATATGTGGAAATTTTACACTTCCACATCAACGAGCAAATATAACTGACTTCGTAAAAAGAGCTTACTTAGCTTATTTTGGCATAAAACTGGGGGACCAAGATAATCGTGGGCTCCACATAAAGCCTGCACTATATGCATTGAAAGACTGCGACATTGGACGAAGGGTTCGGATTCAAAAATACCTTTTGGAGTTCCGATGGTGTTTATGATTTCATAAAACTACGTAATTTAATCACTAGTATACTGTAACTTACCTAAATGTAATTGTAACTTATGTACATAAACAAAAATTTACAGAAAATGTTTATAAGAATCTCAAATATTGCATAGGTTGAAACACTAGAAATGTTAAATGTTTGGGTGATAACTTTTGATAAAATTCATAAAACAAGTCTCTCGTCGCTTTTGTTAACGCTTTACAATTTTTTTTCCATATCAGGTGTGGCGAGAGCCTACTAACCACGAGACCGATTGCTACCTTTGCTTTGTCAAGACCGGGCCTTCACTAAGAAAAATAAACATTGTATCGAGTACCCAAATTTCGACACCGCGATAACGACCTGTGCTACATTCAAATGAGATCCCCATTCCAAAATTTAGGGTCTGCCAACTCAAGAATTAGTTGAAGATGTTTCCTGAAAATATTGTTATGCACTTTGAGGAGTCAGACACCGATTTTGACCCCAGCGTATTTGAAAGTCAAAACGCTCCGCAAAAGTTTAACCAGGCCGAGTTGAATGATCTTGTAAGGGATCTAAATTTGCCAAAAAAGGCTGCGGAAATTTTAGCTTCAAGACTTAAAGAGAAAAACTTGCTTACTTCAAACACATACATTTCATTTTACAGAAAAGAGAAGAAGAACTTGTTAAATTTTAGAACAGAGGATAGTTTAGTATATTGCTGCGACATAGTTGGTTTGTTAAGAAGATGGGGTTGAGTCTTCCGATGCAAATGATTGGCGCTTGTTTTTAGACAGTTCGAAAAGAAGTCTTAAGTGTGTGTTGTTGCATAATGGCAATCTATACGGCTCGATACTGATTGGGCACTCAACAAAATTAAAAGAAAAGTATGAACATATAGAAAAGGTTTTAAATCTTATCAAATATAGGGAGCACGAGTGGATCATATGTGTTGACTTAAAATGGTTTAATTTTCTGCTAGGACAACAAGGAGGTATACTAAATATCCCTGCTTCCTTTGCTTTTGGGACAGCAGAGCCAAGGAAGAACATTATTTCAAACAAATCTGGCAGCACGAACATCACTTACTGTCGGAGAAAAAAACGTAATTAATCCACCTTTAGTGAGCAGAGATAAATCATATTTCCTCCTCTGCATATAAAACTAGGCCTCATTAAACATATGTAAAAGCTTTAGATACGAACGGCGAGTGTTTCAAATACTTCAAAATTTCCAAGTTTAAGTTTGAAAAATCAAGGCGGGAATTTTCGACGGTCCACAATAAGAACAATGATTAAAGACAGCAATTTTCCTAATGTCATGAATGAACGCGAAAAAATGGCTGGTTCTCATTCGTGGACTTGATAGAAACTTTTTAGGCAATTATAGGCAATAACTACGAGAAATCGTAAAAAAACTTTTAAGGGACTACAAAGAGTTAGGTTGCAATATGAGCATAAAAATGCATTTTTTGAATAGCCATCTTGACCAATTTCCAAGTAATTTAGGTGATGTAAGTGACGAACAAGGGGAGAGATTCCACCAAGATATCAAAATTATGGAGGAACGGTACCAAGGCCGCTGGGATTCCCACATGATGGCTGATTACTGCTGGTGCTTGAAAAGAGACCTGCCATCAACAAGCAATACGCTAGAAAGTCTTACAAAAGAAAATTTTTGCCACAGTGAAAGCTTCATATCTGTTTGTTTTTTTATTTTAAGTCATTTCTATCGTTATAATGTAATTTTACTGTAGTTTTAACTGCTTGTATTCATGAAACTTGAAAAAAAATTTAACACATGACTTAATTTTTAGTCCTAATTTGAAAAATCTGGAAAATGGCACATAGGCTGTCGACAGAATCAGGACCTGATAGAGCCAAACCGAGTTGAAATTCGTATTCAGCGCACCCAAATTACCTAGAATCAAGTGTCAGATATCATTCAATAAAATACGTGTTTCCCAGTGTAATGAATCCATTACAAACAAAATAACTATTTTAAACACCTTCAACGAATTTTTCATCGAAGTTAACAAAACTCACCTCTAACATCCCACCCACGCCACAGACTCGCGATATGTACCTAGGACCCTCCTGCGCTTCATATACTCTTCCTTCCTATCTTCTGCTACGACATAAGATTTAATGACAGCTATAAAACAATTGAAAAATAAATTTGTACGCTGGACACAATCCCAAATAAAGTCTACAAAGAATGTAGGTACTTAATTGCGCCAAAATCGCAAAGTTTATAAACTTCATAAACTGTCTAAAGAAGACTTACAACCAGGAGCTAAAACGCTCCTTTCAAACTACGAACCCATCTCCGTCCTTCCAACCGTTAGTAAACTATACGAGAGAGTAATAAATAATCAAATAATAAAATTTATATTAAAACAAACAGAATAATACACAATAAAAGATTAGCTTTCTACTAAACACACGACCAACGACGCAATAACTACTATATTAGAAGAACTTTATAGCAATCTAAACGACCAAAAACCATCACTAATCATCCTACTTTGCCATCGAGAACATTATGGATTCAGAGGACTACTCTCAAGAGGTTCCACTCATCTTTTACTAACAGGGTACAATTTAAAACTCTCTTACATCACAAACAAGACACATATCCCATGGTTGGTTCAAGGGAGCATTCTGGCACCTATTCTGTTCCTCTTTTATATAAATGATTACCACCGATTACAAATAATTCGTCCTGTCACCAGTATTTTAGATGATACTTCAGTCGTAACTTCTAACAATGATTTATTCACACTCAAGACAGCTTCCAACAATGAACTCCAAAGAATATATATATATATATATATGGCTTAACGCCAACAAACTATCCTTAAATAAATACATATAAAAATTCTTATACAGTCATCACAAAAAAGAAAAACTTGCCCCATCTAAACGAAGCATAAATTTAGACCCTGTTTCATCGAGTACAGTAGTATAGCCTCAAAAGGGAGAGTGCAAGAATGTTGCAGGTTATTATGTAATGTTGCAAAGGGGGGATGGGGTTGTTGCAAAGGGGGTTGTTGCAAGGGGTGGGGTTGTTGCAAAGGGGGGTGGGGGGGAAACTTGGAGGCGGCGTTATCCCCCAAGAGAAAGAAGAGAGAGGAGGAGAGAAAGGAGGAGAGGTGTTCACCTGGCAAGAGCCAAGTGCACACTAAGACTTCAGCCGAGTTGGCGTTGTTTTATAGGCTCCTAATCAGCCTGAATCAGCCAGTTGCTGAGCCAAGGTGAGAGAGACGCCTGAAGGAGAGAGAGAGACAGCTGAAGGAGAGAGAGACCTGAAGAAGAGAGAGATGCCTGTAGGAGGGAGAGACGCCTGAAGAGAGAGGATAGGTACACATGCAGGAGGTACACATGCAGGAGGTACACATGCAGGAGGTACACACATACGCACACATGCAGGAGGTACACATGCAGTAGTTACACATGCAGGAGAGAGAGAGCTGAAGGAGGGAGAGAGACGCCTGTAGGAGAGAGAGAGAGAGCTGAAGGAGGGAGAGAGACACCTGTAGGAGAGAGAGAGAGCTGAGGAGGAGAGACGCCTGAAGGAGAGAGAGAGAGAGAGAGAGAGAGTAGTTGCCTTTAAGGCATATTATTTTCGTTTTCCTAACCTAAGAGGCCACTAAGGGGTTTACCAAAGGGCCAAAAAGAGAAGGACCAGAGGTCCTTGCTCGGCTGGAGCCGAGCTGGGAATGAGTCTTCACCAGCTTCTCGATCTTTTATAAGCCTCTATTCTGGCTGAGTTGCCAGATAGCGCAATGTGTTCAGTTGCCAGATAGCGCCATGTGTCCCATTAATCATCATTGTGCAACACATATATGACGCAGTTATTCCAATTAAATTCTGTTTAAATACACCTTTATTAATTGCATACCTTTCCAGTTTTTTTTTGCAATGATCGGATTGCTAGATATATATTATATGCTATATATATATATATATATATATATATATATATATATATATATATACATTCTTTCTTATGTTAGGTAATTATATATATATATATATATATATATATATATATATATATATATATTATTTATTTTATAACATTTAATTTTAGTTTAGAAGCAAATTTAACATTAACTTCATTGAACTTAAAGAAACAAATAACATAGTTTACCTTCGAAAACATAATAGAAAATAATTAATTTTACGGTTAACTAGTTATTTCGTTTACTATAATTATACAGTCTTTTAAACAGCTTATGATACATATATATATATATATAGTGTAGATGAAGCCAATTAAATTCTACTTATTAATAAATAACTTTTTACACAAACTACATCTTAACTGCAAACACCTTGCACATCAATTCTTATTATCATTATTATTATTATTATTATTTCTACAATGAAACGGGGTCGGTCGAAAATGGGTGAGAGATCTTCCCCCCAATATATATATATATATATATATATATATATATATATATATATATAAAATAAACGAGTAACAACTCATGCACACACACACACACACACACACACACACGATGAAAGGCAGAAGCTAAATCAGTTCGAATCGTGTCCCTAGAGACCTTTTTCGGGTCGAGGGATTATCCTTCTACAAGCTATTCGAGCAGAAATCACCACTGACTTCAGATATTAATATTGTCATTGTTATTACTTCTACAATGAAAATATTTACGCGTAATTTGTATGGTGTCATATAGAAATATAATGATATATATATATATATATATATATATATATATATATATATATATAGTGTAGATGAATCCAATTAAATTCTACTTATGGCAGAGTTTGTTTCTAGTGAGAAAGGAAAGCCTATGTTCTTAGTGAATGGGTTTTATATGTAAGAGATCAGCAAAGCCCAGCTGTTCATCATTCCACATAATAAAATAAAGTGGTTGGCAGATAAACGGGTATCCTACGTGTCCTAGTGGTTAAGACGCTGGGCTGTTGATGGTTCCACGTTAAACTGTAGGTCTAAGGTGGTCATTACACATAATAAAAAAAGTGGTTGGCAGATAAATGGGTACCCTACGTGTCCTAGTGGTTAAGACGCTGGGCTGTTGATGGTTCCACGTTAAACTGTAGGTCTAAGGTGGTCATTCCACATAATAAAAGAAAGTGGTTGGCAGATAAATGGGTACCCTACGTGTCCTAGTGGTTAAGACGGGGCTGTTGATGGTTCCACGTTAAACTGTAGGTCTAAGGTGGTACACATAATAAAAGAAAGTGGTTGGCAGATAAATGGGTACCCTACGTGTCCTAGTGGTTAAGACGCTGGGCTGTTGATGGTTCCACGTTAAACTGTAGGTCTAAGGTGGTCATTACACATAATAAAGAAAGTGGTTGGCAGATAAATGGGTACCCTACGTGTCCTAGTGGTTAAGACGCTGGGCTGTTGATGGTTCCACGTTAAACTGTAGGTCTAAGGTGGTCATTACACATAATAAAAGAAAGTGGTTGGCAGATAAATGGGTACCCTACGTGTCCTAGTGGTTAAGACGCTGGGCTGTTGATGGTTCACGTTAAACTGTAGGTCTAAGGTGGTCATTACACATAATAAAAGAAAGTGGTTGGCAGATAAATGGGTACCCTACGTGTCCTAGTGGTTAAGACGCTGGGCTGTTGATGGTTCGGAGTTAAACTGTAGGTCTAAGGTGGAGTGGAACAAAGAAAGTGGTTGGCAGATAAATGGGTACCCTACGTGTCCTAGTGGTTAAGACGCTGGGCTGTTGATGGTTCGGAGTTAAACTGTAGGTCTAAGGTGGAGTGGAAAGCTTGACCTTCGTCAGAATGAACAATTCGGGCGGACCTTAGACCCACAGTTTAACGTTGAAACCGAATGTTATTTTTAAAATATAATTATGATATATTTCTTTATACCCTCTCGATTACATTAGTGACTAATGATGCGGGAAACTGAGTAAATGGAAATATTATTTTCTCGAAAACTATGGGTGATAGAAAACTTCTGAAACCATATTTGGAATCAATATCAAAAGTTCTATACGAATCACCAAATAATTTTCAAAGGAGAATAAGAGCATTAAATCTATTAGTGAAAATATAAAGATGCAATTACTCGTCCGTACCCGTTATAGCGGAATGGTACACGTCATAGCTCCACCCAGCTACATCGGCAGCCAATCACGACGAACATCTGGTCTTTTGGGCGGAGCTTGGCGAATGTGCATATAAAAGGGGATATTTTTCAGTTGGGAGTAACAGTAGCTATTTTCGCATCAGTGAATAATCATTCCTCAACCATGGACCTGTACGTCTCCCCAGATTTGTATGAAGAAAGTGATACTGCAGCATTAACTGCTTAGTCTTTTTAACGCGATTGATCGTGACGACTTATTTTCAACGCAAACCGTAGAAGATATTTGCAGTGAAGCTCCTTACAATCCGACGCAAGGGACTACCATAGAAATGTAAGTGTCCATAATTCGATTTTATATATATATGGAGAGTTGTAGTATTTCGTCAAATAGATACTAGTCAAAAATGTCAATCAATGTTATTTCCCCATCATGCTAAAATCGAAATTGGTAATCGAACCAAAGATATCTTCACATAATGGGGATCTGTCTGTATACTCTGTATATGTTTTAAAAGCATTATTCCTTTAAGGTCCGATGAGGATTTGACACGTGTTATACAATCTTTTGAAGAACCTCGGAATATGGATGATATACTGATCAGTCAGCAGTGTCACACATCCTCCACCATGGACCTGTACGTCTCCCCAGACTTGTATGAAGAACGTGATACTGCAGCATTAACCGCAATTAGTCTTTTCAATGCGATTGATCGTGGCGAATTATTTTCAACGCAAACCGTAGAAGATATTTGCAGTGACGCTCCTTACAACCCGACGCAAGGGACTACCATAGAAATGTAAGTGTCTATAATTAGAATTTTATATATATATGGAGAGTTGTAGTATCTCGTCAAATAGATACTCGCCAAAAATGTCAATCAGTGTTATTTCCCCATTATGCTAAAATCGAAATTTTTATGGCGTTCACTCCTCGAACCAAAGATATCTTCACATAATGGGGATCTGTCTGTCTGTATACTCTGTATATGTTTTAAAAGCATTATTCCTTTAAGGTCCGATGAGGATTTGACACGAGTTATACAATCTTTTGAAGAATCTCGGAATAGGGAGGGTATACTGATCAGTCAACAATGTCACACCGAAATAATGTAAGTGTTTTTCGATCTTTTTGGGATAAGAAGACAATATATTTTCATAAATTTATTAAATGAAAGAAATCAGTACAATAAACGAATATACCGTTACAAATATACGAACAAAAACATTATAATATACAACGAGTACGTACAATTGGAAAACGGTTTTTTATCTGTCTGCATACCATTTCATCGTTTCGGCGAGTGTGACACGGGTCAAATAAATTTAAAAAATTTATAAATTCTTTATCATTTGACATATGCATGAGAAATGAGACACAGTACATTCCGCAAACATTAGTAAAATATCCTTGCATGCGAAATGGGGTCCACACAACTTCGGGAATATGTAACTGAGCGAGAAATTTTACAATAATAGGGTCACTCCAGGGTTGAGTACCGAGTGAATCAAAATAGTACAGGCGCTGTCTATTTTTAAAATAGACAGCGATCCAGTGAATCCCTTCATTACCGATGATGTCTGTGTTCACAATAAGACTACCGCATTCTCGCGTACTTGGCAAACTCAATGTTTCATTCTTCGCAAACACGCCGATAAATTTGGAACGTGTGACTCGCTCCATTACTTTCTGAAGTGTATTAGCATCCATTTTAAAAGTCAGTGATAACGCTTCTAAATCTATCTACTTCTATTAGGGCTTGCGATTCGAGATATACTAGTACACTAATAGGAGCGTCTATAGGCTTGGCGAATTCCAGCCGCACTGAGATGTTACCGCTCTGCTGTGGGGTTAAATGGGTATTTACGCTAGCAGATAAGTCAGGTGTAATGTCAAACGGGTAAAGGTTAAATTGATCAATGAATTCTTCCTGCGTTACCCCATTACCAAGCTCATCACAATCACCTGCAATATGGGTCAGATTACTATAGGCTCTGGCACAAAGAGGTAACACAGCGTCTGATGAATAGTCCGTACCCATTGTTCCACCCAAAGCAGTGCCATTAACGTATAGAGTTATATTTTTAAGTCCGAAATTCTCGAATTTAAAGGCACTCTTTTTATATTTTCCATTCACCGAAGCGTGGTCCTGCATGCCGATTAATATCCTTTTAGGAAGATTTCCCAGGGCAATGTTTTCTATCTGCTTCGATGCCAACCCTGCAGGAACCGTATATAGTTTGATCTGCACTCTGTTAATAGGATATTTCACTGTAGCGTTTAGTAAATTTTTCTCAATTTCTAGTTGTTTTGGTGAACTTAATTTCACTCGCCGTACGCGGAGGTATGTGTCCATAATGTGAACCACAACGGACTTTGCACCCTCTTCTTGATTCGCATCCAGATTTAAGCAGATCTCAGGACTCGTGCGGGTGAGCTTTATTTTCATATCCACCCCGTTCACAAGCAACTTCTCCTGGAAAGTGAAATCTGTGTGCAACCGTCCAAAACACTCGTATATTTTCTTTTTAGAATTTTTAAATTTGTCCTTTATACTATTTTCATCTTTAGTTTGATAATATCCCTCCGCACTTAAAAAGGTAGCCTTCGCTTCTTTGGAAAAGTTGAGGACATTTTCCAAATAGGCTCGTAGATGATAGTACCCCGTGCCTGCCGATATGTTGGTCTGATTTAAATATACGTCACACTGGTTGAATATGGCGTGCAGAAAGTTTGTTTCAGGGTATACAGCATATTTGTCATCGCAGACCGTTCCATCAGAATGGGCTATACGTAGCTTAGCGTACATGTGCACACAGCTTGGATCAAAAAAGTAAGGACCTGAGCTGGGTATCACGAATTCTATAGGTGCACTCGGGAACTAATTGTGTTTAAAGGGTTAATTGTAATAAAGTCACTGTGCTCAATAGAAACTTGGGTTGGCGGGAGCTCAAAAAAGGACAGCTCCGATTTACAGCATTGTGAACTACATGGGTGGATGAAGCGTGCCATGGCGAAATAGTGACTCCTCTCTCGACAAGTGGTAAACAAACTATGATTCATGAGATCAATATCCTTAGCTTATATCAGTCAAAAAAGTGGTCAACCATAGGTTTCATTCGCTTACAGCATTTCTTTTTTGATAGCCTTTTACGTTTAATACCACGTGACCCCTTCTTCTTCCGGGGAGCCCTCTTCTTCTTCCCGCCACCACGCATTTTTCTCTTTGCATCTTTGATGATTTCGTTCCGTGTACGCTTTAAATGTTTTTTTAGAGCTTCTTTAGGTTTAGCCCCGGCCAATATGTCTTCTGCAGTGTTAAGGCCTGATTGTAGCGCTTTCCTTCCAAGGTATCTGGCACCCCTCTTCAGCAAAGGAACAGCCGTACAGTATGGATGAAAAAATGGATCCAAGTCCACTACCGCGCTGGTATCGCATCCCTCGATAGACGGTGAAAGGCTTTCTATCCATTATAACTCAGTGCGTCGAAAGTGTAGCTTCACTGTTAAGCTCCCGTTACCGAATGGGAAGTTTTCGCCCTCAATCGTTCTTATATATATTGTGATATTGGTTATTAAATTAGTTGCGACATTCACATAATGGGGTCTGTCATATGTAATACTCAAACTCCTTCCTCTATGGTTGGGGATGTGAGCAATGCGCAGCAGGCGTGCCTGGGTATCCCCAACAAACTGGTGCTCCACTATATTACTGTAAATATAGCACATGTCTGGGGACCTTTCAGCCAATTTCTCCATCTTCAATTGATACATTAATCTGGACAAGTTATACTGTGTCTCGTGAAATGTGTCTCTTTGGAAGGCTGCGCTATATCGGCCGTTGGTTAGAATTTTGAACTTTCTATGTTCTTTAAGACGTCTGTTAGTCTTTGATTTTAGGATTAGTGTATGTGCAGGGTTGTTTACGATTTCATATACTAAATCATTCGTAAGGTTTGAGTTTCTTAAACTTACGTTTAAGCCTCTCACAACATCCTCGGCCGAACCATATTGACCCGGCCCTAGTCTTACTTCTGTACTGTAATACCGTGCAATCTTAGTCCGAGCGATGCGCATAGTTTCATCCATAGCTACCCCAGCTTTTTCACACTCGTCAATGTCTCTAAGAATCGTAAAAACGGTTTCTTTATGTTCAATATTTAAAAAGACGGTGTCCAGCTGAATTTCGCATATCCCCACCTCATACGAATCACGACCCAATTCAATGTGCCCATGGAGTTCTGTTACAAAGTTGGCTAGCGTGTTGTTAGGGTGTACAGACAGGGACGAGGAGGACGGGAGTGTGACGTAGAAATGGTTAGGAGCCATGTTGCATACTATTTAAGCTTCATTATTGCATCAGCTTTTATATAGGTGTTGAAGCTTTCTGGGTACCCTAGCCATTTCACCAGGTACATTTTTCTCCTTCCTGAACCTTTGCTTCCTAAAATTTTCTCAATTTTAAACACATTTTTTTCTAAATTAAACGCAACTTTCTGCAATTCCTCGCGGTAAAAGCCTCCTGAGATTTCTTCCCCATTCAAATCTTCAATGTAATACATCATTATCTCACCTTTAGGTCTCACAGCCCTAACTTTAAAAATCTCGCGTGTCCATCCTTGCTCAAAACCCTTTGCGAATTTATTCCCCGAACGCGACAGCCTTACATAATCATTGATTTTGAAGCGCACAGAGTGTGGTGGTGGTGGTGGTGATCCATCTCTTCTCGGGAGCGTACCTCTTTCTAAAACTTCGTTAGGTGTTGCCCCAATCGTGCGATGGTGTGAGCGGTTGTAGGATGATGCCAATGATTCCAGAATGTCTAGAAATCTGTATGTGTTTTTATGTGTAAAATAACGGTGCATGCGTTCCTTTATGGTGCGCTGAACTCTTTCAGCTAAAGAAGCCTTATGTATAGAATTGGTTGTGTAATAGCTGATATTAAACTCTGTCAACATATTCTGAAAAGCACGGCCTATAAACTCCTTCCCCATATCCGTACAAAAATAGCCAGGAACCCTGTTTTCTTTTAACATTAGCGTTTTGGTGGCTTTAGCAACTGTTTCAGGTGATTTATTTTTCAGAGGAACTAGCCACAGATATCTAGAGAATACGTCTATTATGAATAGAATGTAGCGGTAACCATCGTTATACACAGAATATCTTTGCATGTCTGTTAAATCTGCTTGCCAAATAGAATCAATCGAGGAAGCCGTTGTCTTGGCTGTTTTAAACCTTTTTCTCACAGGCTTATGAAGCGTATAAGCGTCCTGCTCCCTCAAAAATCTTTCAACATCTTTTTTTCCTACTCCGTAAACACTTCTGTACAGTCTATCTACGCCGCCGTAAGAGGATGGGGTAGAAATGTCATAATAGCGTTTAGTTAATACGTTAGCCATTTGCGTATTTTAGAGGCACGTGGGTAGGGTTGGTTTAACCTCTTCTTGCTCCTCTTCAAAGGTGTTACCGCCGGGGGTGACGGCGCCTTCAATTGTGTCACAGGCGTTGCATGTTCCAAGTCTTTTAACCTGTTCAGATTTCCTATCAACGTTTTAGGGACATTTATTTGTTGTAGTCTTGCTTTAATATGCTTCCATCCTGATGGTGATGGCCTATCCCACTTTCTCACCAGATCATGGACAATGTCTACGATATTCGATCCCTGTACCTTTGATCCTTCCACAATGATCTCCCCTGTATCGGTCCATTGTATGGCGGGATCCTCATTCAATAGATTATAAAGACTTAAGCCTTTACTCCTCAATGTAAGTGGGAGGGTATTTTTTAATACATGTTCGATATGTTGTGTGGCTAATCTTTTTGGTTGGTCAGCTGTGTCGTCGGGTACAGATCCTATGTCGCCATCGTCCCCCGTGCTGTGCCTAATAACCACAGGAATCTCTGTAGGGCTCTTATAATTTTCGTACTCGTGAAGAAATTTCTGCAGAGCTTCTTGGTATAAGATTCTTTTCTCATCAGGTGTTTTTTCACTGTTTAATAGGGCTAACAATTCGCTTTCCATTCTTTTAAGTCTGCTTTTACGGGGATCTAGATACGTGTCTCTTTGCAGTGAGGCGTACACCTCGTGGGGAATCACTACCACTTTCTTCATTATATTAATCTAGTCAGTAAAGGACCCAAAACTGAAAATAAGATGGGGAGAAATGACCCTCCTGTTTGTACAATAATTCGTTTTTTCTTCGCTACAGTTTGGCTTTTACGAGCGAGTGCACGTATTATGTTCTTGTAGCGGCGTAGGCGAGCCTTCTGATGGGTTTTCATTGATACATTGCAATTTATAACGTTAAGACAGATTTCACAGATGCATTTTAAAAAGTCGGCATCGATATTTTTAATAAACATCTGCTGCATTGCCCGGGCAGTCGATGATAGATTTTTATTAATTCACGGTATTTCTTTAGTCTCTTTGTCATTCTGGAATATACACCGTTTCAGGCTCGTTTGGAAATATATTCGTTCGCAGAAGCACTCTAAACGTGTTTCGCGGATGAAGGTCGCAAAGCAAATATCCGTAACGCGTGCTTGTAGCTTCTTTATAAACTTCCAAAAACTCCTTACGCTGATTCGGGAACATTTGATTGGCTAATACCCCAATTTGTGATACATCTCTACGTTGCGCGAATAAGACTAGATATTGCGTATTTAACGACACATCGCGCATGTATCTATTTTTGAAAAATAGATTCTGATTGATGAAGAACACGCTTATGTTAAGATGGTGGGAGAATACTGTAAATGTCTCGGCAAACGTTTTATCCATCTCCAACATGAGATCGTCAATTACAATGATTGTATGTTCATTTCCCTTTAACGAATTAACGTCATATACGCCTTTGTGGAACAAAATATCATCTTGGTACTCGTTGAACACTGATTGATACGTCGAATAGCACCATATAACTTTATGCACAAATTTCGAGAACATCTCCCCCTTTTCTTTAATGATTTTAAGCATAAACACAGTTTTACCACATCCTGTAGGTCCAGATATAATACATGTGGATGGGCTCGTGAATCTGAATTTTTCTACAGAGTCCATTTCTAACACGTCACACTCCTAAGTGAGTCATTTACAAAATATTACAAATTTTGAGTGCTGATCCTTATATTTCTTCTCCCACAGAACCGTGAATGACGATGAGGTAGAGCAGCCCATCATTACGGATGACCTCGACGACAGTGTAGTTGTGATCTCCTCCCCTGAACCCTCACCAGCGATACCGGTAACACGTCCAAAGCGGAGGTATGAGCCCACGTCAGGTATAAAGCGACCGAAATACGCGTCTGTTGCAGCGGTAATAGATCCCCAACCCTCAACCTCTTACGCAACAACACCCCCAGCAGCACCTAATATATCCCCTTATTCATCCGCCGCCCCCCGTTCTGTTAAGTCTACAATAATAGAGCCCCAACCATCAACCTCCTACGCAACAGGGCCCCCATCAGCAGCACCTTCCGCTAATATATCCACTAATTCCGCCCCCCGTTCTGTTGAGGATGGTATAACGCTGGAATTGGTGCGATCCGCAGCCCCCACCCCAGCCTTGACTAGAAATCGGTATAGAGTCAGGGTCGACCCTAGAGTCATGTATAGCAGTGGAATTGAGCGCGGACTACGCCGGGTTGTAGAGCATATTATAGAGTTTGCTCTTCAGAATCGTGACGAGCGTGAAGTCAGGACGAGTCTGTCCTTTGGATTCGGGTCAGATGACGGTGATGTAGACGATTATTGGGTGATAGTGCCATTTAGACGTTTGGCGGCTGAAGATGTAGAATATATATTAGGGCGTATAATGCAAGCCGCCCAAAGTAGTATAGCCTTCAATATGGACAACTTCACGGTAAATATTGACCATGTATACCGTGTTGCGGGTCATAGTGCCATACCGTATACTCTTAACTTCAATTCTCAAGCTATTTATAGACGGCATATAAACGTCGATCGTGGTTGCGGCTTTATAGCAGTACTCTTAGCACGTATGTTTACTGTACAAAATACACGAACTCAAAAAATTTGGTTGCCTACAGTCGTGGAGCGTGCCCGTAAACTAGCTGTAGACTGTGAACTTGAATTTGACTGTAATATGGGTCCTGAAGAGCTGAGAAGGGTAGAACAGGAAATGAATGTCCGCATAGTTGTGTTTGGGTTGGATGATCGTCGTAGGACTGTGTATGTTTTTAAAAGCTGTGTGAGAGATCGTACAAGGCCCCTACTTATTTTAGGATTGTCAGGGACAACGTATCTCCCCATCCGTAATATAAGGTGGCTTTACGCGAGTTATGACAAAAGTCGAAAATATGGGAGACATCATGATTTGTGTAAGGGGTGCCTCGAGTTTGCGGATGATATAGTGAGACATTGTAAAGAATGTCACATGGTATGTGAGCAGTGTAAAAGCACCAAATGTGAAAGCCGTGTAGTTGAAGCTGAGAAGAGAGACTGTGATGTGTGTAGACGCACATTTTTCAATAATAGCTGTTTTGATTTCCATAAATCAATTGGCACGTGCAGGAAAATGAGAATCTGTGAATGTGGTATGTTTCACACAATGGATAATTGGGGAAAATTTAAGCACAAGTGTGACGTAATTCACTGTCCTACATGCCAGGAGGAATATAAGGCGGATGGAGTAAAGCATGTATGTTATATGAAAGATGCTAAGCCTAAAAATAACCCTTGTATAACTGTATACTACGATATAGAAACATATACGAACGCTGAAACCAAAGAGGTAATTCCACATTTACTTGTGAGCCAGACTATCTGTGATGAGTGTATGGATATCGAATGTGACGAGTGCCCCAAATGTGGTAAACGGACAAACGTTTTTAAAACGAATGTCAGCGATAGTCCTGTGAAACTATTTGTGTCCTATATTGTCAAGTTAGCCGACAAGTTCAAAAAAATGACTGTGTATATTCTCGCCCATAACGGGGCAAAGTTTGACACGCAGTTCCTTTATAAGGAGTTGCTTGAACACGAATCCTCTGAGATATTTACAGGTGATCCATTGAAAAGAGGCAACAAATTAATACAGATGCAGATAAGAGGCAATGTACAATTTAAAGATACTTTATTATTCACACCTTGTAAATTAGCAAAGCTACCCAAGGTGATGGGAGTAGCAGCTGAAGTTTCCAAAGGATACTTCCCATACACTTTCCTCACCAGCGAGACTTTAAACTACGTAGGCCCCCACCCCCCAAACATTATTTTGACTGTATGGATGAACGTGAAGACTTTGATCGATACTACGACAGTTTTAATGAAAGTAACCCTTATAATATAGCTGATGAATGTGAGCGTTATTGCGTGAATGATGTGCGCGTGCTTAGAGTATGTTTCCAGGCCTTTAGAAGGATGTACATAGCCCGTTTCAAATGCGATCCACTGCAAGTCGCAACCACCATCGCATCATTATGTTTTACGGTGTTCAAGAATAACTTCATGCCGAAAGACACCTTAGCCATTATTCACCGAAACAATCCCCGCAGTTACGGGCACAAGGCTATTTACTGGCTCATACACCTACAGCAACAGACAGGTGTATACATAAAGCACGCCCGCAACACGGGTGAAGTACCCATTAAGATTAATGGACGTGTTTTTTGGGTTGATGGGTTAAGTGAAAACCGTGTCACTGGTGTGAAGACTGTGTACTCCTTTAACGGTTGCTGGTGGCATGGATGCCCCCGTCCTGAGTGCGGAGTCACCGGAGATACCACGGTAGGTCTCCTGCCGACTGTCTTGCATCGACCCGCACCCGCGATCAACTTATAGGATCACAGTTCACTCACAAAGTCTTGTGGGAGCATGAATATGATGCACGGATGGAGACAGACGAGGTGTACCGTGAGGAAATAAAAGCGATCAAGCGTTCAATGGTGCTGGATCCTCTCAAATGTGGTGATAGCTTGTTTGGAGGACGTACAAATCCTTTCAGACTATACTTCCCACCTACGGAGGGCGTGAAGCTCCATTACTACGATTTCTGTTCTTTATACCCATACGTGATGAAGAGCCATCCGTACCCCGTGGGCGCTCCTGAGAAACTGGTGGGACCTAGCCTACCATCCATCAATGAATTTTCAAAAAATTTGAATGATCGTTACTTTGGGATCTCTTTCGTAGACGTACTCCCCCCACGCAATTTATGGATGCCGATCTTACCTGTCGTTATCGACGACAAGCTCATGTTTCCCCTGTGCGTGAAGTGCGCGGAAGAGGATAACGGCGATGTAACCATATACCCCACCAGCGTAAGATCAGAGGCGTATATACAAGTCCTGAGTTGGCCCTAGCCGTGCGCCATGGTTATAGAATACTGAAGATACATGAGGTGTGGAGGTTTCAGAAGCTACCCAACCTTTTCACACCATATATAAACACCTTTTTGAAGGATAAGGTTGAGGCATCAGGGTATCCGCGAGGAGTTGATACCGAAGATGAAAAGTCTGCCTATATTCAACGTTACCGCGACCGCGAAGGTATACAACTTGATCGTGTCCAAATTGTAAAGAATCCTGGCAAGCGCTTTAGTGCAAAGTTGTGTCTAAACAGTCTATGGGGAAAATTTGCGCAGAATACCGGCAGAGGGAGCATTCATTTGGCACAAAGTTATAGCGATGTCTGGGATTATGCCAATGCCCCCGATAAAGAGGTCATGGAGATCGTAAATGTAGGTAATACTTACGTAATAAAGTACAACAACACTGAATTTGCCACAGATACCTCAAGGGTTACAAACATACCTGTGGCCAGCTTCACAACAGCCTACGCCCGTATAAAACTTTGGGGTCTATTGCATTCTCTTGGGCGGAGAGTATTGTATGCCGATACAGATAGCGTGATATTCACAGAGAGGGAGGGTGAATACATGCCCACTATTGGGGAGTTCCTCGGCGAGCTCACTGATGAGATCAAGGATGAGTATGGGGACAACGCATACGCCGACTCTTTTGCCTCAACAGGACCTAAGACTTATGGGGTACGGGTCAGGGTGGGGGAGGAAATGAAATATATCGTGAAGGCAAAGGGTATTACGCTCAACCATGCGAATCGGGAGGTTGTTAACTTTGAGTCGTTGAAGGATCTAGTATGTTTGGATGAACAACCTCCCCAACTAATTGTAGGCACCCACAATTTTCGGGCGCAGAAGCTGGGGGGCGTGAAGGAACTTAGGGGTACGATGGTGTGCCGTAACACCTATAGGAAACGTTACCAGTTACCTGGTACCTATGATACCGTACCCTTTGGATACCAATGATGCTTCTAACTCACACGTCTTGTATATAATCGTATCTATTTGTAAATATATATATATAACTTGAATATCTCGTTTATTAAATCGTATTTGTAAATATATATAACTTGAATATCTCGTTTATTAAATAAATCATGTTTCAAATAGCGTTTCACTTTCTCCTTTGTGTGTGTGTGTGTGTGTGTGTGTGTGTGTGTGTGTGTAGGTGAAAGTTCTAAGCTCCGCCCACTGTAAGACCGTGAGTCATGCTACTATCTGGGAGTCCCTGCGTGGTCAGTCGACCGCAGTAAGCCCGAGAGATCAGACGTGTATTCAGATCAGACGTGTATTCAAATGGCTACCTTTAATATTGCTTGTACTACGTTTACGAAATGGTATTCAGTAAAGTGCCAGGATGTGGTGGATACCGAAAAACTTCCTATTCATCCCTCCTATGCCTCTTTTAAAAACACATTGGATTGTGCGAAGTTCCAAGATGTACAAATACTCTACGGATGTTCTGGTGAGACCGTTGAAGGCTTTCGTTGCACAGACGATGTGCTGAAGTATACTGCAGAGCTAAACTTTATAAAGTCTCACATACACCGTGAAGTAAAAGAAACAACGCGTGCAGAAGAGAAGCAGCAGGTATGGATAATGAGTCTTGCTGATGGGTGGTGTGACAAGCGGTATTACGTCATGCTACACCATGTCGATTACTCATACCCTACGACTGGAAATGTGAATCTCGTGATCATGGACAATCTTAAGTATTTTTATCACTATATTAACGTATATCATGATGAGGTTCGTAGTGAGGTTGTGGCTAGTGCCCTGCGTGAATTTTTAACAGAGTTTAGAGACGAGTATCGTTTGATGGGCAGAAAGGAAAAATATGAACATATGTTCCTCTCAAATAGTGCGCCGGAGTGTGGAGATATTTAGTAAAACGTTCCTAGTTCTTATCCAAAATGTCTGGTGCGTAGGCTGGTAGTGATATTCTTGTACCGGTACAACAATTCGACTCGCGGAACAAGCCCATTCACGTATCATCGAGTCAGCCGCCCGTCGAACCATTCCTGCCTACCTGCGTGCCTCACACGGCTCATAGTTATCTCAGAGCTTGAGCCGAGTGGACGTGCGCTCTTCGAATACGATGGAACTTCCTTTGAGCAGCATTCTCAACGCCTCGTACGATGTGTCCGTGACGAAATCGTTGCGCGTGTTCAGGCGTAATTCCGGTACCATTAGCTATGTACTGGAAACGGAATGTAGACCGACAAACAAACGGGTTTATTTAAGTATCGAGGAGATGAATAGAATCTTTGTGATAGTTGAGAAGTGGAGTGAAGATCGTTATAAAATACCTGCTAACGTAGGTACAAGAAGAGAGCAGATTAGTGACGCACCCTCATACGCCGTTGTATGTACGTTGTGTATAAATAACGATCGGCCGTGCATTGATATACGGTTGATGTGGAAGAATGCTTCTGATAATAACGCTCTTATTCCTACGCGAAACCGTTTCATCCTCGACAGAATGTTTGAAATCGTCGGATTCCGTAAACTGAAACCTATATTAGACGCGCGTGTTACGGACATGTTTATTTTGATACAGTACTTGAATACGCATACACCGCTCTGCTCGATGGGTTTACCGAGTGTAGGGCTGGTGAGAATGGTCTAGTGCTGGATGTTTATTTAAAAAGTTTAGACTCTTTGAAATACCATGAACTTTGGTACAAAGCAATTGATCGGTACAAGGCTGAGCTCACCTACACCGTTCACCCTGAAGAACTATTTCTTTATATAACGCGCAGTTGTCGTAACGATTTAGAAGATTATTTCAATTGCCGCTATGTTGAGTGAG
This sequence comes from Bathynomus jamesi, assembly GCA_023014485.1. NCBI lineage: Eukaryota > Metazoa > Arthropoda > Malacostraca > Isopoda > Cirolanidae > Bathynomus > Bathynomus jamesi. Next base: position 361,391 of record JAJOZX010003190.1, on the reverse strand, counting down.
TTCACGATTGAAAAGCTCGAGTCGGTAGAAATAAACCCTCGATTGGAAAAGCGTTCTTATAAACTTGTGTTTAATAATGTAGCTAACGATGAACTCTTTGTGCGTGCTTTTGATTGTATTCTAGACGTATTTAAAGATGACTTACCAACCGGTTGTAAAGTGGGAACAAAAATAGTACTGAACGATATGAAAGCCCTTCATATCGAATACAGGTTTCCCTATACTTTAAGCGGTGAAATATTATTAAGCCGCATATACTGCGTAATGCAGAGCAATAATGATGTAATTGTAAACTCGATTAAGACCGAGTTTAGTATTTTGAAAAAAAAGTGAATTGTATTTATATTTTGCTTGACATTTCTCCTGTACTGATTATACGCATATTTCTATTGAAATGTATATTTATTTGAAAAGTATATTTATTTTATAAATATATCTCCATAATTGTGTGTGTGTGTGTATTTCTCCTGTACTGTTATGTACATATTTCTATTGAAGTGTATATTTATTTGAAATGTATATTTTATTTTATATATATATCCATAATTGTGTGTATATATTTCTGTTATATGCATATTCCTCAAATGTATATTTATTTTCTATATATTTATAATAAAAAGAATGATGCACTGTTGTTTATTGTTATGCCTTCTACTACCGGTATTCGAAATATAATAATGTATGCAGTGGTATTGCGGTATCTGGCAACATTTAAGCCTTCTAAGCCAACTGGCTGATTAGGAGTCTATAATAGTGTATACAATGGTATCTGGCAACTCTGTCTTCGATTAAATGAATACATGGCGCTATCTGGCAACTCATTTACAGCCAACTGGCTGATTAGACGTATATAATAATAATGTATACAATAATACTGCTAAAAAGAGGTATCTGACAACCATTTACAGCCAACTGGCTGATTAGGAGTCTATAATAATGTATACAATGGTATCGCGGTATCTGGCAACTCAAGCCATTTACGCCAACTGGCTGATTAGGAGCCTATAAAACAACGCCAACTCGGCTGAAGTCTTAATGTGCACTTTAGGAGTCTATAATAATGTATACAATGGTATCGCGGTATCTGGCAACTCATTTACAGCCAACTGGCTGATTAGGCGTATATAATAATGTATACAATAATACTGCTAAAAGAGGTATCTGGCAACTCAAGCCATTTACAGCCAACTGGCTGATTAGGAGCCTATAATAATAATAATGTATACAATGGTACTGCTAAAAAGAGGTATCTGACAACCATTTACAGCCAACTGGCTGATTAGGAGTCTATAATAATGTATACAATGGTATCGCGGTATCTGGCAACTCAAGCCATTTACGCCAACTGGCTGATTAGGAGCCTATAAAACAACGCCAACTCGGCTGAAGTCTTAATGTGCACTTGGCTCCTGCCAGGTGAACACCTCTCCTCCTTTCTCTTGGGGGATAACGCCGCCTCCAAGTTTCCCCCCCACCCCCCTTTGCAACAACCCCACCCCTTGCAACAACCCCCTTTGCAACAACCCCTCCCCATTTGCAACAACCCCCACCCCCTTTGCAACATTACATAATAACCTGCAACATTCTTGCACTCTCCCCTTTTTCGGCTATACTACTGAGTACAATTGGCCAAATTTCAAGAAATTACAGTCAATGCAAACCTCGCATTCAAGGGGAAAACTGAAGAATTATGCGACAAATTGCCAAAGATCTCATTCATAATTTCAAAGGTCGGTGCCACATTACCAGGCAAGTCCTTAGATCCATATACTTCACGGAAGCAGTAGTAATGGTAATAATGCAAAAAATAATAATTACTAAAATCTATAAATCGAAAAAAATAATGAAAGCACAAATAAAACGTTACACGAATTAAAAATTCTCAAAATAGCAGTAATCTACAAACTAAATATTGCTTCATATATGCATCAAATCGTCCATAATACTGCATCAGATATTATCCAAAATAAATTACTAGCTTCCCAAACACAACACCGCTTGAACACTAGATTATCAAACGCGTACATTAAAAGGACAAATTCCACTCTACATCATACTCCACTGAACTCAACCTCTGGAAGATCTTCGATCAGGAGCTAAAAGAATTTAGAATGCTAAAAACTTCTCAGAGGAATCTGAAAGTCAAATTCAACAAATCATATAAACCATAATACTATATCCCTTTTCTTATTTCCACATACTCCTGCACTCCACCTACATTAATGACAATTAATCTTATAGAATTTACAAAACTCACCAATTAAATTAATAATAAGTTAATTCATATTCTTCAATAGCTAGACAAAAATTCTAAGAATAAATAAAAAGGTAAAGGTGAATTTGTGTAAAGTCACGATATCCAAGTCTATTAAGTTATTTAATATTTAGTTTCTTATATCCAAGCAAATAAGAACGCGCAGTCTTAACTATATGGCTCCTATATTTATACAATGTCCCGTTTTCTGCATCGACTGGTGAATACTAAGCAGTACTCAGTTATGTGTACGATTAAACTTTTCAATAATATTAGCATATTGTTTACTTTGTTCTGTGGAAGCTCCTCCAGATAATTCCCATCCGATGACATTATTACTCCCACATAAATACAGTGAGATAACTCTGACAAATGGACAAAAGGACACTTGACGACTGTCCCGTTCTAACGGAATATTGATGCTGTTTTACAAGCGTGTGCAAATCCTTTCCCGTCTGTCCAATGTAAAAGGAATCAAATTGTTACAACCAATTTTATAGATATATTGGACAGACGAGAAAGGATTTGCACACGCGTGTAAAACAGCATCAATATTCCGTTAGGACGGAACAGTCGTTCAGTGCCTTTTCGTCCATTTGTCAGTCATCCCACTGTATTGATTGGAATAATGTTTCAGTTTTGTTTCACTCAAGCAACATTGTTAATAGAAATATTCTTGAGTCTGCCATTATTGAACTTACAAATAATTTCAACATTAGCCAGGACCTTATTTCGTTTGATCCTGTTGTTTTAAATTCATTCAGAACGATTTAGACAAGAATGGCAAAGTGCTAAAACTCTGGTAGCTTTTTCTTATAAATTTGGGATCACCTAAAGATCAGAGCCCCCAGCCTTCTTTAGTTAGCCTTATAAGGTTAACTAACGAAAATATCACGACCTAACCTAACCAATCGCTAGATCAACTGTACGCCCTTCACGATTGGTTAGGTTAGGTCGTGATATTTTCGTTAGTTAGCCTTATAAAGTTAACTAAAGAAGGCTGGGGGCCCTGATCTTCAGGTGATCCTAAATTTGTATGCTCCTCCTACAATTTTTTTTGTGACCTATAGATAGTCTTGAACTTGTTATTTATTTCACTGTTCCTGAGGACGTCATTAGACGAAAGCGCTTGAGCATCATTCTTTTGCCTTTATCCTTCGTCGTTATTTTCATCATAAATATTATTTACGTGTTACTTTCATAAAATAATTTTCATATATATATATAGGGTGTGTCTAAGGCATAGAGTGAGAAATTCAAAAGCAATGTTTTACATCGGCCAGGTCGAATTATCATGCCACCTCATGTAAAAACTCTATATATGAAGTTTTATCACTATAGCAAAATATTTAGGACTTGCCCAATGCAATCAAAGTTGAGAAGCAAATGTTTTGTGTCGATGATTAGTTTATGGCGACGGTGCGCCTTGTGTACTGGTTTTATTTCAAGCTATGTTTGGATTTGTAACATCGCAACCGTTTTAAAATATGTTGTTAGTTTAACCTTTCAGCATATAAATTTTTTTGTTTCACTTTTAAGTTTTCTTGTGGTTGTGAGATGTATTTTAATTTATTGCGTAAGCCTTATGTTTAACACTTCGGGTTTGTATGTAATATTCATTTTAACTAAATTTATTCTTAGACTACGGTTACAGGTGCACATCGCCATAAGAAATTATGAGGGCAATTTATATCGACTTATGGTGTTTTATTTTTTTTGTCTTGGAATAATTACCTATATAACGACGAGTAAGACATTTGCTGCTAATTCATTAATATTATCAGTCCAATAAAGTGAATGTTTTTATTCGGTCACTATTTCAGATATTTAATTATTTTTTTCTACTTTACAGGTAAAATGGCGGAGGCAACAAGAAAGAAGACAGAGATTTGGTTGATTGGTGTTACAGAAGACCACTTTCATCCTTCTAAGCTACCTTCACGTGGTGAGGTTTTAAAAGTGTTGTTCGATTTTCATACACGTAAGAAATTGAAGTTGGATGAGAGCATAAAAGAAACTGTTGCAATGATTCTTCCAATTTGGGAACAAGCACGGATACCAACAAGGGCGAAGAATCATGTCTGGGATCAGCTACGACGTCTTCACAAGGAATGGCAAAATCTCAAGAAGCGTATATCAAGAATGTCAACAAACAAACAAAATATCACACGGCTCTGGAGGATGCCAAAGCAGCAGAGCGCATTGAAGGAGTTAGAGGAACTGTTATAAATTTTGTCATACAGCAACTGAGCACTAAACATCCCAGAGACGACTACGAAGAACTTTTGGAGCTGACAGTCATCTTTCTAGGAGGAGAACCACGGAAAGGAATAAAGTTCAGATACCCAGGAACATTTCATCGATCGCGTTGGATGGCACGTGCAATATATGCTATCAAGATGTGTCTTTTTAAAGACCAGTTTCCCATTCAACAGCGTCAAAGTATAATGAGGGCATGTCGACAATCATACTCTCAAACGGTATGGAAGCACTTAAATCGAGTGGCACTATTCACAACTACGGTGTACATCAAGCACTGGGTTTCCTGTCCATCACCAAATGAAGCCCCACGGAACGATCTTCAATTCTTGAAGGCGCTGCACAGTTACCCAGATAAGGAAGTCTCGGAGGTCGCCTTCACGGCATTTTCTCGACATCTTTGGTATCTGTCTGAAACATTGGTGGGTCTCAGTCTTTTCGGTGATTCAGTCACCGTCGATGAAAAACGACTCATGGTCCAGAATATGCGCAAGATTCAAGGATCTGATGAACCTCCAAAAAGACACCGTCCTGTACATGATCCCTCTTCAAAATCACTACACGACTTTTATACCACTTCCACCAAGAACCTTTTCCAGATCCTTGAATTGGATGGAGCATTTTTAGACCTTGACCCGCAACAATGGGAGGCAGAGAAGTCCTATAATGAGGCAAAAGATGTCGTTTCAGCCCTACGAGTGAGTAATGACTTGGCAGAAAGGGGAGTTGTCCTCATGCAGTCTTTCAATGAATCACTGGTCAGAGATGAACAGCAGAAACAATTCGTCCTGCAAATGGTTGAGTACCACAGGAACAAATTTCTGAAAGCTCAAAAGCAGTAAATAGAACAATTATATAGTGTTTCTCTTTGTTTTAATATCATATTTGGTTGTTAAGGCATTCATTTTGTAACATTCATTTGGAAAATTGTAATATTGCTAATTTTGTCTAATTGTATAATTTTCCTAAGCCTTGAGCAAGTCCTAAATTTACTCCAATTTTTCCAAAAATTGGCAAATATCATTTTTTTCTTTAGTGGAACCCAATAAGAACCTGGCCAATATAAATTTCAAAACTTCATAAAATAGACACACCCTAAATTATATATATATATATATATACGAGGTCGCCCATAAGGTGTCCGGATAACTCGGTACTGGAAAACTTGGTACCCGACAACTCGGTACCGGACAACTCGGTACCGGAAAACTCGGTACTAGGTCAACTCGGTACTAGGACAACTCGGTACTACTACTTTTGTAGCGCAGATTATTCTGTGCTCCGCCCAGATATATAAATGGGTTAGTTTAAATATTGTGACACTGAAGTTTGTAAAAACTATTTGATAAATAGTTATGATAAAATAGTTAATAATTGATTGGTTTATTTGTTTTTGTTCAGTTATTATTGTTAGTTTAAATATTATGACACTGAAGTTTGTATAAACCATTTGATAAATAGTTAATAGTTGATTGGTTAAAAGGAACTACTTTTGTTGCGCGGATTATTCTTTGGTCCGCCCAGATATATTAATGGAGGCAACATTGTTGTCTTTTTTGCGTTCGCGCATTCACTTTCGTTGTGTAGACAGATTGGAAGCGATCAGTTTATTTGTTTTGTGTAGTTATTATCGTTAGTTTAATTTCACGCCTGGAGTTTAAATTTAAGTTCATATCCCTCATTCATAATGTCGAGCAAAATTATTTTATCACAAAGAGGTGAGAAGAAGTTGGTGTATTACTTGTATTACTTGTATTTATTTCTACTTTTGGTCTACTGATATAACCGACATATCAACATGCATACAGAATTGTCCTAGTACCGAATTGTCCTAGTACCGAGTTGTCTTAGTACCGAGTTGACCGGTACCGAGTTGACCGGTACCGAGTTGACCGGTACCGAGTTGACCGGTACCGAGTTGTCCAGTACCGAGTTTACCTAGCGCCGTCCCATAAGTCCGGCATCATAGGAAAATAATAAAAAAAGGCAAAACAAAAGCTTTTATTTACAGAACGTGCTCAATATGTCCACCATTGTTTTCAATACACAAATTCAGACGTGATACCCAGTCAGCAAGCACACGGTGAATGATGTCAGGAGTAATGGTGTTACATGCCCCAATAATGCGCTGCCGAAAATGTTCAACACTCCTAATTTTCTCTGCGTATACCAGCGCTTTCAAGTGGTCCCAGAGATAAAAATCTAGTGGCGTGAGATCCGGGCTTCTAGCTGGCCATTCCACAGGCCCTCGACGTCCTATCCAATGACCAGGGAATTGTTGGTACAGGTATTCCCTTACTTGGGTGCTGTAATGTGCAGGAGCGCCGTCTTGCTGGAACCATGTTGGGAAATTTCCTTCTTCGTTCAAGACACTGGGAAATGCTTCTTCCTTGAGCATACGTAGGTAGGTGCCTCCAGTGACATGTTCATCGAAAAAGAGGGGGCCTATGATGCGATCCTTCCAAATGCCACACCATACTATCACCTGAGATGCACCTTGTTCCTTTGAAGAGGTATACCAGTGAGGGTTGTTTTGAAACCAGTAGCGGGTGTTCTGTCGATTTACCTCACCATTTCCATAAAAAACAGCCTCGTCACTGAACAGAATGGTGGACGGGAAATTGGCATCCTGAGCATAATTATGGTTTGTAGAAATAGAAAAATATGAATTTCTCCTATGATGCCGGACTTATGGGACACCCTGTATATATATATGGAGTCTAACTAATGATTTATAAAGAGAAACTATAATATCGCGCGATTTGTACTCAAAATTTCGAACTATAAAACCTAACACTTTGTTCGCTTTATTGACCGTTGCTGTACTTTGTTTCGCTACTTTTAAATCACCAGTGACTATAACTCCTAAATCTTTTTCCTGCTCTATGCTTATCAACTCTTTCCCTGACATACTATACGCAAAATTACGGTTACGCGAAGCTATATGCAAAATTTTGCACTTATCAACGTTAAATCTCATTTGCCATGTGACTGACCAATCAACGATTTTATTCAGATCTTCCTGGATTTTACCTCTATCTTCGTCATTTATCGCCCTACCACCCAGCTTCGTGTCATCCGCAAACTTTGAAACTGTACTGACTAGGCCGACATCTAAATCGTTAATATACAGGGTGGTGCAAAAGTCTGGACCAATAGGCAATTTACTATATAAAAAATATCTTTTGATTTTTATAATAGTTTTTATAATTTAATTTTTGTTTATAATTTTACTAAATATTTTTCAGATTGTTACCCTATGGCAGAGTAGTTAATAGCAGAAAGAATAGAGCTTGTGCTTTTGTACGCAAAAGACGGAGTGTTTGGAAGAAGATGGACATCAATTCGAACACTTATTGTAAATTCTGAACTAGAACGTTAAATTTAACATAATTTAGTCACTGGTGTATGGTTAATTAAATTTCATTTCATAATAAACTTCCTGCAGGGCACACTTTTTTTCCATATAAACCGCCTATGGGTCCAGACTTTTGCACCACCCTGTATATAAGAAAAAGCAAGGGGCCCAATACAGAACCCTGAGGAACGCCACTCGCTACATTAGCCCAACACGACTCCGCTCCATCAACGACCACCCTCTGTTTCCTACCTCGCAACCACTCTTCTAGCCAATTTATTACAACACCCCTGATTCCATGAGCCTTAGTTTTCTCAATGAGTCTTTTGTGCGGTACGGTGTCAAACGCTTTTTGAAAATCTAAATACACTCTATCAACCGCCCGATGACTATCGTAAACGTCAACCACGCTTTGAAAAAATTCTAAAAGTTTAGTTAAGCAAGATTTGTTTCGCCTAAAACCGTGCTGCGTATTTCTAACTAAGTTATGCAATTCTAAGTGTTCGATTATACGATCCGTAATTATTGATTCCAGTAGCTTACCTACAACAGACGTTAAACTGATTGGCCTATAATTTCCCGCTGCACCTTTATCGCTTTTCTTAAAGATAGGTGTTACATTTGCTAACTTGAAATTATCTGGTACGCACCCATCAGAAATAGACGCATTAAAAATCTTCGTTAGCGGCACAACAGTGCTATCTTTTAATTCTTTTAGTTGTATGGGATACATGGAATCTGGCACTTGTGATTTACGCGTTTTCATTTTATCAATATAGCGCATTACCTCCCCTGCACTAACCACAATATTATCCAAAATATTACCATTATCAAAAGGTATTATGTCTATCACCGTAGGGATATTCGTTACATCTTCTATAGTAAAAACTGACGGAAAGAATTCGTTTAGCAAGGTAGCCATTTCCTTGTTTTCAGAAACTAGATCTCCGTTAACATTTTTGAACGGCCCCAAGACATTTTTTAGTAGATTTCTATTGTTGACGTATTGAAAGAATCGCTTGGGGTTTTCTTTACCGTCACGAGCTATGGAGATTTCAAATTCACGCTTGGACTTTTTTATTACACTTTTCGCTTCACGCCTTAGAGATATGTATTTGTTTCGTAACCTCAAATTGTCTTTATCGCAATTATGTAGCCTATAAGCCCTATCTCTACTCTTTATAATGTCTCCTACTCTAGAAGTAAACCACAAGGGCTTGTTATTTACTTTCGCACGCTTAATTTTGTACGGTACACATTCCTCATTTATAGTCCTAAATACTGTTTCAAACGATAATCACATTAGTTTTGCGTTGGAGTTCCCCATTACGTTTTCCCAATTGACGTGTGACAATTTATTTCGAAATTTACAAAAGTCTGTGTGCTGGAAGTTGGGAATTTTAGTCGAGTTAGCTGGTTTCGAGTTACTTACTGAGAGGACAAACTCTACCATATTGTGATCGCTATTGCTTAACGGTTCTATTACTTGAAGATCAGTAATTAGCCTATCATCCGTAGTTATTACTAAATCTAAAATACTGTCCAACCTCGTAGGTTCCCCAACCTTTAGAATAAGAAAGGTATCCTCGAGAAAATTAACTAAACGATTACCTTCCGCGTCTCCCTGCATTGTATCGTAATTTACGTTGGCGCAATTAAAGCCACCCATAACTAAAGCCTGCCCACTACCTATTATTCTCTTTAGTTCACGATATAACGCTTTGTCCGTATCAGCTGTTTGATTAGGGGGCCTATATATAACCGCAACAACAAGTTTGAAATCGTTCAATTTAAGATCTGCTATAGTCGAATCTATTGGTTCTGGAATTGTGTGCTTTACTTCTATAACGTTCGTAATATTATCTTTGATATACAACATAACACCGCCTCCTCGCCTACCTATTCTGTTTTTAACAAAAAGTCTATAACCTCTAATTTGATACTCCCCTACAAAGTCACGTGTTTCAGTGCTAAGCCACGATTCATTTATCGCAATTAAATCATAGTCTTTACAAGCAATTAAAGAAAAAAATTCGTTTATTTTATTTCGCAAGTTACGAGCATTTAAGGATAGAACCTTCAAATTGTTTGTAATTGCGACACCTTCGCGAGCGCAGGGGAAATTTGTGGAATTTACGCTGGGACCGTTCGAGTTACGGCAGCATGAAAAGAAGAGACAGTATTATGAAATAGGCTTCCTAAACGCGCAGCTCCAACGTCATTAAGATGAAGTTCATCTCCAAGGAACCTGCCGTAGAAACTGTTCCAAAAATTCACAAAATGCACTCCTTCCTGTTGGCAAAGAGACTTTAGGTTATTGTTAATATGGGTCGCCTTGCTGTAGAAATCGTTTCGTTGGATAATTCGAGGAAGTATACCTGTTAAAACAATCTTATTAGTTTTTTCCTTTAATCGCTCTAGTAAGTCCCTGTACCTAGCCAGCAGTTCTTCCGACCTAGAATTTAAAACGTTATTAGTACCGACATGAATACCATACGTTTTGTCCTCGGCGGTACCGTCTGTAAAATGGTCAACACTATTAGTTATATCCTCCACCCTTGCACCAGGGAAGCAGTAACGGCGCCTACGATGAGGGTTTCTCCCACAGAATTCCTCGAGCTGCCCTCGAACAATGGAATCGCCAACGAGTCGTATTTCCGGTTCATCAGCATCTTCGAAACCTAAAACAGAAAACTTACTGTTTGTTATTACTGGTAGACAAGTCTTAGGTTTTCTCAATGGTGCTCCATTACGCACTCGAACGAAGGGTTGGGAACTAGGGGAAGAGAGAGGGCTCTTAGTACTATTTATATTATTAGTAGAAACTGAGGCAGGAGGGGTCATAACTGGAGTCTCAAGGGATTCTAATTTTGTCGTCAGGAGCATCACGCTTTCTTCAAGCCTCACTCTGGCCTCCCTTTCACGATCTAACTCGTTCTTCAGGACTATCATGCTTGAGCACCACCTGCAAACTAACTGTTCATTATTATTAACCATTGTAAACGCGTAAGTGGCAAATTTCCCTTCACAGCGACTGCAAGTACTTGACGGGGGTGCCATGCTTTTAATTAGTTAAAAAAAAAAAAAAAACGAGCGTTTGGAAATTAATAAATTACAACGTAGGTCTACCGCGTGATTATTGTGCCGTCACCTGCCCAAACCCACAAAACTGTTCTTGAAATGCAGAAACAGGTTCTTGTAACACAAATTTATACTAAATGAATATATAATTAAGCTACCGACGAAAGATCTGTAAAAGAAAAAGTATTAATAATACTTATCTGACCGCGATTCGACCGACTTTTTTCCTTTTTTCCCACGGTGTGTGACCACACTCTACCTGATCTCCCGAAGGAAGCGAAAATGAACCTTATGACTCCTCGTTTTCTGATAGATTTGAAAAACAGACAAGGCAAGCCACGTGCACTAGCCTTGGTTTAATCAAATAATATAGTACTGAATAAAGTCAATATATTAAATATATTCGTTAATGAATGAATAGTAACACGAAGAAATTTAGTTAAGAATGCACCAAACACTATTTTTTTTAAAGACACCTCAACGAAAACCACTTATTCAATTGATAACAATGGACACTCGATAAAACACGTTTGTTCACAAGGAAAGACTGATCACACACTCATGTGTGTGTGTGTGTGTGTGTGCATATATATATATATATATATATATATATATATATATATATATATATATATATATATATATATATACCTTATATATGTATATATATGATATATATACAGTATAACAAACCGCTCACGAAAAGACGTATTGTCAATTTCAGACATATACCCCCCCGCTTAGTCACTCAATTCCCCCGAATGTAGTACTCCAAACTTTGTTTTTTTTAATTTTTATTTTATTGTAACACCCCCAACCCCGGTTGAACCGTATCAACCAAAGAGGTGGTTCAACCATGGTTAAGTCATCTATGGCTCGATTTACTTTTATTTTTAAGTATATTATATGTTTAGTTCATTAAAATGCATAATTGATTTCTATTTTTAATTTGTATTCTTAATTTTCTTAATTCAATTATCGTACCGATACTTCTGGTTAATGTTAATGGTTATATAGTTCATATATATAGCTAGGAATATTACTAGTCGAATTTAATTCCATCTTCAAATTTTAATTTTTAATACTGCTAGATTTACTTTCATTAATTGTAAGTTCTTTTAAGTGCGTATTTATTTTAATTACCTTAATACGCGCAACTGATTAATGACGTAAAATCGATAATTCCGATTGAGTTTTATTACTTTTGACACATATTCGAATTCATTAAAACTTATACGCATACACCATCATTAATACTACCTGTAATTAGATTTTAATAATAATCGACCTTGAACTTAAAGGATTTTATAATAATAATAATAATAATAATAAGAATAATAATAATAATCATAATAATAACAATAACAATAATTGACTTAAACTTAAAAGATTTTATAACCCTAAACCCATCTTAAATTATTATACATTATTTTTAAACTTTGTTAATTCAAAAACCTTCCAAATCCCTACACATACACACGCATGTAAACTTGTTCAAATGTGTACGTTTCTCCACAAACATTACGCACAAAAAAAAAAAAAAATCTGCGGATACTGATTACACTTTCACCCATTTGGGCATATCACCAACCACTACACTCTGTATCTAATGCACATAAAAACACACTTTACCATAGGTCTAAACATCATCCATTACATAATTCGATTTTTATCTACCCTTGTCAATAAAATTAGTTTATTACCTGTACAATCATGATAACTGAATACTTGTAAAATTTAGTAATATCATTGTTTGTCTAAATTAACGTATTAATCATTTTATTCTGTTTGCATAAATTAAAGTATTAATCTTTGAAATTTTTTTATATTTTATAATAGCCCTCTAAGCAAGTGTCATGTTAAAAATTTGATTACTCTGCATTGTACCCAACCACTCGAACCCACTTGTTCTGTATAAAATTTGTATTGTAAAAAAAAAAAAAAAATTCGTCATCTAACTTGAATTAGTTAGGATGTTATTTTCTCAATTGTATTGTATTAATTGTATTATATTATTGTATTAATTAATACCATTTTAGAGGGGGGAGCATTGTAAAAATGAACAATGAACAATTCCTATACCATCATTATATGGATTCATTGTCTTCATGCAGTACTTATGTTTGTATGGTTTTCATGTTTGAATGTTCATTTTTACATAAGAAACCAAAATCGCCTAAGCGAGTTTTGGATAGAATTTCGATTTGTACTTCTTTATTCATTACTGTATTTCTGTAATTCATCTTTTCTTATAATGACTTATACTGTACGTATGACATAATGTGAATAACTATGACGTCATAAAGTAACTTAATTCTCTTCACGTTTTCCATACCTTGAACACTGAATCACGTGTTTAGTATTTGGACATCCTCCGTATTCGATGTATGGTAAATTTTTTAATATAAAAAACTTCATTCTCTACGTCATTATTTATTTGTGGTGTTATGTAGTATAAATATTATCATTCAATCATATGCGCCCATACGTCCATATCTTATCTTGACCATTATCCTATATCAATTTTTATTAAATATTCATTATTTTTCGTGTCAGTCTGTGAAATGCAAAACATTATGCCTTCGTTCGAAATCATCTAAATACGTTCTCGTGTATTCTTTTTTTATTTTTTTTTACTTTTTATTTTTACTTATTTCGCCTCCCGCAATAAACTCGAAAATGCCGAGGCAAGTGATCGAATTCCGCTAATCAGCATAAATCGAACATCTGAAAAAGTAAAATTTCCTCTCGCTCTAATTTCAATTTATAATACATTATCATGCGTTATGTTAAATCATGTGTGTCACGTATGTATAAATTATCTCGTATGTGCCCATGTACTTTGTGTTGTACTAATAACCATATGTAAATATAAAAACTGTAAGAATTGTAAGTGACTAATGTACTTAATAATGTAATTGATGTAATGTACTTTAATAAAATTGTAATTAAATATAATAATTTAATATAATGTAATGTACTTTAATAACGATAATTAACGATAATAAGCGAATGTGAATTAATTGGTAATTGTAATCGTAATTGTAATGAACCAAAATTACAACGTACTCAATGATGTACTTAGATTGTACATATGTACTACTACGAAATTATATCGCCTTCAGAAATGTATACTCGGCGAAAATACGATTAGTTTTTATTTTGTTTTTTAAAATTTTTATTTGGAATCTTTCATCTGATCATGTGTTTAAAAGGGGGGGAACTTAACCTTCAACTGCATTCTCCCAACATTTAGACTTATATGATACATGTAATTGTAAAATTCACTTCATTACTTCACTCTTCTTTGGTCACTACAACGAGACTCCCTTGTTAGCAGCCTCGCTGCGAGGAGAGGGCAGAGGCCCCTTGTCTCCTTAATTTTTAGATTTCGGCCTGAGCCATGGTCGAAAGAGGTCGAACCTCTACCCCCGTAAATTCAGAGCACTACCTGTACATTTTAGAAGTAAACTACAGTCAAAGAAAGTTTTTTTATCTTTTCCTTCGAGCCTTGTTCTCTTCAGGAATTTAGTCAGTAAAGTCGATAAGTTTAGTACCAAGAGAAAGTATCAGGGTATTATAGAAAGAGAAGAATTAACAACTGTCGACCCTATAGCGAGAGAAAGAAATTAGAATATTATAGAAGAAACTATCGTGAGAAATATCCGTTGCTGCCTCCCAACCAGAACCCCCGTCGACTCCGAACCACCCCAGGGCCATAGACGGAGGGGTTAACATATATACATATATATATATAGATATATATATTTATATATATTATATATATATATATATATATACTGTGTGTGTATATATATATATATATATATATGTATATATATATATATATCTGTGTGTGTATATATAAATAATATATATATATATGTATATATATATATGTATGTATATATATATATATACTGTGTGTGTATATATATATATATATATATGTATGTATATATATATATATATATATATACATATATATATATATATATATATATATATATATATATATATATATATATATAACCAACTGTGTTCGTAATTGTGTATTTTGCATGTCCTCCGTGGTGGCGGAGGGGACCTACAATTTTACGTGGATTCCGAACCACGAAGAACATAAGAACATAAGAAATTTTAATAGTGGGCACACTAGGGGCCACTTCGGCCCATCGAGGTGGCTCCACTATGTAAAAACTGCCTGTACATTGGCAACAACCAATTTTTACAAAACTAAATAATTATCAATTTAAAACTAAGTAATTATCAATTTAAAACTAAAGATAGAATCTCTGGATCCAGAGGATAAAGTGATAATAGACTACTCTCCACAAATATGTTACACTCTATATCTATTTATAACTGACATGCAAATATATCAGATCCAAAGAATCCAGTCAATTTCATTACGGTATCCATCAATACCAATACCTTGCCAACCAAAAATAAGTCACGGTCCATATCAGTTGCGGACTAAGTCACAATTTACAACCATATACATTACAATATATATATTTAGGAGGAAAAGTGTAGGTTTGGCTGTAAAGACGGTACAGTAGGGCGGCTCGTTTTTACACTTTTTTCGATATTTGATTGGGGGTAGTGCGGAAAAGTTGCGATTTGGAGAGAAAATAAAGTGTGTACAACTTTTTTGATCTACGTCAATACCTTCCGGTGGCGGCGAGTCCTTAAAAATCGAAAAATAGGCCTAACGGGGTAGATTGGAAAATGGTTTTAAAGACTTACAAAATAAACAATAAAAATTTCAGCACAATCTGTTAATAACTTCCGGTGGCGTCTTAGCCGTTAAAATATCCAAAATATTGATT
The DNA here is from genome assembly GCA_023014485.1 of Bathynomus jamesi. Lineage (NCBI taxonomy): Eukaryota > Metazoa > Arthropoda > Malacostraca > Isopoda > Cirolanidae > Bathynomus > Bathynomus jamesi. The sequence continues at coordinate 345,607 of JAJOZX010003190.1, read as the reverse complement.
TAAAGCAAGTTTTAACAAGATGTTATACAAATGTTAATTCCGGTATATTTCTGTGCAAACAACCCTGAGAACACTATTATAGGCTTGAATAAATTAATAGCAGTCATTGAACAATGAACATTATATAAAAATTATATAAAATTATATAAAAAATTTGTGTTTTTAGGCCTATTTTTCGATTTTTAAGGACTCGCCGCCACCGGAAGGTATTGACGTAGATCAAAAAAATTTACACACTTTATTTTCTCTCCAAATCGCAACTTTTCCGCACTACCCCCAATCAAATATCGAAAAAAAGTGTAAAAACGAGCCGCCCTACTGTACAGTAATGTAGAAATGTGTGTGCACCCATTTTGGGTCTCCCATTTGAAGGTGTTTGTAGGGCAAGTGAAGATCATGAGTTTTTCAATACCTCACAGTACTATGGGGGCACCGCTCGGCAGAGGAATCTCTTTAAATGGGGTGTGTAAGGACAGAGAGTATCCCCTAACCCAAGATGCTGCTTCCCTATATCCCACAACATTTGTGTTGAGCTGTGGGATCTATCACCTAAATGTACAGTGCTTACAAGAAGTCTCACGCCTCTGTCTCGTCCCAAGCTCGTCTGTTAGGTATAAAATGGGCAGTCCTTATGGCAGCAGAGGTGTGTTCGGATTGGTGCACATAACTGCTCTAACCCAATCAATGACGTCCATTATTACGTCACTTCTGCTACATTTTAGTGTTTAAAATACAAATGATTAAGAAGCAGAATGACCAAGTTTCGGGATGTTCGGATGGTTATGGAGCAATCCTAGTCATCATAATATTAGCTGGGCATTACATTATACCGTCTCAATATATACTGTAGACTATAGAGAACGACTAATTCGGCAAATATCCCAAATCATGGCATGATACCTAAGTTATTTTGATGCAGGTCTAAATTATTTGCTCAAATGCAATGATTGATATTAAGTAATTGTTGGGAATTGTTGTCAATATTGTTGTTTGTGATACATATCCTACGTGAAGAATCTAATGACCAAATTCCTCAGTGAACCTCTCACGCGCTCGCATTTCGAGGAAGTCACGGTCGTCTCACTAATAGATAGTTTATCCATTGTTTTAAGTGGTAACCTATTCCATCTTATGAAAGTCATTAGTCTAAAGCAGTGATAGCGAACCTTTTTATCCAAGTGTGCCAAAATTCGTGTTTTTTAAATAATGATATTGTTGGCGTGTCACTTGCATACATGCATTTTAAATTTAACTACAAAATCATAGATAGCTGACTTATTAATAGAAAGTACTAGGGCGTAGACGATTTATTGCAGTTTTTCATCAGAATACCAAACATTTTCAACATCCATCGCGTGTCACCTGAAACCCTGCGGCGTGTCACTGCTGACACGCGTGTCATAGGTTCGCCATCACTGGTCTAAAGCAAGACTGGTGGGCCGTGAATCAGAGAAATTTGCATTTGATTTGTTCATCGTAATTATTACGTAATATAGTATACTGTATATAGTAGTATATAAGAGTTTATTGGTAGCATATCATATGACAATTCCCATAAATATGTGATGGCCTCGATGTTGCCGGTTTTTATTTTTTTCCTGAAACTATTACCTTCTCATAGTTTGTTTCAACAATGCATATATTATCATCTCCACGAGCGTAGACATTGCAAGAAAAGCTCTCCCAACTATTCCTCGTGTGAGCTAAAAGTGCTTCAAATGTTCTTTCATTGCGTTGCTCTGATTCGTTAATCATTATTGCCCAAAGGTTTTCAATCGGATTCATATCAAGAGAACGTGGTGGCAGAATTAGATTAATAATCTCTGGGTGATCTTCGTACCACGCTCTCACAACGTTACTCCTATGAATGGGACTGTTATCTTCCATTAAGTAAAATGGTTCAGGCGCTGGAACCAGATACGTACGAACACTGGGTAGCAGCACCTCTTCCAGTATCCGGCAATATTGCTGTCCAGTAAAGCGTCCATCTACTTGAGTCAATTCTCCGACACCATAGCCAGACATCCAGCCCCACACACCGAGATTGATGTGACCACTACGTTTGCTAGGGAAAACATTTTCTTCTTCATAGCGTTTTTCCGCGTTGCCTCCATCAATGCAGGGAACCATGACTATCTGTTGAAAATGTTTTTTCGTCACAGTACACAACTTTTCTCCAGAATTCTTCCTCCTGCGGCAAGTATTGCAAGGCAAATCCCATCCGCGCCTCTTTATGCTCAATCGTCAATGCAGGTTTTATAGCTGGACGGCGAGAAAAATACCCTGCCTCGTGAAATCTGTTGTTCACTGTATTTGCGCTACAACGAAGGTTCAGGTGTCTGTAAATATGCGTCGCTGGAACAAACGGATGCTCTCTGGCATGATTAACAATCGCAGCATCTTCCTCTTGAGATGTTGAACGCGGAGGACCAGACCTCGGCAAAGTAGCGATTGAGTTTTCTGCTTCATACCGATGAATCCACCGTTCCACAGTGCTTCGATGAACGTCTAGTCGTCTTGATATTTCTCTTATTGGCACACCATATTCATGCAATGTCACCATTGCTCCCCGCATTGCCTGGGTCGTCTCGTGGTGCACAGACGGCCTTTCCATCTTTGTGTAAATGGCTTATGTGAAGCGTGCTGGGACGATAAAGGAAATGAGGATACCATGCACCCCTTCTGAAATTGATTTCGGTTGTGAAGGGTACCAACCCTTCGAATGGTAATAATAATCAGCCAATTTCCTATTTTGTTGAACATATGCATAAAAAATTTGTCTTAAAAGCCAAGGATCCAAAGATTGTCAGCAATAGTTTATATCCCAACTGAATATAGTCAGCCATCAACAGTATAATCATATTTTATTTCCATAACTACTCATGACTACTCTGTCATAGTAAATAACCTTATTATGACTTAGGTAGTAGTGGCAGTGGTGTAGTGCTGTGGGAACGCGTGGGAACGGCGTTCCCTTACTTTTTTTGGTAGACGGAACGGCGTTCCCTCACTATTTCAAATAAATCCGAACTTATAAATCTCTAACGTCATGAAATTTTAATTCCCACCCCTAGAAGAAATATGAGAAAGAATCATTAACTGCTTCATTTCTTTTAGCTTCGACTGAGGCAATGCTAGCCTATAAAGATCTGGTGAAACAGTCACCACGGCGTACCAGTTGTTAACTTTTTTTTAGTTAATCATTCCAGTTGTTAGCTATTTTTATTGATCGTACTGGATGTCGTATATCTAATGACACTGGAAATACTGCATCTTCAACCATGGAATATATCCTAATATCCAGTGCATATGACCTCAAAATATCCCTGAAATTGGTCAGATTTCAAAAGATTTCCCGGGGGGCTTACAGTGCCCCCGGACCCCCAGCTGTATGGGCTCGCCGCGCTCGCCATTGTCCCCCCCGCATCTGAGTAACACTTTCAAAATGCGTTCCCTCACTTCTTTATTTAGCACTACACCACTGAGTAGTGGTAATTCTGAGTGGCGGCCTCTAGCCACATACGTTAAACCTATCAGTGCGTCTAAGACCAGACTTCTATTTCTGTCAATTCATTGTTAGTTTAAGGTATTTTGCTCTTTGTCTTTCTAGGTCTAGGGCATTAAAATAAATATTTGAGTTTGTGTTTAGCATTTCATATGAATTTCTCTCCTTTCCCTTAGCACATCCCCTTGTTCATTTTAGCCCCCTCTCTCCCTTTCCTCCTCCCTTCGTAATTCCCCACCCAACCTCGTTTCCTTCGACATAGCAACGCTTACCTCCATCCTCATTCCACTTCCTTCATTAAACCTATTATCGCTTTTACTGTCCCTTCCTTCCATCCTTCAATGCCAGCGTTCTTAAACCTAGCACATAAATTATATAATATGGAATCTAACACCTTAGATCTCTACGCATTCATGTTACTTGAAGACGCCTGTGTCTTAGGGGAATCTAAGTGTTGAGAGTTGGCTTGAGGGGTAGTCTATAGATTATTACAGATGACCTTGAACGCTCCAACTATTTAAAAATGATTATTTATTACGCACATCATATGGCATAATACACACAGGAATTTAAGTATCTCTTACACTATAGGAATGGAATTGAATCCTACCAGAGTTAAAAAGTCGCAAAATATGATAAATTAGTTTGTATTAAGAGGTTACTAAGAGAAAAGGATTTGGGATAGAGCGGAAGGCAGAGAGTATATTTTCCCCGAGTTTCGGTTATTATTAACGTTATATGGATACATTGCCGATGTCCCTGCTGAAGACCTCTGATGGGATGCGGTGTGATCAGAGAGAGAGAGAGAGAGAGAGAGAGAGAGAGAGAGAGAGAGAGAGAGAGAGCTTTTAAATCACACCTTTTAAATAGTTTGTGGGTAAGGGCTTCACGTATGTTATTTTAGTCCAGGTTAGTTTATGTGGAGGTGTTAACGTAACTTGCACTTGGGACTGTTAATTGTAAGACAACTACCATAGCTGGGACTGAGACACGTTATCCCCTGCATACTCTATATATATCTATATACAGTACGTCTCTATATATAAATAGATAGAGTGATCAACACAGAGATAATGTGGACGTCATTGATGGGGTTAGAGCAATTATGTGCACCAATCCGAACACACCTCTGCTGCCATAAGGACCGCCCATTTTATACCTAACAGACGAGCTTGGGACGAGACAGAGGCGTGAGACTTCTTGTAAGCATTGTACATAATATATATGAAATAAACTAGTACCATTCATGCAATAAAAATGGGCGTAAACAGTTGAGGTAAGTTTAATTTAATTTAGTTTTAATGATTTTAATGTTCTTTTTTATTGATGTAATTTTAATGATTTTAATTTTCTTTTCTATTGATGTAATTTTCATTATACTTATTTTTGTTTTAAGGTTTTAAGACTTATAATTCACTGATGATGACAAAAGATTTGCCGAAACGTCTGAAGTATAAAAAATAAACGAAAATGTTTGCTGTTGTGTTGGTCCTTCTTTTCATCTGTAAGCTCCGTTTCCCTAAGAAGAAGTCAATAGCTTTGATATATATATATATATATATATATATATATATATATATATATATATATATATATATATGGGAATGAACTCAGAATTGTCTCCTGAGTTTTTTATGATACACACAGACAGTGCATGGAACAAGGAATTCTTCTGGGATAATTAAATCCACTATTGTCCGAATAATTAATGGTAAATGACAAATACCATAGTTTTTCTTTTTCATGATGCTAGCCCGACGTGGGCAACGGGTCACTCGCAAAGAGGTCCCATAAATATAGCTTCCCTCACTAACTATCTGCAAAGCAGACAGGATCCAGCTTTGGGACATGGATCTAGGGTTTAAAGCAGCCTAGCCCTACTACATTTAGAACCTCAATATAAGCAAAAGACTCGCTGCCTTCACGTCAGATTGAATACATCAAAGAAAAAGGGGTAACTATTATATTTTTAGCCAAAAACCAAAACTTAAACCTCAACTGGCAGAATTGAGCGTCCACTTTTCAAGGCACATAACATGTCCGTTTCAAGATGGTATTTGTCATTTACCATTACTTATTCGGACTATAGAGGATTTAATTATCCCAGAAGTTCCTTGTTCCATGCACTCTCTGTGTGTATTATATATATACACATATATATACAGGGCCGGATCTAGAAGTTGCGAGGCCCTAGGCAGATCTAGAAATTGCGAGGCCCTAGGCCTATATATATGAAAATATGGACTTAATTATCGGTACTATACCAGCAATATTAGAATCCCGCATAGACAGAACTATGCCAGCACTTAAAAATTAAACCAAACCAAAATAATCACGCATGGAAATTGTATAAGAATATAAATAAACCATGCAAATAAGTATAAATTATAATATGAATCAAGATTTGTATCGAAAATATAAGACAATGATTTCCTAAGATTTTATATAATATTATAGGTAATGACTTTCCATAGTATACAAACGTTTTTCATATGTGATGTATAAGAGATGTTGACATTTCATTTTTTATAATAGTGAGCGATCGACTTATCAGGCTAAATATTAACGCTTTAATATTTGGTTCAGATGCTCCTTGAAGATTACAGCAATGCTTTTCTACTTTTCTTCGAGCTAAACTCTTCAATTAATTGAGAATAATCTAATGAATTTGTTATATCGTTTTCTATTGATAACATAGCTAATGACTGCAATCTCGCTTGAGACATGGTGGAAGGCAAATATGTTTTAATAAGTTTGAGACGCGAGAAACTTCTTTCAGCCGAAGCAACAGTAACTGGGATGGTTAATACTATTCGAAGTGCAACATAAACATTAGGATAAATCTCACTTAGTTGTTTTTGCACTATATAAACAAGGGCATTTCCGAGATTTGTTTTCTCAGGTATAAACCTGCAAAGTACTTTAAGTTCTTCATAGAGTTCTAAATCATTAATATCACTTCAACAGAACGCGCAAAACGGCTTGAGCGAGGCCCTAGGCGATCGTCTAGTTCGCCTATAGCTAAATCTGGGCATATATATATATATATATATATATATATATATATATATATATATATATATATTTTTTTTTTAGTTCAGGAAGAACCGATTCGCCTCTATTTAAAGGGCATATCTCAGCGGAAAAATAAAGAAAAAGTGAGAGGAAGACAGAGGAAAAAGAAAGGGTGGAGGGGACAGTCGAAGTGGAAAAAGACCAAGGATGACAAGGACTGCAGGTCGAGCCCCATCATCCTTGGGTGCTAGGGCCGGGAGGGCGCACGTGAAACCTCCAGGAACAAGCACGTACAAACGAGCACAAAGAGCACTCAAGAGCACGAGCTTAGAACCCCCTTGCGGGGATATATATATATATATATAGAGTATATATCACAATAGTATTTTTGTGTATATACAGTAACATAGTCTTGCCTTATATCAGAAGGTGGGACATTTAATGAGAGAGAGAGAGAGAGAGAGAATTACAAGGAGTTACAAGGAAAAGTAGTACCTCAAAAGGCCTTGTGGCCCATAGCGAGGAGGTATCAACGGCAACGGGTGCCAGAGAAAAATTCCTACACCTTCAAATAGTGTGCAAGATTCGGTCTAACCTTTTCTTGAACAGATCAACAGAAGAACTGTTCACAACTTCTGAAGGTAGCCTGTTCCACGTGTCACAGATCTTATACATGAAGTAATTCCCACACACACTAGTCCTAAACCGTTTCAAATCGCACTTCCAACCATTGTTGCGAGTTGGGTTATCATTTAAACTAAACATGCTTCTAAAATCGACATTGTTGAACCCGCGTAAGAACTTGAAAACCTCGATCAGTTGATCGCGCAGCCTTCGAGTTTCCAGCGAAAACAAATTCAGGGCGCGTAAGCGTCGACTGTAGCCCATATGCCTAACGGAAGGGATTAGCCTTGTGGCCCTCGCCTGCACTCGCTCCAGCCTCTCAATGTCTTTCCTGAGGGTGGCCGACCAGAATTGCACAGCATACTCCAGGTGCGGCCGAACCAGAGAATTGTACAGAGAGAGCACAATCTCCTTGTTCCGAAATCGAAATTGCCTCTTGATATAACCTAACAACTTCTGGGCTCTCTTTTCCACCTCTACGCACTGTTCGGTAAACTTAAGGTCGCTGCTAATTAGCACACCCAAGTCCTTTTCCAAATCAGTGGCCTCGATATTACTTCCCAACATTGAGTAGTCGAATTTGGGATTGGCGTAGCCAATGTGCATCACCTTGCATTTACCCAAATTAAACGGCATGCATTTGACACTTGTCGGACAACTTTCCTATCCTACGTAGGTCTGCACGCAGTTGCTCGATCGCCTCGGGCGTCCCATCAGTGGCCCCAAGCTTTGTGTCATCAGCGAATTTGGCGATCCTACTGACGATGCCACTGTCGATACCATTTATGTAAATGATAAACAACAGTGACCCCGAAAGGGAACCCTGAGGAACCCCGCTAGTGACCGAGGCCCAACCCGAACTAGCCCCTCTAATTACAACCCTCTACCGCCTATTCTTCAGCCAGTTTTCAATCCAACTACCTACCTACTTCCCCACCGATACCCAGCGTGCGCACTTTGGCCATTAGCCGGCGATGAGGTACCTTATCAAAGGCTTTCTGAAAGTCGAGATAAAGTATATCAGTCGCCCTACTCTTATCATACTCACTCAACATGACGTGGAAAAACTCGAGCAAGTTGGTGAGACACGACCTATGCCGTCTAAATCCATGTTGGGAGTCCCCAAGCAGCTTGTAGGAGTTCAAATGGTCAACGATCCTATCCGCTATTATCCCCTCTAATAATTTTCCTACAACCGAAGTGAGACTAATGGGACGATAGTTCCCTGAATTTTCGTGATCTCCTTTTTTAAGGATAGGGGTCACGTTGGCTTCCCTCCAGTCACCAGGCACCTCGCCCGTCTCCAACGATTTGTTGAAAACTGTAGCCAGGTGGGGAGCCACCTGGTCGCGCACCTCCCGCAACACTCTGGGGAGGAACTTGTCCTGCCCATGAGCTTTAAACGCGCTCAGTTTGTCTATTCTATCGACAACGACTGTCGCGGTACACCGAACACTATCCAGGCCAGCACTTTCGTGCCAGAGGACTGGCTCGGGGATGACGCGGGTGTGCTCCTTGGTGAACACTCCCGCAAAGTATTCATTCGGAGGTCCGCAGAACGCCGCTGGGGTCCTTTAACGGACCTATCATGCTTCTAATGTGCTTTCTACTATTAACATAACTGAAGAACTCCTTAGGGTTCCCCTTGCAGAGCTGGCCACCGGGAGTTTTTCGTTTCGTTTCGCTAGCCTAACCTTCGCCTTCACTTCTCTGCACAGGTGGACATACGACTCAGTGTTCTCATGGGAAGGATTGGAGAGAGAGAGAGAGGAGAGAGAGAGAGAGAGAGAGAGAGAGAGAGAGAGAGAGTCTGGGAAAAGGGTATTGTAAATCAAGAATTTTATTAAGCTTTGATATATAATTTAGTAGAGGAATATACCAGTAGAGGTGAATATACCAATAATTAATTAACAGTAAAAAGGAAATATAAAACAATAAACTTAATAATTTATATTTTATATTATTTATAATTTATCTGTAGAAAAAGGGAAAATAAGAACAAAATTACCTTCATTTTATTAATCACTTATTCTTTGTTTCAACGACATATTTCATCCGTAGTTTTTTCTAATACGTGATATATTCCTTTTAATACGGACGCATTAGATATAGTTGGTTAAATATTTCTATAATTATCATTTCTGAATTTAGAAACACAACAGTATTGCTCCGTTATTTAGAAATTAAATTAATAAAAGGTAATAATTATGTTCTATTAAAATATGTAAACTTTAATGTAACAGGAAAACGTTCAGAAAAATCACATACAGAGTTTACTGAATTTTACTACACTAAAATGTATAAAACATCGCGTACGACTCATTCAGACTTCTAGCTTTCCTGAGCAAGGTTCACTTCTTTCCATAGAAAATTGAAAATCCTAGTGCTGCTTCCCCAAAACGTTCAAAACGTCCAAAACGTCCAAATCGTCCAAAACGCCCACTTCCGAATCTTTCCCCTCCAAACCTTCTCCTCCAAAATCTACTTCTTCCAAATCCCTTTCCTCTGTATCCTCCAATTACTCCAAAAATTTGAGGATTTGGGTTAGCAGAGGTAAGATTGAAAAGGGTGACTGATACTATCGGAGCAATCATGAATGAAGCGATCTTAAATTAGAAAAAAAGGAAACAATAATTTCCAAATTATATTTAATGATAGTTTATAACAGTTTGTAGTTATTTAATTATACTTTCAAAAAGTTAAATAAATTCATTTAAATTTTGCGATTAAAACCTTACAGGATTTTAGATTACGTAACAACATTTACGCAGTTAGCATATGGCAATTGCACTCAAAATTTAGCTGGATTGCACGATGCAATTTTATTGTGTTGGAAACAAATTGTATTCATGACTCTTCCCAGATTCATCATGACACGCAATTATCAAGTTTACTGATGGAATGCATGTCGGTAATTACATAACAATTTAGAATAGTAAATTAATGTTCCACAACAAAATGGACAATTACTGCATAAACATGTAAACAATTCATTAGTGATGTATAGATGAAAGTGTTCTACCGTAAAATAGTTAAAGAGACTTAATATTGAGCTATAATTACGATGAGGTATGGTATGTGTAAGAAACAGTTATAAAAATAAGATTTATCTTGTAAAACAAATAAAACTGAATTAGTCCTAAAAACGTTGACACTGGAGGAGTTATTTCTATAATCCTAAGGATGAAAAAGGTCTATTTAGAGTTTAATAAGGAGTATAGTAGAGTGATCTTCCATTATCGTGCATTCTTTTAGAATGTTCGGTAAAGGTTTCGAGCACGACTCTTAATGCTTAGATGGTGGTAACAATACCCATTCGACCACTGAGAGTTAGTGAAAAAATCAAAATTAATTGATAATAAAAAATAACTGTCAGTCCCAAATACTAAAGAATTAACGAAACCCATTCATGATTCGTAATTGCCCGTAAGTAATCTGCCAACCGCACAAAAGGAGATTTTACTCGTATATGGTGGTGAATAAAAATGAGGAGCTATCAGACCGACGCAGAATAACAGAGATGGTATAGAAATACTGTATATCTATGTTATGTCTATCATTCTGCTTCGTTGTCATAGATCTCCATTGTGTTATGTAAAATTTCCTTTTTTTGTACGCGGAAGACTATTTACCGGAAGTGACGTGAAAATATGGTCAACATGTCCTAAACTTTTTGTTTCTCTTTTATTTTTTAATTTCAAATAATTTTTTATATTCTTTTTAAATAGTAAAATTTAGCAATACATGTAATCGAATACAACTGGCTCAACCGTCCTATCCGTCTTAGTCAGGTATAGACCCATCTCGTCCATCTGCCTGATTCACTTTATTTTTTTACTTTTTCATTATTTTGATCTTAGTTTAAGGCTCGAATCCTCTTAAATAGTATTTTGTGTTGCAAAATAATATTCTTGTAAAAGGGAACTGCGAATAGTAAAAATATCATTTACGTATAATAATAATAATAATAATAATAATAATAATAACTTAAATTTCTAAAGAAACGTTTAACTAATGTGAAATTTCTAATGCCTTAAAAACTTCAAAACTCACAAAATTAAGACAATGGAACGTCTCACGAAACATTTACTTGCATTTATCACTCTCATTATCATTAAGAGTGTAAACAAAAGTTGTTTGACTAGAATAGGAAAGTTCAAAGTATCGTTTCTTCATGCGGATCCTTTCCTGCTTCTACCCCTTCTATCGAACTTTCGAGTATACTTCGGTATTTAAGATATTATTAAAACAAAAGTAAATAGAAATTATAAAAAATATCACAAGTAGAATTTAGACATGGTCTTATCGGCTAAAACAACTGGGCTACAAATTTTATCTATCCCCTACCATAACTTTCTCTGGGGGTTAAAAATTGGGGGATGGGTAGCTTTTTTCTGAGTGATCGTCTTTAAAATTTAAATTTATTCTTTTGTAATATAGCTGTATAACTCCTGAAAGTTTGAAAGTTATACTGAACTCTGTTCCTTTGGGTGTGTACAATTAATAACAAATGCAGTACGTTAATCAACAATTGTTTCTTATTTTACAAACTACAAATATTGTATGTTTATTGACACAGCCCAAGCATACACGTTTTAGACGGAAATAAATATAGAAATAGTTATCGAAATGGATATGGATGAATAAGTACAGTTGATAGGTAGATAGACAATTAAATATATAGATAGATAAACATCTCTAATCACATCTCATAAGTGTAACAACATACTGTATATGCACATATCAACTTCATTTTTATAATAGACAAGTTTATAATAAACACTTTTGAGATCAATGAACAGATTTAGAGGGTTGTTTCCAGAACAAAATGTTTTGTCACACTGAAATATACTTCAATTGACTATTTATATATATGATGTAACAGTGAAGATCATTAGTATGATATTTAACTTATGAAAAATATATAAATAATAGTTATTTTCTAAACGTATCGGAGATAACTGCAGAATAATCAATGATAAGCGTAATTTCAATCCAAATAACTTATTGCGTGTATACAATCATGCAACCTACACACATAATTTTGATTCTGATATATATATATATATATATATATATATATATATATATATATATATATATATATATATATATATATATATATATATATATATATATATATATATATATATATATATATATATATATATAATAAATAAATAAAAAAATATATATATATATTAGTGATGTAGCGGATGTCATTTTTTTCACATCCGCGGATGCGGATGCGGATGAGGATGTTTGATTTCAACATCCGCGGATGCTGATGCGGATGCGGATGTCTACATTTTCGTTATTTTTTAGGATATATTCGAGATTTGTTGTGTTTAACGTATATAATAAGTTATTATATAGAGAGAGCTGTAGCTATAATGTAGTACAGGGTGTCCCGTAAGTCTGGACCCATAGGGAAAAATAATAAAATTACAAAATAGTCCAAAAATTTATTACATAATCTGTTCAAAGTGTCCGCCGTTGTGTCACACACATAGTTGAAGACGCAATCTCCACTGCGACAGCACTTTCTGAATCACAGTCGCAGAAATTTCTTGACACGCCTCCACAATGCGTGCTTTAAGGTGGAAAATGTTCTGAAGTTTGACCTCGTACACTTTGGCTTTCAAGTGGCCCCACAAATAAAACTCCAGCGGAGTAAGATCATAATAAAAAAATAATAAAAATAATAATAAAAAAAAAAATATATATATTATAAATAAATTTTTGGACTATTTTGTAATTTTATTATTTTTCCCTATGGGTCCAGACTTACGGGACACCCTGTATAATTGATTAATTGTACAATAATTGCTGTACTTTTCTCTGAACATATAAAATAATATCAAGCATCTAACTAATATAGAAATCAATTAGTGAATTCGTCTGCAAATAAATTCGTCATATTTTGTTGAGTTTCAGCCACAATTAGAAACCATAATTGTGTTACCAGGATGCGGGACGTGAACCCAACTCAAATGCACCCCACCGACCTCTTTCCCCAACCTCCACCCTTATAGAAAGAGATCTTTAATTAGCTTGATAACTATTTATATTAAGTTTAAAGTTTTATTAGGCATATTTATAAATGAGTAATTAAAATAAAGTAAACTAAGATGTTCATCGTTTAATGTTCAAACTTAATTATAGGAAGGTTATGCTTAAGGAACATTAATTTTTCTGCCTTTTCTGCTGCCAGTCTGTTTCTCTTTTCATCATATATTAATCCAGCACTGCTAAATAATCTCTCGCTTGGTACGTTTGTTGGAGGACAGGCTAAATGTTTCCTTGCAAGTTTACTCAAGTATGGATAGATATTCTGCGTATTTTTCCACCAACTAATAGGATTGTCACATGCAGCCAGGCGTTTTTCTTGGTGATAGCTCTCGATCATTTTTACATCTTTTGACATCGCGTAGGTCTCGTCATTGCTGCTTGACTCAAGAAACTGAGAGACAGATTCTGTGATAGATTTGCTTGTTGAAGGTGTTGGTTCTGTCACTGAAACTTTTATTCTTTTGGTGGGTGGCGAAGCGACAGATTCAAGAGATTGAAGCTCTTCAACTGCTTTGCCAAGTGATGATTTAACTCGTTCTAATGTACTAGGTGAAAATAACTTAGCTTTGTAACGTGGATCTAAGTAGGTTGCAAGAGAGTAACTTCATACAAGAACAGCCTCTCGTCTTGTCGCTTGCATCACTTTTGCGCACAATGAACTAGTTCTATTAATATAGTTGAATTTGATAATTTCCGCTTATTAATGACGTTTTATCTCAATGGTCCACATCCGCACGACACCCGCAGTCCAAAGTGCGGATGCGGACGCGGATGCGGATGCGAGAAAATGTGCGGATGCGGATGCGGATGCGGATGCGGATGTGACCTACATCACTAATATAATATATATATATAATATATATATATATATATATATATATAATATATATACACAAACTCAGAATGGTTCCCTGAGAACATTATATGTTAAACACAGACCGTGCATGGAACAAGGAACTCTTCTGGGAAAATTAAATCCACTATAGTCCGAATAAGTAATGGTATTTGTCATTTACCATTACTTATTCGGACTATAGTGGATTTAATTTTCCCAGAAGAGTTCCTTGTTCCATGCACGGTCTGTGTTTAACATATAATGTTCTCAGGGAACCATTCTGAGTTTGTGTATACTAAACGGACGTGTTTCGTGCCTTGAAAAGTGGACGCTCAATGTCCCGGTTGAGGTTTAAGTTTTGGTTTTTTTGACTAAAAATACAATAGTTACCCCCTTTTTCTTGATTTATTCAACACGACGTGAATGCAACGAGTCTTTTACTTATATAGAGGTTCTGAGTGTAGGGATCTAGGCTTGCTTTAAACCCTAGATCCACGTCCAAAGCTGGATCCTGTCTGCTTTGCAGATAGCTGGTGAGGGAAGCTATATTTATGGGATCTCTTTGCGAGAGACCCGTTGCCCACGTCGGGCTAAAATCATGAAAAAGGAAAAAAACTATGGTATTTGTCATTTACCATTACTTATTCGGACTATAGTGGATTTAATTTTCCCAGAAGAGTTCCTTGTTCCATGCACGGTCTGTGTTTAACATATATATATATATATAAATTATTTGACAAAAGTCACACGTGAATAATATGGTAAAATTAACGACAAAGGAAAAAGAAAACACGAAATAATGTCCAAGCACTGAAATTAATAACAAGATTGAGACTACATATGGATCACGAAGAAAAAACTAATAATAATATGATTGGTGCAGAAAAATATTGTAGGGGAGCGCGCAATTTATGTGGAAAAGCTGTCAGAGTTTCAGCGCACTGCCCTTGTCTAAATCCGTTCTGAATGAATTCAAAACAACAGGATCAAGCGAAAAGAAGGACCTGACTAAGGTTGAAATTGTATGCAAGTTGAATAATGGTAGACTCAAACATATTTCTGTTAACAGTGTTGCTTGAATGAAATAAAATTGAAGCATTATTCCAATCAATACAATGGGAGAACTCTGATAAATGGACGAAAAGGGCACTGGACGACTGTCTCGTTCAAACGGAATATTGATGTTTTACACGCGTGTTTCAAGTCTTTTCCCGTCTGTCCAATGTAAAAGGAGTCCCATTGTTTACAACTAAATTTTTAGATAATACCTGAATTACTGGTACGACTATTCTTCATTTTGACAATTTTCACAGAATTGTCATATAAAAATTTAAGTACATTAGCAATGCCCAAAAACCCTTGGGAAAATGGAAGTACTGTACTGTACTAAAAATATTCTTCAACAAAGTGCGAGGGTTATTATTCATACGATAGAAAGTTCGTTTTGCCTTGTTAAGACAAGATTGCAGAAAAGTAGGTGGGTAACACAAATCACTTCCAGTACTGTTGATTTTTTTTAACTCGGCATTCATGTATTCCGGACTGGCGATCCACGGTGAACCATTGAAGAAAATATACCTTTCTTGATGGGGGTGTCATGTCCAGAGTAAAAGTGTAGATACGACACGTTATTTGTGTTTTTATTTATTAATAATCTAGTAACTCGCACTTCCTGTCCTATCCACTCCTATTCCGATGATTTCACTCTTCATTTCTCCACCCACTTCACAAAGTGTACCTCTCAACAGTCACTCTATGATTCGCGTAGAACGGCTATGGTACACCTCACCTCTAATCTTTCTACTATCTCTGATTGGGGCAGAGAAAACCTTGTGGCATTTAATGCGTCAAAAACTCAGTTCTTTTCCATGTCCACTCGTCATAATCTTCCACACGACTATTTACTTACCTTCAACAATGCACAACTCAATCCTTCCTCTTCTCTCAACATTCTTCCTGTTTCTTTTCTCGTGATATTTCCTGGAAAGATCACATATACTCTCTTTCCAAAACATCTTCCAAGAGGTTAGGTGTGTTGTAACGCCAACGCAATATCTTCACCCCTCCAACTCAAATGCTATCTCTGTACAGGGTCTTGTCATGGAGTACGCTCCATTCAAAACGTACTCCATGACACACATAGCCCTACTTGACCCACCCAGCCCTACTTGACCGGGTCTAATCAAAGGCTTTTCGTCTCATTAATTCCCCGCCTCTTACTGAATGTCTTCAATCCCTCTCTCTTCGCGGCAATGTTGCCTCACTCTCTTTTTACTATCGTTGTTATAACGAACACTACTCTTCTGAACACTTTAACTGTATGCTATCTCCTTTACGTAAAACATGTAGTACCGCTTCCGATACATTCTCATTCCTTTTCTGTCCAACTCTCAACTGCAAGAGTCAATCGGTATTTCTATCTTTCACCTACTCAAGTGGTCAACTATTAAACAATCTTCCTCAATCAACCTCTTCCACTTGCCTATGACCTCCGGTCTTTCAAGCGCCGAGTGTCCAGGCTCTCCCGTTGCTGATATCGGGAACGCAGACCTGGGTACCGGGTCTGTATCTGCTACCGCCCATTCGAGATGCTCTGGGCCTCTGCCTGATTCACTTTTCATTAATTTCTGCAACATTCGTGGCCTTTTCTCAAATTTTCAATCTGTTAAACACCACCTCTCTTCTTCTAAACCTCATCTTCTTTTCCTCACTGAAACTCAGGTGTCTGGGACGACTGCCAGCAACCCCTTTTTTGTACCCTCTTACTTTATCAATACTCAATTTCACTCCAAACGTTCTTTTCTAGCTAAAGTGTGTCCTACGGGCCTATTTAGCTAGTATATATAAGTATATATAATAATGCACACCCTCCCCTCAAGGAAAAAGAAAAGCGATTCGAAGGCCTTTCGTGTATTCAACATTACACTTTTTCCATCAAGAATTGTAATGTTGAATGCACGAAAGGTGTTCATCATTTATTTATTTCACGTGTTTAATTGTGAATTTCATCCCATATATACAGTATACACACACACACACACAGTGTGTGTTTTATTCATCATAAATATTTTTCACGTGTTACTTTCGTGAAATAATTTTCATATATATATATATATTAAAATTCAAGTTCCAGTTCATAGGGAACTCATTATTCTGTTTATATCGAGCCACGACCCCTTAGTGCAAAGAGTTTATTTAATTTCATATAAATAACGTACTTTGTGTCTCTGGAAACATTCCTAAAACGGAAGAAGAGATTGGTTTTTCCAGTTACGCCCCAATTGAAATCTAAAATAAATGACTCCGCCTATTCGAAGTGGAACTGCACCCTAGCGGGACAAAGGGCTTAAATTAATTTAATAATTATATTATTCATTTAGTATTTCCTTTCAAATAAAAATCACACGCAAACTGAAGTACAGAAAAGAGAGATGACGTGACTACCTCGTGCTATGACGTAGTCGGACTTCCACCTTTTCTAATATAACTTATAAGGACAGCTCCACGCCCTTAAATTAGATTTCTGCACTCGGCGGTTACTCGCGGAGTCTCCGGATTGCGACTGAAAGGCCCAATCCGTATAGAAGAAGCGAATAGACGATATTGAATCAGATTCCGACACCGCGCGATTAATTTCGGAACTCCGGGTTGCGACTGCAAGGCCCAATCCGTAGAGAGAAGCGAATAGACGATATTAGAATAAGCAGTGTTAATCACGAGCCTCTAGTTATGTAGAGAATTAATCCGTACAGGGCTCGAGTCGTGTTAAGAAGTTTTGAGATAATTTAGGCAACGGTAGAGAAAGTCCGTGTCTATCGACTCAGAGATTTAATATAATTTAGAAGTAAAGGAACTTTGATTTAAAGTCGTTCCAAAAACGACTTGACATTCGATTAATTTAATTTCAACTGTAGAAACACTCTTAATTCAAGTAAAGGAAAAAGCTTTACAAGAATGTTTCTTTGCCCTTATTGAACTCTTAATTACCGCACTCCTAACGGTCCAACGAGAAAATACATCGCGAAGTTCTCATCGGAAGCCTGTGGAAGTACAAAGTTCATACCACGTCTTCAGGTCTTCGAGAGTACAATATGTTATATTCGAAGCATCAGTAGAGTATAACATATGTATATATATATATATATATATATATACTGTATATACAGTGGTTATCATATCCGACTGGCAATTGGATGACCCCGGGTTCGATTCCTGGGAGGTGCCTCATTTTTCATATGCTCGTTTGCCCTCCTCTTCTTGTGCGGACACTCTTCTAAACAAGCGTTCTTTACATTAATTATATGTGTGCTGTTTGCAGTTAATATATATATATATATATATATATAATATATATATATATATATTATATATATATATACACGGTGAACCAAAAGTAGGTGGACAGTAGGTTGAATACGGTTTGTGTTATATTATATTATAACTATGGTGTTCATTATAACTATGGTGTTTGTGTTTTATTATATTAAATATTATAACTAAATTTATTTAAATTTTATTTTGTATTATAGTATACAAAAAAATTAAATATGTATTCTCAAAATAAACGTTATCATTTACTGTCCACCTACATTTGGTTCACCCTATATATATATCCGGTTTATAAAGGAACTTAAATATTATGATCTCCATTAACCACGCACAAATAATTAACTAATTTCTAAATATGACGAACAACATAAGTGTTTTTATGGCTTTGATATGAAGTTGTACACGCGAGATAATATTATTAATTTATTATATTATCTTATTATATTATATTATGTGAACACTCGGAAGAGAAGATTTCTTTTTACCTTTATAATTCCAATTTCTTTTTATTTATTCTATTTTTTTTAACTTTATTAGTTTTTATGGTGCAAGCGTAGTTTACGTCCCCCCCTGTGGTGCCTAGTGTAGTTTACGTTCCCCTACATTTTCCTAGTGTAGTTTGCGTTCCCCAATTTTGTCCGCGAATACCTAATCAAATAAAACGTTAAAACTAACGAAAATATTGCGACTTAACCTAACCAGCCGTGTGTATATATATATATATATATATATATATATACATACATATACAGGATGTCCCATAAGTCCGGCATCATAGGAGAAATTCATATTTTTCTATTTCTACAAACCATAATTCATATTTTTCTCTTTCTACAGGCCATAATGTCTATGAGCAAGGAAGAACGAATCCAGATAATTCTACTCATAGGAAATCAGAGTCAAAGAGAGGCCGCTGCTGAATTTAACAGACTGCATCCAGACCGCGAGCCAATAACACAGAGTTGTGTTAGCAGACTTGTTGCAAAGTTTAAGGAAACAGAATCCATAGAAGATAAACCACGCAGTGGACCTTCAAGGAGGTCCACTGACGATGATACAGTGACTGCTATCCTGGCTCATTTTAACAGAAGTCCCAATAAGTCTCTTCGGCGATTGTTCGCCGAGACAGGAGTGTCGAAAAGTGGCATCCATCGCATTCTTCAGGCTCACAAATGGCATCCATACAAACTTCAGATCCTACAGAAATTAAGCGAAGATGATCCCGACCGGCGGATGGAATTTTGTGAATGAGCTACGGACCAATATGCTCGGGATGCGAATTTCCTGTCCACCATTCTGTTCAGTGACGAGGCTGTTTTTTATGGAAATGGTGAGGTAAATCGACAGAACACCCGCTACTGGTCTCAAAACAACCCTCACTGGTATACCTCTTCAAAGGAACAAGGTGCATCTCGGGTGATGGTATGGTGTGGCATTTGGGAGGATCGCATCATAGGCCCCCTCTTTTTCGATGAACATGTCACTGGAGGCACCTACCTACGTATGCTCAAGGAAGAAGCATTTCCCAGTGTCTTGAACGAAGAAGGAAATTTCCCAACATGGTTCCAGCAAGACGGCGCTCCTGCACATTACAGCACCCAAGTAAGGGAATACCTGTACCAACAATTCCCTGGTCATTGGATAGGACGTCGAGGGCCTGTGGAATGGCCAGCTAGAGGCCCGGATCTCACGCCACTAGATTTTTATCTCTGGGGCCACTTGAAAGCGCTGGTATACGCAGAGAAAATTAGGAGTGTTGAACATTTGCGGCAGCGCATTATTGGGGCATGTAACACCATTACTCCTGACATCACTCACCGTGTGCTTGCTGACTGGGTATCACGTCTGAATTTGTGTATTGAAAACAATGGTGGACATATTGAGCACGTTCTGTAAATAAAAGCTTTTGTTTTGCCTTTTTTTATTATTTTTCCTATGATGCCGGACTTATGGGACATCCCGTATATATATATATATATATATATATATATATAAATTGACTATTGGTTAGGTTAAGTCTTAATATTTTTGTTAGTTCTAACGTTTTATTTGATGGGTTCATTTAAAAAATGTCTCCTAAAGATCCTCGTGTAGTTTACGTTCCCCAACTTTGACCTAGTGTAGTTTGCGTCCCCTTTTGCGTCAGGGGGACGTAAATTACACTTGCTCTGTTTTTATTAAATATACTCGTTTTTGTACAGTGTTGAATTAATAATAATAATAATAATAATAATAATAATATTTGTTAAATAATAATAATAAAACGCCGTGCATATTTTAATCAAGAAAAATTATGATAAAAAAGTAGATTTTTAAAGTACAGTTGCCCGCACATGTAATGTTCCTCGCCTCACAGGCGATTCTCTACATGTTGCAACGCCACAATCCTTTTTCAAGGTACCCCAACTAGGGAAAGGTGGAGTGGAGGTAGGGTTGGCAGATTTTCAAATGCCCATGCGGGACAAAAAAATTTCTGAGGTTATTTTTAAGACCAAATTTTTTTCAAATTGAAACTAGATTTCTTCAACGGTTACAACAAACAAAATTAGAAAAATTTTGGTGCTACTATAGCGTGATTCCTACCGGTGACTTCGATACTATAGGATGATTCCTACCCGTTTTGGTTCGAAACTACAGTACTGTAGAGTGTGATTCCTATCCAAGGTATAAATGAAAATATAATAAATATAAAATGCTATTTATTATTCAATTTTATTTATTTAAAAAATAGTTTCGGTGCTACTATAGTATGTGGTCTACCTACGATTGGTTAGGTTTAGTCACGATATTTCCGTTAAAACTAACGAAAATATCATGACTAAACCTAACCAATCGTCAAGGGCGATGGACATTGGAATGTAAACAAGCAATTAGTAAACAAGGTAAGAAGCTATAATTAAAAGGTAGACCGCCGAATCGAGGTAGGAATCACGCTATAGTAGCACCAAAATTTTATTAAAATAATGCTTAACAATTAAACATCGTGAATAATATTGAAATTATCATAGCATATTAAATATTGTAGTATACATCACTTTACTAATTATATTATGACATATGTCAATATTTTTCTGAACTTTTAATCTTCTTCAAAATTTTAGCTCCATCTTCTGACTTCAAGTACAACTGAAATTCCTTGCAAGTCATGATTGTAAATAATTAATTCAAAAAAATATTCTAAATCTTACAGTATAAATAAAATCAAGTGTGTGTGTGTGTGTTCCTCTTTCACGCAAATGCAGCAATTTGCACCTGAACGATTTCTTATAAAAAGTAGACATACTTATAGATTTTATTTGAATTACACAATCTCAAGTTGTGTGGTCAAGCAATCGCAGGATTCACACTAATTCAAAGCTTACAATATAACTACAGCCGAAAAACTGCCAACTCGTGGCCAAACACAACATTTTATAAGCGTTATGTAATTTCTAGGATGTTCTAGAACATTCAACATTACAGAATTCTACAGGATCCTACATAATTCTAGAAAATTCTAAATCAATTCATCCCGAAAAAATTTGCTTAACAAATATTTTTTGCAAAACATTTTGAATACAAAGGGATTTTTGGATCAAATGCAGGACGTCTGGCAACTCTAGTTGCAGGGAGGGAGACAACCGAGTCGAACAACATATAACACACGTATATATCTAAAGGACAATTGAATGTGCATTCATTGATATACAGGTAACTTTATTGTAATGTCTGTGTTCATAAAGATAAACAATTAATATGATCGTATACAGCTTTGAACTCTATGTAGTTTACTAGTCTTATACAATAACTACTGAAAAGTGTGGAAAATAATAATAATAATAATAATAATATAATAAAATCTCGTACAGCATTACAACAAGGTTCAAAAGACTATATACATTTATTTCTTGCTAAGCAGTATGACTCTTAAAACCCTTAAGCTCCAATCTTTATTGAACTCTTTGATTAATTACGAGATAAAAGCATTTCCTATAGCGTTAGTTACGATTTGGTAGTATAAATATGATGATTAAACATTATATAGCGTTAGTTATGGTTTTCAGATATATAAATATGGTCAATTATGAATACGTATAAGACAACACGAGGTTTATGTATAGATTAATTATTTAGGAGACAGACGAACTCGTAGTTGATATGAGAAATGAATTTAGTTAGGAGCATACATTAAATTTTGGTCAATGTAATATTTATAAAACAACAACAACAACAACAACTATACAATAAAAAGTAAACGCAGCAACCAGGGAAGTAAACAGTGTTTAATCCCTAAATGAATTAATACGATTTCATTATTTCTTTGGTACTTGTGGGTTATCTGTCGCCACTTTTTAATATTTTTTTTATTTATTTATTTTCATATATTAAGAGAAGAGGATTCTTTATACTGTACGGCATTGACGATTGGTTAGGTTAAGTCGTGCTAGTTTGGTTAAATACCGTTTTATTACCAAACTAGCACGACTTAACCTAACCAATCGTCAATGCCGTACAGTATAAAGAATCCTCTTCTCTTAATATATAAAAATAACTAAATAAAAAAATATTAAAAAGTTTTTTATTTAACCAAACTAGCACGACTTAACCTAACCAATCGTCAATGCCGTACAGTATAAAGAATCCTCTTCTCTTAATAATAAAAATAACTAAATAAAAAAATATTAAAAAGTTTTTATTTAACCAAACTAGCACGACTTAACCTAACCAATCGTCAATGCCGTACAGTATAAAGAATCCTCTTCTCTTAATATATAAAAATAACTAAATAAAAAAATATTAAAAAGTTTTTTATTTAACCAAACTAGCACGACTTAACCTAACCAATCGTCAATGCCGTACAGTATAAAGAATCCTCTTCTCTTAATATATAAAAATAACTAAATAAAAAAAATAAAAGTTTTTATTTAACCAAACTAGCACGACTTAACCTAACCAATCGTCAATGCCGTACAGTATAAAGAATCCTCTTCTCTTAATATATAAAAATAAATAAATAAAAAAATATTAAAAAGTGGCGACAGATAACCCACAAGTACCATTTCTTTATTAAGATCGATTTCATGTTGCTTTTAAACACACGTTTACGTTACGAATATTTTGAATATTTACGCTTAAATTACTCTTTAATTTTAAACCAAACGAAAATAGGTGATTTTTGAAATGAAGATAATCTAAGGTGGGAAATAACACGCTTCTTCCTATGCCTACTCTAATATGAATGAACCACTTGATAAATTACAAAATATCTTTATCCACTCGAAGTTAATTTAATTCATACATACTTGTCAATTTGATTGTTTTTTATTTTTTATAATTTTAGCAATTTAAAGAATGCAATTGCGTAATCAAGAAATTCTTTTATCATCCTTTTAATCATATGATTTCTAGATTCCTTCACGTACACCAAACGTGTGGTCCTTAATTTCGTTGCAAACATGGGATGAACTAAAATGCTAACCTAAAGGTATATTTGAAATCTGGAAAGACGACAAGCGAGAGGAGAGTCCCTGTCTGCATTCTAATCAACTTCGACTCTGAATTCTTTACACGCTATATTTAGCTAAAGGATAAAAATTCTTCCCTTCTAAATTTTATTGGTTTGTGCCCTTATTTCCAATTTCTATATTCTACGATAAGGATCACTTTAACATATTGCTTCCCAAAGCATTCGGGAAGCAATATGTTAAAGTGATCCCTCCTGGGAAGCAATATGTTAAAAAGAGAAAGGTTGGTTGGTTAGAAAGAGGTTGGTAATCTAGATAACCTACCGACCATAAACAAAGCTATAAATGCCATAACCGGGCATTCTTTATATATTTAATGTAGGTTAACTGAATGCCTGGTTAGGTCAACTGAATGCCCGGTTAGGTCAACTGTACGCCCTTGATGATTGGTTAGGTTAAGTTGTGATATTTTCGTTAGTTTTAACGAAAATATCATAACTTAACCTAACCAATCGTCAAGGGCGTACAGTTGACCTAACCGGGCATTCAGTCGACCTAACCGGGCATTCATTTAACCTACATTAAATATATAAAGAAAATGAAAGGATGCAAAAAGGAACTACTCAACTCGTACTTGTGGCAAATGATGTGGCGTGACCGATTCTTCCGAAATCCATTTTTGACTTTGTGTGACCATATAGCGCAACAATTCTAATAAATTTACTTTCAATCTAATATTTTAACATGTTATGATCTACTTTTTATGCCTTTACTTTATTAAAGTGAACATTTTTTATCGTACTCCTTATCCTAAATATTGGGAAGCAATATGTTAAAGTGATTAACACTGGGAAGCAATACGTTAAAGAGATGTTCCTGGGAAGCAATATGTTAGTGAGCCTACGATAAATGAAAGTAGGCATTTTCTAACTTCACAATCATTTGTGAAAGTTTTAAGCTCAATTAATTACTATATTAGTAAGACATAAAAATCATAAGATAGCATTTATTCTATGCAGTACGCTGTGTGTGTGTGTGTGTGTGTGTGTGTGTTAGATTTAAAAATAGTAAGGTGGTTTTATATTGGGGTATCCACGTGGATGTAAACAAATTGATGTTCGTACAAACGTACAGAATTAACAATATCGTCTACATGTTTGCAGAATGAATAATAAATAATTATTTTTAACCTTTTCCTTTATTTTAGTTTAGATCGAATTAGTCTTTATTCAAAGTAATAAATACAATATAAGCGATTAAAACCTTTAATAGCGTACATGGTAAAACTTAAATAATAGTGTCCTTCGTTCCTTCTATTTCTACCTTTTTATGTACGATTTGTCGAAATAATAAGGTAAATTTCACTTATATTGTAGAAGTAGGAGAGAGAGAGAGAGAGAGTTACAAGGAGTTACAAGGAAAAGTAGTTCCTCAAAAGGCCTTGCGGCCCATGCCGAGGAGGTACCAATGGCAACGGGTGCCAGGGAAAAATTCCTACACCCTCAAATACAGGGTGTCCCAAAAGTCCCTATCTATTTTGTTGAAATAGGCTGAATTTTAAATGAATGTTTTAATGACATGATTGCATACACCTTTCTAGACAAATACATGCATTACATTTCTATTTTAATTATTTTTAAATTTTTAATTAATTTTTTCAGATCCATATCATTGGTGATGGATGTGCATGAACGCGTTATGATAGTAACATGTCGCATCAGAGGAATGAAATGTGAAATTAGAGACCGATTCTCAAGAAGGTTTCATAAGCCTGGACCGACAGATAAAGCAATTCGTGAATTGGTGAACAAATTCAAAATGACTGGATCTGTGCATGATGAAGGAAGAAGTGGACGCCCAAGAACAGTACAACAAAACATTGAATCTGTTCGCATAATGTTCGAAGACGATCAAAGAATGTCAGTTTGCCAAGCATCCCACAGATTGACCATACCCAATACAACTGTTCACAGAATCTTGCGTTCGACGCTGAAGAAGTGTCATCACATTCAGCTGTTACACAGCTTACACGAGGAAGATTTTCCAAAGAGCAGCAATGTGTGCGGAACTGGTCGAACAAATCCAAAATAACAATTTAATGGACCACATTTTGTTTAGCGATGAGGCGACTTTTCACACCTGTGGTAAAATCAATCGACATAATGGTCGCATCTGGGCTAATGAAAAGCCAACTGAGTTCACTGAATGGGAAAGAAACTCACCTAAAGTCAACGTGTGGCTTGGAATGACGAAGTCTGAGATTTACGGGCCCTTTTTCTTTGCAGAGACTACAGTGACAGGGCATGTTTACTTTGATATGCTTCAAAATTTTCTAGAACCTCAACTTCTTGAAGATGGCATTCTCGACAATGTAGTCTTTCACCAGGATGGGGCACCATGTCATTACGCCAGAATTGTTCAGACATACCTAAACGAGCGTTTTCCAAATCGTTGGATTGGACGTGGGGGAAATAGGCCCTGGGCAGCGCGATCTTCGGATTTGACCCCATTGGATTTCTTTTTTTGGGATTTCATTAAATCAGAGGTCTATCGCAGAAATATTCGAGATTTACCAGATCTGCGAGATCGCATTAGGCAAGCAGTTGAGAAAATAACCCCTGAAATGGTCGGAAATGTGTTCCGCAATGCAGCTGACCGCTTTGAGATTTGCAGATATACAAATGGAGCACATGTGGAAACTACTAATTAAAGATTTTAATGGTGTAATACTTGTATTACGTATAGAAATACATCTGTATTCAGGTTAGTGTGACATTTATTTGAAATTCAGCCTATTTCAACAAAATAGATAGGGACTTTTGGGACACCCTGTAGTGTGCAAGATTCGGTCTACCCTTTTCTTGAACAGATCCACAGCAGAACTGTTCACAACTTCTGAAGGTAGCCTGTTCCACGTGTCACAGATCTTATACGTAAAGTAATTCCCACACACACTAGTCCTAAACCGTTTCAAATCCAACTTCCAACCATTGTTGCGAGTTGAGTTATCATTTAAACTAAACATGCTTCTAAAATCGACATTGTTGAACCCGCGTAAGAACTTGAAAAACTCGATCAGTTGACCGCGCAGCCTCCGAGTTTCCAGCGAAAACAAATTCAGGGCGCGTAAGCGTCGATTGTAGTCCATATGCCTAACGGAAGGGATTAACTTTGTGGCCCTCGCCTGCACTCGCTCCAGCCTCTCAACATCTTTCCTGAGGGTGGGCGACCAGAACTGCACAGTATACTCCAGGTGCGGCCGAACCAGAGAATTGTAGAGAGAGAGCACAATCTCCTTGTTCCGAAATCGAAATTGCCTCCTGATATAGCCCAACAACTTCTGGGCTTTCTTTTCCACCTCTATGCACTGTTTGGTAAATTTATGGTCGCTGCTAATTAGCACACCCAAGTCCCTTTCCAAATCAGTGGCCTCGATATTACTCCCCAACATCGAGTAGTCCGACTTGGGATTGGCGTAGCCAATGTGCATCACCTTGCATTTACCCAAGTTAAACGGCATTTGCCATTTTTCGGACCACTCTCCTCTCCTACGTAGGTCCGCACGCAGTTGCTCGATCGCCTCGGGAGTCCCAACATTGACCCCAAGCTTCGTGTCATCAACGAATTTGGCGATCCTACTGACGATGCCACCGTCGATATCATTTATGTAAGTGATAAACAACAGTGGCCCCAAAACGGAACCCTGAGGAACCCCACTAGTGACCGAGGCCCAACCCGAACTAGCCCTTTTAATTACAACCCACTACCGCCTATTCTTCAGCCAGTTTTCAATCTACCTACCTACTTCCCCACCGACACCCAGCGCGCGCACTTTGGCCATTAGCCGGCGATGAGGTACCTTATCAAAGGCTTTCTGAAAGTCGAGATAACTTATATCAATCGCCCTACTCTTATCATACTCACTCTACATGACGTGGAAAAACTCGAGCAAGTTGGTGAGACGCCCTATGCCGTCTAAACCTATGTTGGGAGTCCCCAAGCGGCTTGTAGGAATTCAAGTGGTCAACGATTTACCTACAACCGAAGTGAGACTAATGGGACGATAGTTCCCTGGACTTTTGTGTTCCCCTTTTTTGAAGATAGGGGTCACGTTGGCTTCCCTCCAGTCACCAGGCATCTGGCTCGTCTCCAACGATTTGTTGAAAACTGTAGCCAGGTGGGGAGCCACCTGGTCGCGCACCTCCCGCAACACTCTGGGGAGGAACTGGTCCTGCCCAGGAGTTTTAAACGCGCTCAGTTTTTCTATTCTATCGGCAACGACTGTCGCGGTACACCGAACACTATCCAGGCCAGCACCTTCGTGCCTGAGGCCTGGCTCGGGGATGACGCGGGTGTGCTCCCTGGTGAACACTCCCGGAAAGTATTCATTCAGCACATTAGCGATGTCCGCGTCGGAAGTCCGGAGAGCGCCGCTGTGTTCCTTTAACGGACATATCATGCTTCTAATGGGCTTTCTACTATTAACGTAACTGAAGAACTCCTTAGAGTACCCCTTGCAGAGGCTTGCCACCCGGAGTTCTTCGTTACGTTTCGCTAGCCTAACCTTTGCCTTCACTTCCCTGCGCAGGCGGACATACGCCTCAGTGTTCTCATGGGAATGAGTGGCCTTCCCCCTCCTATACGCAGCTTTCCTTTTTCGGATAGCCGAACCGATGTCCCGACTGAACCAATTAGGTTGCGTTGAAGCAGGGGTGACCCGTTTTGAGGGTATGGCAGCAGACTGCAGCACCATAAATTGATCCCTGAATGCACTCCACACTTCCTCATCATTACCGCCGACCTCTAACCCCATCTCACCTACGCTATCCCGGAGGCCAACAAAGTCCGCACGCCGTAGATCGAGTTTACTGCCTCTAGAGTTACTACGCTTCACCCGAGGGACGCAGACACAGAACCTAATCAGACCGTGATCACTCCCGCCCAACGATTCGTCAACGGTGAGACCAGTGACAAGGTTGTCTTCGGTCGTGAGTATTAAGTCTAGAACGCTTTCGCCTCGTGTAGGCTCATTAACCCACTGAGTCAGGAAGTTCTCATCAGCAAAGTCAATTAGCCTACTCCCTTCGGCATCAGCAGTCCTGTCTTCCCAGTTTATGCCGCGACGGTTGAAGTCTCCTAAAACTACACACACACACACCCTGTCCCCTAGCAGGCTACGGAGTTCGGTGTACAGGGCTGTATCCTCCTCGAGGAGGAGATGCGGAGGTCTGTACACCAAGATTAACTTATAGTTCGTCCCTCCCACCTTCAGATCGACGCCAAGCAACTCCCGTGCCGATCGGAACTGGCAGTCAATCGGACTCAACGTGTCCCTCACGTATATAAGTACCCCTCCCCCCTCCCCACGGGTGCGGTCTTTGTGAAACATTCTATACCCGGTAATCTCGAACTCCCCAACGTAGTCCCTACGATCAGTATGAATCCAGGACTCGGTGATAGCAACGATATCCTGGTATTCTGATACTAAGAGCGCCCGTAGCTCGCAAAACTTATTCCTAATCGACCTAGCATTAAAAAGCACTGCATGGAGAAAGCCTTCCCTATTCTGACCGCTCCCTAGCATGACCCGTTTCCCGAACAGCCAGGGCTGTCGGGAGTCGAAGAGCCCCTCACCAACGAGGGGGCATCTTCCGCAGGAGGCTGAGCCCTCTCGAACGGGGAAGGAGGGTCACCCACCTGTACATGGACGCACTCTTCAGTTGAAGGTACGTCCGCCACCGGCTCAACATCATCTCTCCCCAGTGGGAGCCCATCATCAATCCCCAGGCTTGACCTCACCATACGGTATAGGTGCCGGTCAAGCAGCGTGCCTAGCACACCTTTACCCTTGACATTGAGGTGGACACCATCCCTCTGATACAGGTCCCACCTACACGAAAACGCGTCGAACGGGTAAACAAACCTCACGCCCAGTGGGACGCACAAGTCTTGCACCCTCTCGTTGATGCCAATGATCTTACTGAGCGCTTGGTCACTGGCATTCATCCGCGGTAAAATACCCTTCAACATTTCCCTGTCTGTTTTAAATTTTAGATCATCCGCATGAGACATGATCTCGGTGATGATCCCTTCTGTCGAACCTACCCTACTGCCTTTGAGGAACAGGTCGTTGCCACCAGCGTAGACAACGATCGCAGTCCTCCGACTAGCGACGCGCAGCTTCTCTAACTATTCCTTAAGTGCGCCGTTCCCTGCCCGGGTAAGCAACTTACCTCCCTCCTGTCCCGGTATGCAGAAGCAAAATACTTCTCCTGGACCCTGATCTGTGAGTCTCGAATCAAAACGGTGTCTTCCTCCTTCGCGCACAGGAGACTAAAGCGGTTGGAGGTCCTGACAGCGGCAACCGGGGTCTCAGGTTTCGGCTTCGCAGCCTTCTTGCCCGATACCTTTCGATACCCGTCGCCACCCATAGACTCAGCCGCACTTACACCACCCCGACCCACCACGACCGGCAACTACATCCTTCGTTTTCTTTGGGCCATCAGTTGGCCCCTTCCCACCCTTCTCTATCGGCCCCTTCTTTGTGCCCTCCCTTCCCTCCAATTTACGTGGCGGTTCCGTGCATTCCACGTGGGTCGCTGGCGATTCCTGACACTGATTTTGCGTCCCGGCCCCCGGTTGCACCTCTACCCTTTCTCCGCGGTCTCGAGCTCTGTCCAGTCCACCGCTGCACCGCCTTTCCTGGGCGGCTATCCTATCAATAAGAGAGAGAGAGAGAGAGAGAATCTGGATTCATTCGACTGCAAAAGAGAATTCCTTTTCCAGAACCAGTTTCTGCCCAATAGATATTTATTTCTAAGAATGGATGATTTACTCTTGTGTTGTTTACTGTGATTTTATAACTTTAAAACAGATTTACCCATAATATGAACTCCACAAAACTATGTACTAAATGTAAACGTATATATAACTTATAACAACGACAATACATAACTATCTATTAAACAGACAGACAGACAGACAAATATAATATATATATATATATATATATATATATATATATATATATATATATATATATACAGTATATATATTATATATATATATATATATATATATATATATTATATATATATATATATATATAATATATATATATATAATTATTATATATATAATGCAAACCCACAAGGAAAAGAAAAATGATTCCAAGGCCTTTCGTGTATTCATAAGTACACCTCGTCAGGGAAGGAAGGGAGAAGACGAGATGAAAAAATGTATACCTAGGTATAGCGGGACAGAAAAAATAAAAAGATTAGCACATGATTAACAAGAGTTAATTAGAGGGAAAAGGTATTCTAACAGGATATTGTTAATTTTATACATTCCTACACTGTTATTGAAATATTTTTAAAATGGATAACTGCACATTCTAGAATATTCCTTCCAATTACACTGGTCTACAGCCAAAATGCTTCGGAAATAAAAGTAGTCAATCTTTACTAATTTTGGGTCACTGAATACAAAAATGATGCCTAAGATTGCCAATTGGCTCTATTTATAAAGATATCAGGCACCCTACTAACTGGACTGTTGGACTACTATTTTAGCTGTAAGATTGGAGATCAGGCCAAGAGCTGGGCCCCACACATATGCTGCAATACTTGTGCAACAAACCTTCGCCAGTGGTTGAATCGGAAAAGGAAATCTATGCCTTTTGCAGTGCCAATGGTGTGGAGGGAACCAACAGATCATGTCAGCAATTGTTACTTCTGCATGGTGCCTCCAGTCAAGAAAGGTATTTGCAAGAAGAAAAAGTGGCTTTTACAATATCCGAATATACCCTCTGCTATACGCCCGGTACCTCACGGCGAAGGACTACCCGTTCCCTTTGTTGCATGTTGGCAACGTATTGCCATCAATTCCAGTTGGTCATGCAGTCCACATGAAAGAAACATATGACAACATGAAGCAACTTTTGAACTGCATAAACTATGACAAACATCAGTGGCAGGTTTGTGGTGACTTGAAAGTTGTTGCTATCGTGCTTGGACTGCAGCCGAGCTACACTAAGTATTGCTGTTTTCTGTGTGAATGGGATAGTCGGGCTAGGACATCTCATTACATCAAGAAGGATTGGCCACTCCGACACTCATTGGAACCCGGAACAAAAAATGTTCAGTATCCTCCACTTGTAGAATCGAACAAGATTTTGTTACCACCCTTACACATCAAACTGGGCGTCTTGAAAAATTTGTTAAGGCTATGGATAAAACGGGGGCAGCTTTTAAGTACCTCGGTGGTAAATTCCCAAAGCTCAGTGAAGCAAAAATCAAGGAGGGTGTATTTGTTGGTCTACAGATCCGCGAGCTTCTTAGAGATGAGGAGTTCGACCGTATCCTAGGTGGTGAGGAGAAGACAGCGTGGAATGCTTTCCGGTGAGTAGCAACCAATTTTATCCGAAATACCAAAGCTGACAATTACAGGGAGCTGGTGGAAAACCTGCTGTTGTCCTATCAAAAAATGGGCTGCAATATGTCTTTAAAGATACATTTCCTCCATTCGCACCTGGAATTTTTTCCGGCCAACTGCGGAGCAGTCAGCGAAGAACATGGTGAACGTTTCCACCAGGATATCTCAGCGATGGAGAAACGCTACCAGGGGAAATGGAGTCCATCACTGTTAGCAGACTACTGCTGGACAATAACAAGAGATGCTCCAGAAGTTGAATACAAGAGACAAGCAAAGAAGTGACGTGTTAAATCAATATAAGTGACTGCATTATACAGGTATGTTACTAATATATGGTATACATATACGCAAAATGTGTAACTTGAATTTTCTTGGAAACTGTAGCCAATCGACTGTTTTTATGGTCGTATTCGTTTTTAACACCCCAAAATCCATAATAGGAAACACAGTTTATCTCCTAAGCACAAACTTTTTAAAAATTTGTAGACCAGTGTTATATCTGTGTTTTTAACGAGCGCTTTAGAACTGTCCCACTCGATACTATGATTACATCTATACATATCGTTAAACAATGCATTAGAATTATTTGCTCTTCTACACGCATATTTATGCTGTTTTACCTTAATATCTAACATTTTACCCGTTTGGCCTATATATACTGAGTTACATTGTATACATCCGATCGAATACACATAACCAACCACATTATCCGGGCTATTCTTTATTAGGCGTGATTTAACTATTATTATACTTAAAGACTACATTCATATTAATTGCTTTAAGTAAAGTCGGAAGATATTGGAAATTAACATAGTGAGGCAGGCTAAGGATATTCGGATCACCTGAAGATCCGTCACCCCAGCCTTTTTTAGTTAGCTTTATAAGGTTAACTAACGAAAATATCACGACCTAACCTAACCAATCGTCAAAGGTGTACAGTTAACCTAACGAGTGGTTAGGTTAAGTCGTGATATTTTCGTTAGTTAGCCTTATATAGCTAACTAAAAAAGGCTGGGGTGACGGATCTTCAGGTGATCCTGATATTCTTACGCTCAAATTCCTTTACAGTTACACTATTATAATACCCATTCTTGGCTTTCCTAAGGCAGTTATCTAGAAATGAAATAGGATAACATAATTTAGTACCAATACTCATGATTTTGCATAACTCGGAATCTAAAAATTCAGGACTGCTGACAACTCTCACTGCTCTAAGAAACATAGCAGAGAAAATAGATTTAATCGAGGGACATAAGAGTTATTATTAGTAGGGCTACGAAAGACTTCAAATTTGAACTGATTAAAGCATTTCCAAATTTTCAGATCCAGAAAAGAAAGGCTTCCATCATTTTCTTTTTCAACCGTGAACTTAATAGATGGGACTAAACTGTTGGGCCTACCAAGAAATAAATCAACATCCAAATTGTTAGGCCAAAGGTATAAAATACCATCTACACACCTGTACCAAACAAGGTTAAAATTAACAACAGTAGGCAACATTCTACTCTCAAAAAATTTCATATATAAGTTAGCTAATACCGGTGAGGGGATTTCCCATCGCCAATCCAAACGACATGGCATAAAACTTATTTTCAAACTGAAATTTACAATCTTTGACGCAAAGCTTAATTAACTCAGTAAGAGTGTTGTGTTGAATTTTGCGGCACAAACGATGTAATGGATTACGTTGTAGGGCTAAACTGTATAAAAGCGTACATATGTCGTGAGGTGAAAGAAACAACGCGTGCAGAAGAGAAGCAACGGGTATGGGTAATGAGTCTTGTTGATGAGTGGTGTGACAGGCGGTACTATGTCATGCTGCATCATACCGAGTACGCGTACCCTGCGGCTGAGAATGTAAACCTTGCCATCATGGACTAGCTAAAGTACTTTTACCACTACATTCATATATATCATGACGAGGTTCACAGTGAGGTTATGGCTAAAGGCCTGTGTGTTTTTAATAGGGTTTAGAGACGAGTATCGACTGTTAAACAAAATGGATAATTACGGTCGCATGTTTCTCTCAAATAG
This sequence comes from Bathynomus jamesi, assembly GCA_023014485.1. NCBI lineage: Eukaryota > Metazoa > Arthropoda > Malacostraca > Isopoda > Cirolanidae > Bathynomus > Bathynomus jamesi. Next base: position 311,316 of record JAJOZX010003190.1, on the reverse strand, counting down.
TGCGCCGGATTGTTAATGTGTGGAGAAAATGAACGTCTAGTGCGCATTCCAATAAAACATTAAAACTGAAATTACCCCATGTGTCGGAAAATTGTCCGGTATAATGTGTACAAGTACTCGCTTGATTCATGCTAGAACAAACCAGTACACGTTTCATCAGCTTATGGTGTGACTCACTCCCCCCGTCGAGCCGATCCGCCCACCCGTGGCTCATAATCATCTCAGAGCTTGAACCGACTGGACGTGCACTCCTCGAATACGATGGAACTTCCTTTGAGAAGCATTCTCAATGCCGTGTACGATGTGTCCGTGACGAAGTCATTGCGCGTGTTCAGGCGTGAAACCGGTTCCATTAACTACGTACTTGAAACGACTTGTAGAAAAGCAAACTCTGGTAAACGTAATGTTATTTATTTAAGTGTTGAGGAGATGAATAGAGTCTTCGTGATAGTTGAAAAGTGGGGTGAGGACCGTTATAAAATACCTGCAGGTGTAGGTACAAGAAGAGAACAGATACCATTGTTTGTACGTTGTGTATAAATAACGATCAGCCATGCATTGATATACGACTGATGTGGAAGAATGCATCTGATAATAACGTTCTTGTCCATACGCGAAATCGATTCATCTCCGACAGAATGTTTGAAATCGTCGGATTCTGCAAGCTGAAGCCTATATTAGACCCACGTGTTACGGATATGATTTATTTTGACACGGTTATTGAATACGCATACACCGCTCTGCTCGACGGGTTTATCGAATGTAGGAATGAACAAGGTGAGAATGGTCTAGAGCTGGATGCTTATTTAAGAGGTTTAGACTCTTCAAAATATCATGAACTTTGGTACAAAGCACTTGAGCGGTACAGGGCAGAGCTCGCCTACACTGTTCACCCTGAAGAATTGTACCTCTATATAATGAGCAGCTGTCGTTACGACTTGGAAGATTATTTCAATTGTCGCTATGCGTTGTGAAGAAGAGTTCACGATTGAAAAGCTCTGGTCGGTAAGAAAAAACCCTCGATTGGAAAGGAATGTTTATAAACTTGTATTTAATAATGATGTGGTGGCTAACGATGGCCTCTTTGTGCGTGCTTTTGAATGTATTCTAGCCGTGTTTAAAGATAACTTGCCAACCGAATGTAAAGTGGGCACAAAAATGAAAATGAAAATGAAAAGGTTTATTGGCAGACTATAGTCCATATAACAAATATTATTAATACAATGACAGTTCATACACTAATGATAGAAAATATACAATTGATTAGAAATAATACTGCACTATCGAAGTATGTCAGTTCATACACTAATGATAGAAAATATACAATTGATTAGAAATAATACTGCACTGTCGAAGTTAAGTGGAGCTACAGACAGACGTTTTCGTACCAAGAAGTCCATAGCTTAGAGGATAAATGGCAGGACTCATGGATAGCTTGGATGATCGGGTTGGTTGATTTTTTAATTCTTTGCATTAGACTGTGTTGAGCACGTCTTGTTACCTCCGGTAAGCTCGGGACATTGCGGGTAGCAAACATTTGCGAAGCTGAGCATCTCGGGGGTAATTTATGTAAGAGTCTAAAAGACCTGTTGTACAGCAAATTTAGGGTTCTGCCAGAACCTTTTTTATAATTTACCCAGAGTTGCTGACCGTATATATTACTGCAGAAAGTACGAAAGAGTGTGTCTTTAGCTTCACTTGTACAGAAACGAAAGTTCCTTATGGTCATATTCGCTTTAGCACACAGGCTTCGAGATTGTTTTCTTATATCCGAGTCATCACTCAAGGAGCTGGTAATAGTTTGACCCAAATACTTAAACTCTTGTACTTCCTCAATTACTTCACCATTCATTTTAAACCTTATATCAGCTGGCTGATTACAGCTTTTCGGATGAAATTGCATAACCTTAGTTTTTGTAACATTAAAAAGAATATCATGTTTCTGGGAATACACTTCGCAGACATTTAGTATTGAACGATATGAAGGCCATTTACATCGAGTATAGGTATCTCCATAACTTGAGCAGTGAAATAATGTTAAATCGTATTTATTGCGTAGTACGTGAAAGCAATAATGATATGACTATAGACTCGATCACGTGCGAGTTTAGTGTTTTAGTTAAGCGCAGTAGAACATAAAGTGAATGTTTTGATGTATATTTATTTTCAATATATTTGATTATTTAATATATATATATATATATTATATATATATATATATATATATATATATTATATATATATATATATATATATACAGGGTGTACATAAAGTCAGGATCTATTTTTGTGAAATAATTATTTTTTTCTATTTTTCTTTTCAGAAGCCCTTAGAATTAATACAGAAGAGTGTGTGGCAACAGTAATTTGGCGAATCGAGGGAAAGAAATACAATGACATCAGAGAGAAGTTTAGAAGGAGATTTCATAAGCCGGGGCCAATAGACAAGACAATACGGAAATTGGTGAACAAATTTAAACAAACGGGATCTGTAAATGATGAAGCAAGATCAGGACGACCGTGTATGTCAGATCTTACCGTGAATGCAGTACGCGGAATTATCACTGAGGAGCCACGTACGTCCGTTCGTGCTGCATCACACAGACTCGGCCTCCCGACGTCATCTGTGCACAAAATTCTGAAAGTAAATTTGCAGAAGAAAAGCTATCATTTGCAGGTTTTACATGATTTACATGAGGAAGATTTCCCTCGACGAAGTGCTGTGTGTGCTGATCTCGTAGAACAAATCTGGAGTGATAATTTAATGGACAACATTCTCTTTAGTGATGAAACCACTTTCCATACGTGTGGAAAAGTAAATCGCCATAACTGTCGAATTTGGGCAGATGAAAGACTGAATGATTTCGTCCAAAATTGGGAAAGAGACTCGCCTAAAGTTAATGTCTGGATGGGTTTAACAGAATCTAGGGTTTATGGTCCTTTTTTCTTTGCTGAAGCTACAGTTACGGGGCTTATTTATCTGGACATGTTGCAGCAATTCCTTGAACCTCAGCTGATTGGGGATAGGATTGTTAGTACCGTCGTCTATCAACATGATGGTGCTCCTTGTCACTATGCCAAAATTGTTCAGGATTATCTAAATGGACGTTTTCCAAATCGCTGGATCGGACGCGGAAGCAACAACAGACCTTGGCCAGCGAGATCACCAGATTTAACCTCTTTAGATTTCTTTGCATGGGGCTTTATCAAATCGCACGTCCATCAGACGAAGATTACGAGTCTTGAAAACTTACGTACACGTATACGAACTGCTGCAGATAACATAACCCCGCAAACGCTCCAGAATGTGTTTAGAAATACTGCGGAACGATTTGAGCTGTGCAGGGATACTGATGGGCGTCATGTCGAATCCTACTCTTAATTATTTAATAAATGTTACCACTTTATCATTTTGTGATTGAATTCCATATAATTTCCAAGTGCTTCACAAAAATAAATCCTGACTTTATGTACACCCCGTATATAAAGATAATGAATCACTTTCGAAATAAAGTTAATTTTTAAAATATATAATACAGTTTGCTCAAGAAAGATACAAGACTGTTTGATGAGCAAAAAAAGAAAAATCATACAATAAACAATATCATAACATATTTTTGTAATTATTTTTATCACGTTTGAACATTTTTACGCCAATAAAGCTCCCATAATAGTGAAATTAATTGGGCATCATTCTGAAAGTGTGTATAAAACCTACTGCTATTTTTATACCCTCTTCGTGTATATATATATATGATGAATTTCACATTTCGTACTTTCGGGTATTGAACAATACACCTCGTCAAGGAATGACGAATGATTCCCTGACGAGGTGTACTGATGAATACCTGAAAGGTATTAAAATAATTTTTCTTTCTCCTTGTGGGTTTGCATTATATATATATATAAACCTGTAAGTAATTTAATGAATTAATAAAATCTTTTCAATTGTATAAATTAAAGAAAATCACTTACGAGATTCATCTGTATATTAGAACGGAGAAGTTTATAAAAAGTTGAAAAGTTCCTTCACTCTATATCGATCTGTTAAGAAAGAAGGCGATGAACGACTGAAGAAAATGATCAGAACTCACCAAAATGCTTCGTCCCGCGTCAAGTTATGAATGTTAATCACTTGAATGAAAACGGTGTGGTAAAATCTAGTGAACCAGTTACGCGCATACATTTGGAAAGGTGATTTAATTTTTTTTTTTAGGATATTCTGCGCATTACTGTAACGGCATTTAGACGCTGTTTCTTTAAATGGCGTCTTTAGTTTTCATGCCAGGTTTAAACTTAGCCATATTTAAGATCTTTCGATGGAAGGAGTTGTACTGCGCATTGCAAAATGAAACTATGAAAATGTGAATAATGTTATAGAAGATAGAATATACCGACTTATAGTTATTTATATGCAACGCATTTCTTCCCAAATTAGCATGAATTAAAGTGAACTTTACAAAGGTTTTGTAAATGTCTCAGCTTTGAAGTTTTGAACCCCTTTTACAAAGTAGACTCAGTAACTTTTGTGTTTAAAAAAAGAGAGACTTTCCCTCAGTAATTAAAAAGCTGAAGGAAAATGTGGCGCCAAAAAGTAATGCTTTGTAAATGCATTTTGCATACAAACATTCAACTGCCTACAATATACATATATATATATATATATATATATATATATATATATATATATATATATATATATATATATATATATATAGCTATTTGTCTGTCTCTTTGTTTGATAGATAGTAATATAGTGTAGTTCTTATATATACGATTACATTTAGTACATAGTTTTGTGGGGTTCATATTATGGGTAGATCAATTTCAAAGTTATAAAATCACAGTAAACAACACAAAAGTAAATCATCCATTCTTAGAGATAAATATCTATTGGGCAGAAACTGGTTCTGGAAAAGGAATTCTCGTTAAATTTTGCAGTCGAATGAAACCAGATGTAATTGAGGTTGATTTATATTCATCTCTCTCTCTCTCTCTCTCTCTCTCTCTCTCTCTCTCTCTCTCTCTCTCTCTCTCTCTCTCTCTCTCTGGTGGCTCCCCACCTGGCCACAGTCTTCAACAAATTGTTGGAGACTGGCCAGGTACCTGGTGACTGGAGGGAAGCCAACGTGACCCCTATCTTTAAGAAAGGGGATCACGAAACCCCAGGGAACTATCGTCCAATTAATCTCACTTCGGTTGTAGGTAAATTATTAGAGGGGATAATAGCGGATAGGATCGTTGACCATTTGGATTCCTACAAGCTGCTGGGGATTCTCAACACGGGTTTAAACGGCATAGGTCGTGTCTCACCAACTTGCTCGAGTTTTTCCACGTCATGTTGAGTGAGTATGATAAGAGTAGGGCGATTGATATACTTTATCTCGACTTTCAAAAAGCCTTTAATAAGGTACCTCATCGCCGGCTCATGGTCAAAGTGCGCGCGCTGGGTATCGGTGGGGAAGTAGGTAGGTGGATTGTAAACTGGCTGAAGAATAGGCGGCAGAGAGTTCTAATTAAAGGGACTAGTTCGGGTTGAGCCTCGGTCACTAGCGGGATTCCTCAGGGTTCCGTTTTGGGGCCGCTGTTGTTTATCATTTACATAAATGATATCGACGCTGGCATCGTCAGTCGGATCGCCAAATTCGCTGATGACACCAAGCTTGGGACCAATGTTGGGACGCCTGAAGCGATCGAGCAACTGCGTGCGGACCTAGGTAGGATAGGAGAGTGGTCCGAAAAATGGCAAATGCCGTTTAACGTGGATAAATGCAAGGCGATGCACATTGGCTACGCCAATCCCAAGTCGGACTACTCGATATTGGGAAGTAATATCGAGGCCACTGATTTGGAAAAGGACTTGGGTGTGCTAATTAGCAGCGACCTTAAATTTACGAAACAGTGCGTAGAGGTGGAAAAGAAAGCCCACAAGTTGTTGGGTTATACGAGGAGGCAATTTCGATTTCGGAACAAGGAGATTGTGCTCTCTCTGTACAATTCTCTGGTTCGGCCGCACCTGGAGTATGCTGTGCAGTTCTGGTCGCCCACCCTCAGGAAAGATATTGAGAGGCTGGAGCGAGTGCAGGCGAGGGCCACAAAGTTAATCACTTCCGTTAGGTATATGGGCTACAATCGACGCTTACGCGCCCTGAACTTGTTTTCGCTGGAAACTCGGAGGCTGCGCGGTCAACTGATCGAGGTTTTCAAGTTCTTACGCGGGTTCAACAATGTCGATTTTAGAAGCATGTTTAGTTTAAATGATAACCCAACTCGCAACAATGGTTGGAAGTTGGATTTGAAACGGTTTAGGACTAGTGTGTGTGGGAATTACTTTACGTATAAGATCTGTGACACGTGGAACAGGCTACCTTCAGAAGTTGTGAACAGTTCTTCTGTGGATCTGTTCAAGAAGAGGTTAGACCGAATCTTGCACACTATTTGAGGGTATAAGAATTTTTCCCTGGCACCCGTTGCCATTGGTACCTCCTCGGTATGGGCCGCAAGGCCTTTTGAGTTTCTCCTTTTCCTTGTAACTCCTTATAACTCTCTCTCTCTCTCTCTCTCTCTATTTTTTTCTACTTGTACATTATAAAAGAAATTTACCTATTATTTCCACAAGTCGTACATATAAAACATAGAAATACAAAACATGAAAGACGAGAATAGTCGTCCTATAAATGAACGAAGGACACCATTATTTGAGTTTTACTATGTACGCTATTAAATGTTTTAATCGCTTTTAATCGCTTTAATTGCTTAAGGAAAAGGTTAAAAATAAAAAGTAACGACTTTAACGAATGTTGATTCTGTTTAATTTATTATTCACTGCGCAAACATGTAGACGATAGTGTTAATTTTGTACGTTTGTACGAACATCAATTTGTTTACATCCGCGTGGATACCCCAATATAAAACCACCTTATTACTTTTAAATCTAACACACACACACACACACACACACACACACACAATATATCCTGCATAAAATAAATACTATCGGTACTTGTAGGTTATCTCCCCCCCCCCCCCCCCACCAATTTTGACAGAATATTTTCGTTAAAACTAACGAAAATATCACGACTACTTAACCTTACCAATTATCAAGGGCGTACAGTTGATCTATTAGTAAATAGTAAAAACTAATCCAGAAACAAACAATGTTATAATTAATAATAGATCAACTGTACACCCTTGATAATTGGTTAGGTTAAGTCGTGATATTTTCGTTAGTTTTAACGAAAATATTCTGTCAAAATTGGTTGGGGCGGGCAGGGCTTCTCAAACTTTTTTCACTTGCGACCCCTTTGGATCAGACAAATTTTTTCGCGACCCTTCACTCAATGTCATAAAAGCAATAGGTACTAACACTGTATATTTATGAAAAAAATAATATTTTCAAATGTTTCTGCGACCCCCAATAATATTTACGCGACCCCCTGAGGGGTCGCGACTCCTAGTTTGAGAAGCGTGGGGGGGGAGATAACGTACAAGTACCATACTATCTTATGATTTTTATGTCTTACTAATATAGTAGTTAATTGAGCTTAAAACTTTCACAAATGAATGTGAAGTTAGAAAATGCCTACTTTCATTTATCGTAGAATATAGAAATAGGAAATAAGGGCACAAACCAATAAAATTTAGAAGGGAAGAGTTTTTATCCTTTAGCTAAATATAGCGTGGAAAGAATTCAGAGTCGAAGGTGATTAGAATGCAGGCAGGGACTCTCCTCTCGCTCGGAGGTATTGTCGTCTTTCCAGATTTTAAATATACCTTTAGGTTAGCATTTTAGTTCATCCCATGTTTGCAACGAAATTAAGGACCACACGTTTGGTGTACGTGAAGGAATCTAGAAATCATATGATTAAAAGGATGATAAAAGAATTTCTTGATTACGCAATTGCATTCTTTAAATTGCTAAAATTATAAAAAATAAAAAACAATCAAATTGACAAGTATGTATGAATTAAATTAACTTCGAGTGGATAAAGATATTTTGTAATTTATCAAGTGGTTCATTCATATTAGAGTAGGCATAGGAAGAAGCGTGTTATTTCCCACCTTAGATTATCTTCATTTCAAAAATCACCTATTTTCGTTTGGTTTAAAATTAAAGAGTAATTTAAGCGTAAATATTCATAATATTCGTAACGTAAAAGTGCGTTTAAAAGCAACATGAAATCGATCTTAATAAAGAAATAATGAAATCGTATTAATTCATTTAGGGATTAAATACTGTTTACTTCCCTGGTTGTTGCGTTTACTTTTTCTTATATAATAATTGTTGTTTTTGTTCCATAACTATTATATTTACCAAGATTTAATGTAAGGGGGTTCAAAAAAACCTTAGCCCCCCATTTGCAGCTTACATGTTTACTTATATCGAAATAGTTTTTAGGGATTATAAAAATATATAAAATTCTTTATTTATTGCAAGTATTAAAATTACTCTAGCTGATAAAGTGATAATATAATGGCTTCTCAATTAATTGGTGATTCGGAGAGGCAACGTGTGATAGATCGCGTACGAGCAATAACATTTCGGGAAGCTCGTGATGCTGGAGCCACCTTTATAACACGTTCATGGGTTGCCAAAATGTTGCGAAGAAGTGAGGACTTCGTCAAAATAAATTGGAATAAAACTTTGGATGAATGTGAAATGGATACAACCAAATCTGGGCGCCCAAATTTGCCACTCTCTCAGGAAACAAAGGATATCATTGAAAGCGGTACGCGTAAGCGGAAAAACAGCTGTGCTAAACTTTCTAGAGAGATCGAAGTGTTGAGAGGAAAGATCGTTAGTGGTGAGATCATTCGACTGTACCGTCATAGGCAAAGTTTAAAGCCTTGGCATGAGCTTCCAAAGCCAAGAAAAACTCAACTCAACATCGATGACAGAATGTGGTTTGCCCATTATCTTGAAGATTGGGATGTGGATGATTTCATGCATTTAGCTGTCTCCGATGAATTTTTTGTTTACGTAACATGTCGGCCTAACTACCAAAATGATCGAGTGTCGGCCACAACACCAGATGAAATCGATGACAATGAACATTATCGCGAATTATTAAAAAGTCCAGACTGTGTTGGTGTGTTTGTTTTGTTCACTGCACAGAAGCTCATGTGGGTGCTGAAGCTAAATGGTCAGAGTTGGGATGGACAGTATTTTCGTGATATTATTCTATCCCAGCATGTCATTCCTTTTCTAAGAAACCCAAACAATGTTATGGATGTCGATCAGGTCACACTTCTGCACGATAAGGCCCCATGCTTTAAGGCATTAGCCACTCAACAGTTGTTGCGGAACCATGAGATCGATTTCTTTGGAAATGAAGAATGGCCAGGAAATTCTCCTGACCTGAACGTCTGTGAACACATTGGATCAGTTATAAAGGACAAGGTTGAATGTCTCTTGTTTCAAGAACCTGCAGCAAATCGATTTTCGAAGAATACAATGACGCAACACATTGAAACGCTTTTAGCAAATTTGCGTAACGATCAAGATCTATTCACGTCACTTTTGGCAAGCTACCCAAAGCGAATTCAGGCTGTCTTTGAAGCCAATGGCGGGAATACCAAGTTTTAATTGTTTCTCATTAAATGCAGGATTAAATTCTCTTTTGTAAGGTATGTTTAGTTTTACTGTACCTCTAATGGTTTAGGCCATGGGCGGGGGGGCTAAGGTTTATTGGAGCCCCGTATGCTGCTAACTAAATTCATTTCTCATATCGACTACCAGTTCGTCTGTGTGTCCTAAATAACAGTGAACAACAAAATAGAAGTTTTTCTCCTTCAAATAGATTTATGTGATTCTAATGCATATTCTGACGCTGATTACGAATTTGAAAACCAAATCTTTCTATCACCCACCAATTTCGAAGGAAATGCACATGAAAATTTACAGATTTTCTTACTTTTTTGGTATATTTAATGGTACAAAAAAGAAGAGTACATAACCAAAAATGATTTTGCAGCTGATTTTCGCTTATAACTCGTACTAGGGGCTTCTCTTATAAGTGTCCAACAGTAGTCCGCCAACATACTGGGTCTATGTCTTCCTTGGTACCGCTTTTCCATGGTTGATATATCCTGATGAGATCTTTCACCATGCTCATCGCTGACAGCGCCCAGGTTTTATGGAAAGAAGTCCAGGTGGGAGTTCGGGAAATGCATTTTCAAAGACACGTTACGCCCCATGGCTTGGTAAACACTAAGCATTTGCTCCACCAGGGAAACATAATTTTCTGACTTGACGTTGCTGAGGAAATTCGTAGTCACTTCTTTAAAAGCTTTCCATGCTGTTCTTTCAACCTCATTCAAAGACTCATCAAATGCAATGTCTTTCATCACTTCTCTGATCTGTGTGCCCACAAAAATGCCTACCTTGATTTTCGTTTCGCTGATTCTAGGGAATTTCTGTTTTGGATATAGAAATGCAGGTCTGTCTTTATTCATGGCTTTTACAAAATTTTTCATCAAACCAAGTTTGATATGGAGGGGTGGTAAGAAAACCTTTGCTGGAGCTACTAGGGGTCGATGGGCAACATTTTTCTGTCCTGGAACCAAATTTTGTCGAAGTGGTCACTCTTTCTGTGTATAATGACTTCCCTTAGCTCGGCTGTCCCACTCGCATAGGAAACAAAAGAACTTTGTGTATCCTAACTGTAAGCCGAGAAGTGCAATCACTTTCAGATCACCACAGATATGCCAGGAGTGTTTATCATAGTCAATATGTTTCAAAAGTAACTGCATATTGTCATATGATTCCTTCATATGAACTTTATGTGCAATCGGAACCGAAGGATAGACATTACTGTTGTGCAATAGTACAGCTTTCAAACTCAACTCTGATAAATCGACAAAAAGCCTCCATTCCTTAGGATTGTGCTCTCGACCAAGTGCCTCCATGAGAGCATTCACATCATTAAAATACACTAAATCACTTTCCATAGAGAAAAACGATGTGAAGTGTATCTGACGCTTACGAAATGATATTTTTACACTCTTTTGTGAGAGATTCCAACCTTTTAATCTAGAATCTAAGAGCTCAGCCTGATTTTTAGATAGATTCAACTCTCTGACAAGATCATTTAATTCTGACTGAGAAAATAAATGAGGTTGAAGGTGGTTGAAATTGTATATCCATGTCATCTTGTCTGTCCAAAGGTTTATTACGAGATTCCTCATCAGGTTCATCATCATCTAAAGTCCATGTCTTTGGTAGTTTTGGCACTGGAAAATCGTCACAACGTGAAAGAGGTCGCATATATATGTTATGATGTGTATATGCAGTATACTTAAATAAATATATGCATATTATATAAAAACATGTAAATGTAAATAATAATATGCATAATACTGTATAAAGATTTTATGAAAAATAAATGACTAACAATAAATCTCGTACTATGATGCACACTGAGGAGTGCTATCTCGATCTCAAAGGAATTTAAATTGCAAATCCCTCAAAAACTGTGGGTGATAGAAAAAATCTGTTTTCATTTTCGTAATCAGTTTAAAAGGAACAAGACTCACCTACATTTATCAAAAGGAGAAAAACTTTGTTGAACAGTGTAATTAATCTATATATAAACCTCGTATTATCTTATACGTAATCATAATTAATCACATTTATATATTTGAAAACCATAACTAACGTTATATAATGTTTAATCATAATATTTATACTACCAAATCGTAACTTACTCTATAGGAAATGCTTTGATCTTATAATTAATCATAAAGTTCAGTAAAGCCTGAAGCTTCAGGGTTTTAAGGGTCATCCTGCTCAGCAAGAAATAAATAAATAGTCTTTTCGACCTTGTTGTAATATTGTATGAGATTTTATTATTATTCTTATTACTATTATTTTTTTCAGACTTTTCAATATATATTTATTGAAAATTTTGACCATACACCGCAGGAATTTGATACTATACTATACTATAGCCACTCTAGGGGGAGTTTGAACGACGGTTAAGGATCGACCTGCTGACCCCTCTGCAGCATCCCCCCTCATTTGCGGGATTTGGTGAAGGAGGGAATTGCTGTCTGATCTCCTCCTGCCCTCGTAGCCAGCCACGCATGGCTGGTCAGGGACTTTGCACAGGAATCTGTCCAGCTGGTTCTTGAAGTTATTCAGGTCGGTGTGCTGGAGATTCCTCACTTCTTTTGGTAAGACATTGAAAAGCTTTGGGCCTCTTATTCTAAGGGTATTTTCCATCCTCGTTTTCGTGTCTCCTTGTCCTACTGCAGCTGGAACCGTACAAAATTTGCCTCTTCTCTTATTCCAGTTTGTTTCTATTTCATTTCTAAGGTTAGGGACAGAGCCCTCAAGTATTTTCCATGTGTATATTATTGTGTAGCGCTCGCGCCTTCTTTCGAGAGAGTAGAGTCCCAGGGATTTAGTCGAGACCAGTAGTCTTCGCCTTCCGTTTCCTCTATCTTAGACGTAAAAGTCCTTTGTTTAGCTTCAATGTTCGCAATGTCTCGTTTTCTGTATGGGCTTGTGAGTACTGAGCAATACTCAATTATTGGTAGGATTAGATTCTTCCATAATTTGAGCATGATGTTTACTTTTCTCCTGCGGAAGCTCCTCCAGATGATCCCCATTATTTTTCTAGCCGTTGTAATTTTGATTTTATAGTGCTCTCTGAATTTTGCATCCGACGACATTATTACTCCAAGATCCCTGACTTGTGGATTTGGTGTTATCTGTTTGGCTTGCATAGTTTTGCACCGTTTTTCTGTAGCTCCTTGTTATTACCATATCTTAGAAGTTGGAATTTTTCTTCGTTGAACATCATATTGTTGTCTTCTGCCCAGTGGAATATTGTTTCAATGTCGTTTTGTAATTTTCGTATGTCACCTATTTCAATGTCACCTATGTCAATATTTCTTTACATATCTTTGTGTCATCTGCGAAGCATGATACAATACTGTCCTTAATATTTGCATCAATATCTGCAATCATTATTATGAACAGCAAGGGAGCTTTCGATTTAACTCCGTTTACCACCACTCTTTGTGTTCTTTGCGTCAAGAAATTAAATATCCACCTTCCTAGCTTTCCAGTAATTCCTGTATTCTTAAGTTTGTGTGCTATGATTCCATGGTCACATTTATCGAAGGCGTTTGCAAAGTCAGTATAGATTACATCTATGTTTTGTCCTCGACACAATATTTCTAATATTTTCTCCTGATGGTCTAGTAGCTGTGATAGGCATGATCTTCCTTGAATAGTGTCCTGATTTTCCTCTCGAGCTTGCTGTGTTTTTTTTTCCTATCTCTCTGGAATATGTTTCAGTATTATAGGTTTGGTTTCAGTCTCTATTATACATAGTATCTCTTGTGGAGTCTTCTCGTGAAGTAGCAATTCCCAATTTACCTCCTTTAAATCTTTATTTACGTTTTCCCAATTTACTTTCTTTGAATTTATCTTTAAGCCTTCATATATTCCAGCTGCCTCTCTAGGATACGTTTCCGGACCTCTGGGTGCTAACTTCAATTTTATATCGATGAGGTTATGGTCGGAGAACTTTGTGTGCGTTACTTTTTTATTTATTATTATCTCGTTGTTATTTGTCTAGATTAAATCCAAAACGTTCTCCTTTCTCGTGGCTTCACAGATTTCCTGGGTAAGGGCGTAATGTTCCATAATATCTAATAGCATTGTTGCTTGGGTTCTATTATCTTTAGTAATGTTGCCATGAAACTTCGACATACATAAATTCGTCATTTTTCTTCCATGATATGAATGTGAAATTATGATAAAATCTCCGAAAATTAGAATATTTGTTGCTGGAGTTTCAAGTAATTTTAATATGTTTTCTATTTCATTTGTAGCAAATTGGAATTCACTTTTTGTGGTGTTTTGTGGTCTGTAGCTGTTCATAATGGTTAGATTCAGTTCTTTTACTTCTAATATAATAACTTCAACTATGCTTTTGATTTGTTTACCTTCACTTCACATGTGTATGTGTTTTTGACGTAGATGCAACACCCTCCCCCTCGTCTAGCCACTCTATCTGCTCTGTGTATGTTGTAATCCAGAAATAGACTATAAAGAGTATAGAGAAATTCTATATTTGAAATACCAAAGAATTGAGTTATACATGAATTATATGCCCACTATTTCAATCCACTTGTTTTTTGTTCAGCGACATTCTTCTTCATCGTTGTTGTTGTCGTTAAGTTTTAAGAAAAAGATGTTAAATAGGAAAGGTATCACTCAAATTATTATTTCATATTTGTAAAGTTTCTGCAATTTTTAGTCATATTAAAGTGTTTGGAAAAATTAAAATACTTTTTCTTTACAATTTAATTACTAATACTTCCATCACTTTATTTTAAACTCATATATATATATATATATATATATATATATATATATAATTTTAAAAACTTCTTTTTAACTTTATTATTTCTCCCATCAGCCCTTTTCATGAGAGGATAAGAATGCACTTTTTCATAATTATTCTTTATAAAGTGTAAATGCATCGTCTCTTCTCAAAATGTAAACAAAACAATCTTTTCACACCTGATCCCAGTTCAAAAAGTAGACTCCAAATTGATTTGACAAAAATATTTGTATAAAAAAATCCTTAAAATGACCTTCAAAAATTTTCAAGATCGTAACTTTTGTATTCGTTATAGAAAAAAATGAAGTTTGCGAATTTTTAGTTGTTTCTACGCATCTAACTGGGCAGTGATTCGTTCACGACTATAAGGATGACTATAAGGGCGAACCAACCATTTAATGCCCGAAGCAAAGTCAAGTTCTAAAAATTTCCTATCATTTTGTAATAGAAAACATAAACCAGAAAAGTGGAATAAGAAAATAATAGGAAAATAATTGTTTCTGTAATAATGACTTTAGTTCGTAATTAAAACTGTAATTTGATTAATTATTAATATTGTTTATGCCTTTTATAGAAACTTTAGATTCTGATTTGTTAAAAATCATTAATAACCTTCAAGTAGGAAAAATGTATTAAAATAAAGGTTATTTTTATTTGAAATGTATTTAATTGTGTCGAAGAAAATGAGAAAAATTTATGTATTATTTATTTGTTATTTAATGCATAATTTATTTATTTAATATTCGCGCTTGAAAGATAATTTAAGAGTACTCTGAAACGTATAAATATTCTTTGAACTTCATTAGTTTTAGTCAGGAGCTACGGTATGAAGGTTGGTAACCATCGCCCGCAGCTCAGTGGGTAATACAGTTTGCTTTTAATTGAGAGAAGTGATGACACTGAATTCGGGGTTTGGACTCCCATTGGTGCTGAAGTTAACGCAATGAGCCATATTTTCTGGTCTTTCTGACTGTATATTATCATTTCAGTTAAGCAGAAAATAAAAAGTTTTAATATGAAATTACACGATTTGGTTATTTTTATTATTTACTTCCAGAAATGTAAATTAGGTGTTAAACTGTTATGTTTATATTCCGATGGATTATATCCGTGAACGTACAGTTTCTGAAAAATATATTTCTCGCCGATATTTTATCACGCCTGGACAAGAAGGGTCTTCGGCGGTGGGATGGGAGTCAATGATCTGCTACCAGGGTCCTATATCCGTATATTACATATTAACAGTAGCAGCGCGGAAAGGGGGTGGCCAAATAGGATTGATTAGCGCGCTACTAGACTACATTCATTAGATTACGTGAATATGCTAAAGTGCTACAGTTATGGACCTACAACTTACAAAATATGTTACAGAGCCGAAACACGAAGTAAATGTTACTTACTTTTTATTTTGAAAACCTTGTTTTTCAAAGTAAAAAGTACTTTCAGTACGGAATAATAATACAAAAAATACGTAAATAAAAATTTTAGGGAGAAATTTAAAACCTGAAAAAAGATTGGATCCTTCTCCTCATTTCTCGACGTCATATTTAACCGACAAATTAATATGGGTTAGATTAAGTTAAGTTAGGTTCTGTTACACTTATTCAGGGTAGTTTAGGTTACACTTAGTTAGGTTAAGTTAGTTTTTAGAGTGTCGATAGAATGTCACGTCCACCAAAGCTATCGTGATTTACTTTAAAAAGCTACTTTTTTATTATAATTTTTCTTGAGTAACCTTTTAAGGCAGGATTTTTTTTTTTTTTTTGGTAGGGTTAAGTTATGAATAGTGATGTACCGATTCCAAAATTTAGCCGATGCCGATACAGAGTCTTTGCGGAGATTTAAAAAAATCAATTCCCCTCATAAATTTTAATAATCTAGTGGGAAACTTTCAATTTTCATATTTTTACATTTCAAATTTGTTTAAATGCTTTTCCTTAGTTCACTCCACAATATTCACTACCAGAATTTGTTATTCATATAATGTAGCTAAAATGATGTTGAATAGTTTTATTACTCGGTATAATTATAATTTTATTTTAGTTTCATAAAATGAATACCAATATTTAAAGTAATTGATTTTCCTTATGTTGAAGGTATTTTTCTTCTTGAACACTGTAAACGACAAAATTTGTTATTAAAATTTCAAGTCCTTGGGTGGCCAATTTGACTCTTTTCCAAAATCCGGACAGTTCTTTATATCTAGAAAATTACATTATTATTATGTGGTTTTGCGTGCTGATGTTCAAAAAAGTTTCTTTTTGTGGAGAAATGAAAAATAAAGTTACAGCAACTTTTATTTATAATATTAGGTCGATATATGTAAATAATGGTAATAAAAATTGCTGTAACTTCTTTATTTTTCATTTCTCCGAAAAAAAACCTTTTTTTTTAACTCAGCACGCAAAAACAACAATAATAATGTAACTTTCTAGTTATAAAGAACGGTCCGGATTTTGGAAAAGATCCGCCAATTTTAATAAAAAAAAATGGATATACAATTTGGGCTTATAAAATTATTGAAGTACTTAAAATAAAGTCAACATAATGGGATGGTGTAATATGTAAATTATAAAGTAAAACTTAATACAGAATTGTTATTAATATAGAGTAGGAGATTACGAAGGTTTATATAATATTTAAAGATTAGCTAGTTAGAGAAAATGTAAATTTATGGGCAACTTAACTTAAGCTTTGCCTCTTTCGTGAATAAAAATGCTTTTATAGAATTGCACTTTGAAATAAGTATAAATTATCACAAAGTGTTTTTTGTATGTTAAATTTTCTATAAATATAGGTTGTTTTGTAATGAAAATTTCCAAGAATCGGTAGGGGAATCGGCTAAATTTGGCCAATGCTAATGCCGATGCTAAAAAAATGGCCGATTCTGCCGATGCAGATTATTCAATACACCACTAGTTATGAAAGCGTGTATTTGAAAAGCTACCAATTTGTATCTGTCGTCCATAAAGGGTTAAAATAGGCACGACGTTTTATTATTATTATTATTATTATTATTGTTATTATTAATTCAACACTGTACAAAAACGAGTATATTTAATAGAAACTAATAAAGTTAAGAAAAGGTTGAATAAATAATAAGAAATTGAAATTTAAAAAAGTCAATAAAAAATCTTAAATTCTGTGAACAAATAATAATAATAATCCTGATAAATAATATAATATTATCTGAAGTATAGAACTTCATATCAAAGCCATAAAAACAATTATTTTGTTCGTTATATTTAGAAATTAGTTAATTATTCGTGCGTGGTTAATGGAGATCATAATATTAAAGTTCCTTTATAAACCGGATATATACTACATGTATATGGGATGAATTTCACAATTAAACACGTGAAATAAATAAATGATGCACATTTTCGTGCATTCAACATTAAAATTCTTCATGGAAAAAAGTGTAATGTTGAATACGCAAAAGGCTTTCGAATCGCTTCTCTTTTTTCCTGCGAGTCTGCATTATTATACAGGGTGTACACAAATTATCTTTACAACTTCTCTCTCAAATAAAAATATTAAAAATACTAGGAAACGAGGTACACATACCATTTTTACGCCATCTGTGAGAGAAAGTAATATAGTTTCACGTGGTAGTTGTCAGATGTCAGATTATTTTACAGGGCGTACACAAATTACGAAATTGGAACGAAATTCCCTTAACATGTATTTCCCAAATATGTGGATTGGCCGTGGGGAGCCCATCTCTTGGTCGGCCAGATCACCAGACATAACATCCTGTGACTTTTTTCTATGGGGTTATGTAAAAGACTGCGTGTTCACAATTCCAGTGGCCAACATCGACGATTTAAAGACCAGAATTGCCGCTGCTGTTGCGAGAGTTGGCGTTGAAATGTTGCAGCGTACATGGATGGATATAGAATACCATTTGGACGTCTTACGTGTGACAAATGGTGCCCATGTTGAATGTTTTTGAGGTTATGTGAAGCTTTATTACTTTCTCTCACAGATGGCGCTAAAACGATATGTGTAACTCGTTTCCTAATATTTTTATTTGAGAGAGGAGTTGTAAAGATAATTTGTGTACACCCTGTATATACTAGCTAAATGGGCCCGTAGGGCCCACTTTAGCTAGAAAAGAACGTAGCAATGAAAATCTTAAGCTTCACATCCGAACCCATTGTATCAAGATTTGTGAAGCTTAAGATTTTCATGGCTGCGTTCTTTTCTATAGTTTCAATGGCCGAATAATTGATTCCTGAGTAATTGGGGGCTTCGGGGCCTCCAATTATTGAGGCTGAAAGTCCTAGCACCACAGGTCTAACTAAATGGGGACTTAAAAAGTGAGGTAAACTGCAGCCCATAATTCGTGACGTCACTCATATTAATTATCTCCGCCCATTTTATGACGTTCCTATGATGTCACTATCTTTCAACCAATCCGAAATACGTGTGTCTCCAGTCTCCACGTGGACAGACGGACAGAACGAGCTTCTTATTGTATGTAATATATATATATGTATGTTTGACTTAACATTTTATTTTGCAGTTATGAAGTTCTGTTCATATCCGAATGCATATTTTAGTACGCACTCTGTTTCTCGCGTGAATGAATGAATGAATGAATGAAAACTCCTTACTGCTAGAAACAAATATTACAATAACCCACTGCCTAGGGTAACCCCTGCCTAGGATCAGTGATGGGCAGTATCTAGATACATGTATCGCCGATACGTATCGAGCGATACTTTTGTATCGGTATCGGTATCGCTTTAGCTACTTGACAAAAGTATCGATTTATCGGTATCGCTAAGGTCAATTTTCTTAAATGTATCGAAAAAAATCGATACTTCGATACATCGATACATTAATAAGAATTTTTAAATATTTAAATAGATGTTATAATATGACACTACTGAGTTATATTTATGAATATACATAAATAATAATATTATTAAATATTTATTTAATGACAGTACAACTCTACTTGTCACGTCACACAGTACGGCGCAACGTTTAAACACGTTTGTACTTGTGTTATTGAGATTAATTAACCATAACTATAGAAACGCTCATAATATAGAAACGCTCATATAATGAGCTTGATTTTCTCCAGGAATACCTAACCGTAGTACAACCCATTGCAACAGCACTTGATAGGTTGCAGTCAGACAAAGAATGTTTTTACGGTTGCCTGCTTCCGACATTGTTAGCTGTAGAGAAGAAGCTAGAGCGTTTGAATTCGGAGGCATTGCGTCATTGTCAGCCACTTCTCAATGCAGTCACAGTAGGGTTCACTAAGCGGTTTGAAAAGTTTATGTGCCTTGATGCGTCGCATGAGTGTAAAGCAGCAATACTGGCATCGTCTTCAAATCCTCTGTTCAAGTTAAAGTGGATGACAATAAAAGGCAAATTTAATACTAACATTGTCAAAAAGAGGGTTCAAGAAATGTTGGTTAATGCTGTTAAAGCCTCAGCGAGCAGACCCCCCAGCAACAACTAAGTGATGCTGCATCTGACGGAAGTGCAGATGATTTCTTCTGTTATGAGTCTGCTTCCACTAATGTCTCTGCAACCCAAGATTCACTGAGATGGAAGTTTTACAGTATCTGGGTGACGGAAGTCATTCTCTCCAATCTCTGAGGCAGTACCCAGGAATTCTACGGGTCTTCCTGAAGTATAACACACCACTACCATCCTCTGCTCCTGTAGAACGGTTGTTTAGTTTGGCTGGTCATATTCACGCTCCAAAAAGGAATAGACTGTCTGACCAGATGTTTAGCCAGCTGGTATTTTTGAAGGGTAATAGTAATTACTTTTAATTGTTAGTGTAATATTTTCAGTCATTCATATCCTACAAAATTAAAACATACTTTCATTAAATAAAGCAATTGTTTTTATTTACATCTATAAAACCCATTAAAATGTCGTTGATTTTACTTACAGTGCGTACAAATTACTAGTATAAACAATAATATCTAATACCTACATATTAAATGAATAATTATAAAAATGTACCGGCGATACATGTATTGGCGATGCATGTATCGGTATCGGTATCGCTTAAGACATCTAGAAAGTATCGGCGTATCGGTATCGCCTAAGACGTTCTTCATGTATCGATGTATCGGTATCGCTTTAGCGATTTTCATGTATCGATGCCCATCACTGCCTAGGATAATATCAATAATGAAATGTATGTTTGCAGAAATTACCTTAAATTTAATTAGCACCTATAGGAAAATTATATATAGGGCCTATACTGTAATAGAGCCACTGATTTTATATGGAAACCATGTTCTTAGTGAGTGTTATTTTTTATTTTATTGGGTTCAGAATCCCAGCTGAGCCGTGAACGGCCAAGCTCTGAAGGGCCAGTTTAACCTACAGCCCGAGTTAAGCTAGACTAAAAACTTACGGACTTGGAGGTCCTATTAGGTCCTACCTCACGGTTGCTGACTCGATGTGGGCCTACCTTAGGCCTCAGTTGCATAAAATTAAGATAAAAAACAAAAGGGGTACTATTTATGGTCTTTTTAAACCTTGCAACAACAACACAACCTGCACCATTTCAAGATGCAACAATCTTGTATCTAAACAACCAAACTGAATTGCAAGAGAGCTCTCTATAAGACTACGCCCTGTAAGTGCCGCATTCAACAAATGAGTAGGCAGGACGCGCAGTGCCCCCAAAAAAATGATGCCACAAGAGTACCCAAACAATGATGCCACAAGAGCCCAAAAGTGCTAGCTCTAAATTAAGTGAATTTTTAATTAACCTTACAATTATGAGATGGATATATATATATATATATATATACACCTTAACTTAATATATACAAGCAATGCTGCATCAATCAGCTTAGTCATCATATCGCCTTGGGACAACAATGGCTCTTCCTCTTCTAGATTTTTTAACAGTGAGTTTAAGATGCCCCTTATAAAGGAGTATAGTTGGTCACGCGAATGGACAATCGGACTCTTGTCAAAGTGAGAAGCAGATCACATAAAACTCGGTTTGTAAATACAACATTTCATGAAATCCTCACAATTTTTTTCAGAGAAATGGACAAGAAACTAAAGATACTCTGCTTACAGTCGCCAGTGTAAAGGAAAATATGCATCGGATAAGAAAATAATGCAGATACCTATGGAATTTGGAGGTCTGTTCTGTTCTATAAGAAATCTCGGTTTATTTACCTCATGTAAAATGAACGAACACAGTGATATTAAGAATGGTTAGTAAAGTATGTCTAAAAAGCATGTCAAAATTGCAGACCAATATTACTGACAGGAAGCTCAGTACATTAATTGAGATTCATAGAACGCCTCTACTGCTTATTTTGCTTGATAATTCATACTGGTGTAATGCAAAATTAAGATACCACCATTAAAATATTAAATAATATGATTAGCTTTTCAAAGCTTCAAGTCAAGGAGAGAGCAAAAGTTCGTAATTTTGACAGAAAGAAAAATCGATGTGGCTGAAATGAAGATGTTGAGATGGATGTGTGGAGTGACGAGGAGGGATAGGGTCAGAAATGAGCATATAAGAGGAACAGTGAAGGTGGCGGAAGCATCTAAGAAGGTGCAGGAGGCCAGGCTGAGGTGGTATGGACACGTCAGGAGAAGAGAGGAGGAGTATGTGGGGCGCAGAGTGCTGGAGATGGAGTTGCCGGGACGGAGAAGAAGAGGAAGACCGAAGACGAGATGGAGGGACTTGTGTGGTGGCGGACATCAGGGAGAAGGACTTGGAGGAGGACGTGGTATACGACAGAGGAGAGTGGAGAAG
This sequence comes from Bathynomus jamesi, assembly GCA_023014485.1. Classification (NCBI taxonomy): domain Eukaryota; kingdom Metazoa; phylum Arthropoda; class Malacostraca; order Isopoda; family Cirolanidae; genus Bathynomus; species Bathynomus jamesi. The sequence continues at coordinate 289,186 of JAJOZX010003190.1, read as the reverse complement.
ACGAACCAAAAACAGCGACCCCATGTAAAGATGGGATAATAAGCTGCGGAAGAAAAAGAAGACAATCAACAGGTTTACCTTGAACTAAATAATAGAAAACGATTTCTATGAACTTTTACAGAAAACATAATTTTATGGTTAACGTCTTCAATATTTGTAAACGACTGACAATCAACAAGAAACAACTTGGGCATTTTATCTTTTTATCTGGATCTGGACAACTCGAAATATAAAAAATTTAATTGTTAAAATGCCAAATGAACGGTTTTAAAGTTTTAATTCAAAAACTTGTTTCATATAACGACACCACAACAAAATTACCTGTATAATGGGCCAATGGCGATTAATTAGGTGACTACATCGCAAAATAAAAGAAAAAGACTGAATAAATATAATATTTTGTAAGACATGGTTAACATTAAAGGTTTGTCTAACAAAAAACAAATAACTTTCACCTGCGGAAGTAGCACAGTTAAAATTTATTATATAAAACAAAGGTCGCTAAATTGATTAACATTGTATTTATAATATCGATACTTATTATGGTAATTAATTAACAACCACAACGAACTGTGAAACACACAGGGGCGTAACTAAGGGGGGGGAGAGCGGGGGGGGGACATGTTCCCCCAACTTTTTTGAACTGGTGGGGATAATATAGGTTTTGTTCCCCCCCACACCCCCCCATCCCCACCACCAACTTTTGATCTAAGCCAGTTTACGTTAAGAAAAATATTTACTTTCTTGAAATAATCTATGATGAGTAAATCTTTAATTATATTTATTAGTCCTATTAGTATGCTGGAAAGTATTATTGATCCAGTACTAATACTGTAGTGATAGATATGTTGGTTTACGTCGTCGTCGTCGTTGGCCTAGGCAAGCTACGGCTTGGGACCGTAGCGCATCTATCCGGTATAGGTTAACCTGGATGATGTAGCCATAAGCACTGCCGCTAGTTAAGTGCCAACCAGTGATTATCTCACTAGCCGTATTGAGTCCGTTAGGCGAAACTACGACAGTACCAAAGGTGGAAAATATAACCTTTGGTTTTCTATTATTTATTTGTAAAATGGACATGGCATTAGATTAAAATAAATATTTGAATATAAATAATTGACTGACAATTGTGATATATAATTAATTATGTTTACATACAATAAAATAATATAGTATACATAAAATTAGTATTAATGTGGTTCACAATTGAATTATAATGGGGTAACTAATTTAAAATGAATTTATAACTATTCCGAAATTCAAGACTGTAAAATTAACATTTAACTTGAAACTAAAATAAGAGTATTCACTACACACTCCCCCACCAGAGAGGAAGTTCAAAGAGTTCCGAACGACACAGATTTCCGCTGAACCTTTTTGGTAGCTACTTGTACCTCACTTAAGGTTGATTCCAAAAACGCAGGCTTAAGACGATCGATAGAAACCTTGTCGACCTTGGAACCGCGCTGGATGAGAAATGATTTGCGCGTACGTCGGAGAACTTCATAGGGTCCGTCATATGGACATTGGAGAGGCCGTTTTGGGACAGGTACACGAACGAAAACGTGGGTGCAAGACTGGAGGGCTGGGGAAATAAAGATGTTCTGTTGGCTAGTCAATCGAGGGGGAACAGGCTGAAGGGACTGCATGTGAGAGGAAAGTGTTTGAGCGAATTCCGTAGGATCGCATGACTTATCCCCTGCAGTGAAGTAGCCACCTGGTAGCCGCAGTGTTGTTCCATAGACTAGTTCAGCCGCTGTAGTCTTCAGATCACTCTTAAATGCAGAGCGAATACCAAGCAAAACGAGTGGAAGCTTATCCATCCAATGGGAGTCTTCGTGACACATAAGGGATGACTTCAGCTGGCGATGGAAGCGTTCGACGAGGCCGTTAGCTTGCGGATGATACGCACAGGTATGCGCATGCACTGTACCCAACAAGCTGGTAAACTTCTTCCAAAGCGAAGACTCAAATTGGCGACCTTGGTCAGTGATGACTTTTGTCGGCAATCCAAATCTTGATACCCATCCATGAAGAAAGGCTCTTGCAACAGTGTCCGCTTGGATATCAGGAAGTGGGATGGCTTCAGGCCATCTGGAAAAGCGGTCGAGACAGGTGAGCAGATAACGTTGGCCTTGAATCACTGGAAGAGGGCCAACAATGTCTACATGAATTACCTCAAATCGCTGGGATGGGGGCGGAAATGCGTCAAAGGGGGACCTGGTGTGCCTTTGGACTTTGGCACGCTGGCAGGCAAGGCACGTTTTGGTCCAATGTTTGACATCCTTCCGCATCGAGGGCCAAACAAAGCGAGAGGTAACCAGGTGTTGCGAAGCACGGATACCAGGATGGGAGGGGTTATGAAGATCCGTGAAGACTGCTTGTCTGTGACATGGAGGGACATAAGGGCGAATAGCAGCTGTTGATACGTCGCAATAGAGGGGCACAGACAATCCTGGCATACTCATTTTCTTGAGGGAAAGTGAGTGAGTGGAGTCTTCTCTGAGCAGGTCTTGTAGTTCCGTATCCTTATCTTGATCCTGTGCAATAGCATTCCACAGTGTAGAGCTGAGGGTAACAGAAGTAATCTCTATTCTTGAAAGTGCATCCGCTGGAGTGTTCAAGACACCTTTGATGTGGCGGATATCTGTGGTAAATTGCGAGATATAATCGAGTTGCCTGATGACTCTGGGAGAGTGGTTACAGCTGTTTTTATTGAAGACAGTGACCAAAGGTTTGTGGTCGGTAAAAACACAAAACTCTCGGCCTTCAAGGAAATGTTGAAAATGCTTCACGTTTAAGTAAATAGCAAGAAGTTCACGTCCGAAAGCACTATAACGCGTTTGGGCTGGCTGCAGCTTTTTCGAGTAAAACGCGATGGGTGCTTGTTGACCGTTAATGGTTTGTTCCAACACCCCACGATCGCAACATCTGAGGCATCGACCGTCAGAGTTAGGGGGCATCACTGACAGGAAATGACAGAGACAATGCACTATTGATAGCATTTTTGGCATTGTCGAACGCCTGTAAACTATCGCTACACCATAACAATTTCGTTACCTTGCGTTTGTGTGTGATCATAGCGTGTAGAGGAGCAAGAACACTGGCACAGTTTTTAATGAACTTGTGGTAATAATTTACCAAACCTAGAAACCGACGTAACTCACGCTGATTATTTGGCATAGGGTAATTTTTTATCACTTCACACTTGTCCTGAAGGGGGGTAATTCCGTGCTGCGAAATCGTGTGACCAAGAAATTCCAAGGTTGGCTGTGCAAACACACACTTAGATGCATTAATAGTAACACCGTATTGTTCTAAGCGTTGAAAGAGGAGTGAAAGATGTTCCTTATGTTCCCCTTCCGTTGAGCTGGCCACAAGCAAATCATCGATGTAGGCATAAACAAAGTCTAAGCCTCTGGTGACCTCATCTATAAACCTCTGAAAGGTTTGCGCAGCATTCCGTAGCCCGAACGGCATCTTCAAAAATTCGAATAACCCAAATGGTGTACAAACTGCAGTCTTGGAATATCCGAAGGCTCTACGGGAATGTGGTGGAAAGCCTTAACGAGATCTATTTTACTGAAGATAGATTTGCCGTGGAGAAGAGAAGTAAAGTCTTGGACATTTGGTACCGGATATCGGTCCGGGATGGTTGTCGAATTCAAAAACCGGTAATCCCCACATGGTCTCCAGTCTCCTGACTTCTTCTGGACCAGGTGTAGGGGAGAGGACCAACTGCTTTTGGAAGGTCGTATTATCCCAAGATCCAGCATAAGCTGGAATTCCGATTTGGCAGCTTTCAGTTTGTCCGGGGCAAGACGTCTGGGTTTTGCAAACACAGGGGGACCTTTTGTTGTAATGTGATGGGTAATGGTGTGCTTAATGGTATCACCCATCTGCATTGGTTGAAGAATTCCTGGATATCGCTGGAAAAGGCACTGGTACATGGAATTAGGGGGAACGAGGGAAAGTGCAGAGTTCGAGGCGTCCGGAAGGGCAACCTGTTTGGCAAGAACAGAAAGCAGTGTGGCCTGGTCGCATAAGCGTCGCTTGTCAAGATCCACCAGGAGTTTGAAATGCTGGAGGAAGTCAGCGCCGATTATGGGATGCTGCACTTGAGCACAGATGAAAATCCACTTGAAGGATCGGTGAAGGCCCAAGTTTAGTTCACGCGACTGAGTACCGTACGTGGGTATGCGTGAACCGTTAGCAGCGTATAGAGGCGGAGATTCCGAGTGCGTATGACCAGATTTTTGAGGGAATACACTGACTGACGCTCCGGTATCAACCAAGAAATTGACACCAGAGTTCCTGTCCTTTATGAATAACAGGTTGGCAGTGCGAGTACTAGACGCCATTAGGACTCGCTGCTGGGGTTTTCCGACGAAAAATTGCAAGGGGAGATGCACTTCCTAGCCTTCTTTCCAAATTTCGAGTGGTAGAAACAGATCTTCCCGGAACTCGAACGATGCCTCTTCGCAAATCTTGACCGAGAATGGCTTCTTTGCCGTTGATTTTGTAGCAGAGAACAAACGTGGTTGAGTCGTTGACTTAACTCTTCCACTTTCAACTCCAGTTCCGATTGTGTGTTCACGTTGTTGACCGGAGCTGTGTCAATCTCCACTACTTTGTCGGCAGTTTCTGCTAGTTTATCAACTGGAGTAGCAGGATCCATAGTGGCCAAGACACGCTGAGCTGATGGAGGAAGTTTCTGCAAGAACAACTGTCTAAAGATGTCCTTATCGAAGGTTTGTGCGCGTTCGCCTAGAGCGCACTGCATAGCCCTCAGCATTTGAGTGGGCTTACGGTCTCCAAGTTCTTCTTTTGAGATTAACTGATGTAGTTTCTCACGCTCGGAGACAGTGGTGCGGCGCAGGATGGCAGACTTCAGATCGTTGTACGGGTCCTCACTCGTGGAAGGAGATACGATGACGTCACGGACTTCAGAGATGATGCTCGCTGGTAGAGAGGACAAAACATGATCGTATTTTGTCCTGCTAGCGGTGATCCTTCCCAAGTTGAATTGTGATTCCACTTGGTGGAACCAAATAAATGGATCACCCGGCCAGAAGACGGGGAGCTTTACGCTCAAGTGGGAGATGGCACCAGCGTCGTCAGGCATCTTCTCCTATGCTTGCTAACGTACAAGCAAGACGACAAGTTCCCAACGAAGGAGTGGAGGTTGAGACGAGCGCAGGCACAGAGCGCACGGGCAGGGTGAGGGGCAGAGGGCACGAGCGACATTACAGTCTGGTCCTAGTCGCTCGGGTGAAGGGTGGTGATGGGCAGAGGGCACGAGCGACGTTACAGTCTGGTCCTAGTCGCTCGGGTGAAGGGGGTGATGGGCACGAACGACATTACAGTCTAGTCCTAGTCGTTCGGGTGAAGGGGTAATCCAGCTCCGGGGTCATCAATTGTTGGTTTACGTCGTCGTCGTCGTTGGCCTAGGCAAGCTACGGCTTGGGACCGTAGCGCATCTATCCGGTATAGGTTAACCTGGATGATGTAGCCATAAGCACTGCCGCTAGTTAAGTGCCAACCAGTGATTATCTCACTAGCCGTATTGAGTCCGTTAGGCGAAACTACGACAGTACCAAAGGTGGAAAATATAACCTTTGGTTTTCTATTATTTATTTGTAAAATGGACATGGCATTAGATTAAAATAAATATTTGAATATAAATAATTGACTGACAATTGTGATATATAATTAATTATGTTTACATACAATAAATAATATAGTATACATAAAATTAGTATTAATGTGGTTCACAATTGAATTATAATGGGGTAACTAATTTAAAATGAATTTATAACTATTCCGAAATTCAAGACTGTAAAATTAACATTTAACTTGAAACTAAAATAAGAGTATTCACTACAGATACTTTAATGAGACATCTAGTTATTTTTTACTTTAATTATTGCATTATTGTTTTCCTTTAATGCTAAGTATATACTCGATATACATAAGGTAGTTGTGAAAATGCTTCTTTGAATTCCCTATCACTATCATCAATATAGATCATTCTCTAACTCATAGTATTTTAAGAGCATCATTTTGGTCGCAAACTCATTATAATACTGATAGATCAGAGCTTTATCGAGACTCGAAAGAACTGGTATTCAGATATCATTGTTATATTCTACCGAAAAAATATGCCTTGGAAGACCAAATTTAAGATATTACCTACAGGATAGCAGCACAGAAATTCATCGCAGGATTTTTCATTATTATAGTTGTCCCACCCAACTTTTGAAAGCTAGTTACGCCCCTGCAAACACACACATAAACAGACACACGCGCACACACATGTGCGCATCTCCACATAACCAACGTACAGACCCATATATCTAAAACACTAATTAACCAAAGCTAATTTAAGCTAACCTAACGTAACCTTGGTGCCATCGAACCGAGAAGGGTATGGTAAGTGTTTCGGACGCAACTATAGGCTCGACAAGTATTCACCAATCTAGCCCAACCTGACCAAACCAAACTTTAACTAACCTAACCTAATCAGAAGCAAATACCATTTATTCCGACAATAAAAGATTTCTAGATTTTTTATGTACATTTTTATTGATTCATAAAAATTTTATATAGATTTCATATAGATTTTCAATGTTCCGACATACGAAAAGTGTAACCGCAAACTGATTAACCCATACATCCGTGCATTACCACAAACTAGACCTCACTCATACCCAGCTGCCTATACACACACACACACACACATACACTGTGTATATATATATATGTGTGTGTGTGTATATATATATTATGCAGGAAGGAGGGGCCAAGAGCGAATCCCTCAAAAACGGACCCGCCTCACAATGGAAGAAGAGATCCAAAATCATAGGCCAGTGTTTTCGAGATGCCTGGACACTCGGCGCTTGAAAAGATTGAAGGTCAAAGACAAAGGGGAAAGGTGGATTGAAGAAAATTGTTCTAGAGTTGACCACTTGAGTAGGTGAAAGCTAGAAAATACCGATTAATTCTTGCAGTAGAGAGATGGACAGAAAAGGAATAAGGATGTATCGGAAGTTTGGTACTGCGTGTTCTACTTAAAGGAGGTGGCATGCAGTTAGACAGTTCAGAAGAGTAGTGTCCGTTATAATAGCGATAGTAAGGAGAGATTACATTGCGGCGAAAAGAGAGGGATTGAAGACAGTCAGTAAGAGGCGGAGAATTGATGAGTCAAAAAACCTTTGATTAGACCCAGTCAAGTAGGGCTGTGTGGGTTGAGACACCATACACATGTGAAGCGTACTCCATACAGGGACCGACAAGGCCCCTGTACAGAGGGAGCAAATGAGTGGGGGTGAAGAAATTGTGGAGGCGTTACAACGCACCTAACCTCTTGGAAGATGCTTTGGAAAGAGAGTATATGTGAGCTTTCCATTAAAGATCACGAGAAAAGAAAACACCAAGAATGTTGAGAGAAGAGGAGGGATTGAGTTGTGCATTGTTAGAGGTAAATGAATAGGCGTGTGGAAGATTGTGAGGAGTAGACACGGGAAAGAACCGAGTTTTCGAGGCATTGAAAGCCACAAGGTTTTCTCTGCCCCAATCAGAGATAGTAGAAAGATCAGAGTTGAGGTATACCATAGCCGTTCTACGCGGATCATAGAGTGACTGTTGAGAGGTACGCCTTGTGAAGCGGGTGGAGAAGTGAAGAGTGAAATCATCGGAATAGGAATGCGTATGACAGGAAGTGCGACTTACGAGATCATTGAAAAATAAAAAACAAACAATTTGTCCTATGTACACTTTTACTCCGGACATGACACCCCCATCAAGAGAGCCATATTTTCTTCAATGTTTCTCCGTGCTCTTAGGATCGCCAATCCGGAATACATGGATGCTGAGTTAGAAAAATTCAGCAGTATTAGAAGTGACTTGTGTTACCCACCTACTTTTCTGCAATCTTGTCTTAACAAGGCAAAATGAACTTTCAGTCGTGTGAATAATAACCCTCGCATTTTGTCGAAGAATATTTCAGTACAGTACTTCCATTTTTCTCAGGCAATTTAAGCATTGCTAATGTACTTAAACTTTAGAACATTAATGTAATATTTTCATATGATAATACTGTGAAAAATGTCATAATAAAGAATAGTCCTACCAATAATTCAGATATTATCTAAAAAATTGGTTGTAAACAATATGACTTCTTTTACAGTGTACAGACGGGAAAATATTTGAACATGCGTGTAAAACATCAACAATATTCCGTTACAACAAGACAGTTGTCCAATGCCCTTTTTGTCCATTTTTCAGAGTTGTCCCATTGTATTGATTGGAATAATGCTTCAGTTTCGTTTCATTCAAGCAACATTTGTTATGAGAAATTTTCTTGAGTCTGCCATTATTCAACTTGCAAACAATTTCAACCTCAGCCAGGTCCTTTTTCCGCTTGATCCTTTGTTTTGAATTCATTCAGAACGGATTTAGACAAGAAGGGCAAGACACTTAAACTCTGGTAGCTTTACCACGTAAATTGTGTGCTCCGCCTACAATATTTTTCTGCACCAGTCATATTATTTTTATTTTTCTTCGTGATCCATATGTATTCTCAATCTTATTATTAATTTTAGTGTTCCTGAGTATGTCATTAGACAAAAGTGCTTGAGCACAATTTCGTGGTTTCTTTTTCCTTCGAGATTAATTTCATCATAAATATTATTCACGTGTGACTTTTGTCAAATAATTTATATATATATATATATATATATATATACCTTGTTACCTTGTTAACCTTGTTTGGGTTCTGTACGTCGGTTTTTCTTCACACGAAGGTCAAGCTGGTGGCTCCGCCTCTAGTCCTGGCTTGGTGGAGGAGCGAGTTGCTCTCTCGCGCTCTCCACTGTACAGAGCCAGGTACACTCGGCTCATTTTGTACCCTCCTGAGCCAGGCATCTAGTCTTCTCTTCAATACTTCAACTTTGACCCCTGTAACGCTTCTGAGATCCTTTGGAAGCTGGTTGAAAATTCTTGGTCCCCTAACAACCAAGCTATTTTCCTTCAGAGTTGAGGAGGACACTTGTCGGGCTTTTAATTTGGGAACACTACACATTCTGCCTTTCCTATTTTCCAGCGTTGTCTGGATGGTAATTGGGTTTAGTTTGAGGTTTGGTACCAGTTTTTCGATAACTTTCCATATGTAGATTATGGTATACCTCTCTCTTCTTCTTTCCAGGGAGTACAGATTTAGTTTACGTAGTCTTTCCCAGTAGTTGAGTTCTTTGCAGCCATCAATCTTGGCTGTGAAATGTCTCTGAGTTTCTTCTAGTTTATTAATTTCTTCCTTTTTATATGGGGACGTCAAAACTGAGCAATATTCAAGTTTTGATATGATCAGTGTTCTCAGCAGGGGAATCATTACTGTCTTGTCCCTCCGTTTGAACGTTCTTAGTACCTGTCCCGCGACTCTTTTTGCTTTGTGTATTGCTATCTGATTTCGTGTCTCGAATTTGGCATCATCGGTCATTATTACTCCCAAATCGACAGCTTTCGTGCTTCTCTGAATTTCTTGTATATCTGGAGCATAATATGCAGTCTTTTTAAGTTCTTCAATTCTACCATATCTCAAGAGCTGAAATTTCTCGGTGTTAAATGTCATAGTCTTGGCTTCAGACCATTTGTATATTTTGTTTGTGTCCCTCTGCAAGGCCTCTACTTCGTTTGCATCGCTGATTTTTCTGCTGATCTTTGTATCGTCCGCAAATGATGTTACTACACTGTAATGTTGCTGTTTACTCCACTGTCTATATCTGTTAGCATGATAATGAACAGAAGTGGGGTTAGCACTGCACCTTGTGGTACTGAGCTGCGTACTTCTGATTCTGTTAATGATACACCTTGAATTTTGACCACCTGTAGTCACTTTCTGAGGAAGTTGTACATCCATTTTCCCACTTTGCCTGTTATTCCCATATGTTTCATTTTATGTGCTACTATACCATGATCACATTTGTCGAAAGCTTTAGCAAAATCTGTGTATATCACATCATAGTTTTCATTGACTTCAAGTGCATCTAGGACATTGTTATAATGCTCTATGAGTTGTGATGGGCATAATCTTCCTGATCGGAATCCGTGTTCATTTTCGTTGAATCTTTCCAATGTCTCCAAGAAGTCATAGATTTTCTCTCTGACTATTCTTTCAAAAATTTTGGTGAGGTGGGACGTCAAGGACACTGGTCTATAGTTCTTTGCTTGAGATCTATCCCCTCCTTTATATGCTGGGACGATGTTTGCTGTTTTCAAGATGCTCGGTATTTCCTGTGTCTCGGGATCTTCTCCATATCCAGCAGAAGGGTGTAGCTATTTCATTTTTACAGTTTTTAATTAATAGTGCATTCCATTTGTCCGGACCTGCAGCTGAATGTGATTTCATTTATCCTATAGCTCTCGCTATATCTTCTGGGGTAAAATCAAAGTCTGTTATACATTCTCCTTGCAATTTCTCTTTGAAGAATGCATCTATGTCAGGTATCGTTCAGTCACTTTTTGGGGTACTGAAGACCGGTTCATACTGGGCTCTCAATGTTTCAGATATTTCTTTTGGAACGTCTGTTAGTTCATTATTTCCTTTCCTTAAGGGCCCGATAGTAGCGCGCGTTTTTGTTTTCCTTTTCGCATAGCTATAGAAGTATTTTGGATTTTCCTTTATTGCTTCTTTCGCCTTTTCCTCTTCCCTCTCTGTATGGCCCTTTATCAGAATTTGTACTTCCCAGTCGATTCTCTCCAGTTTTTCTTGCATTACTTTCCTGGCAGTGTTGTCTCCGCAATTAGCTAACTTCGTCGCTACTCTATTTCTTTTGCGGGATATTCTTCTCTTTTGCCTCTCTAGCCAGTTCCTGTTTCCTTTTGGCTGTGCTTTCGGAGCATATTTTTTCAAAATTCTCAGCGTCTTTTCTTCCAAGGTTGTTAGCGTTTCCTCAGTAGTTTTATTCTCGAAAACTGTTCTCCACTCTATTTGTGCCATGTGTGATCTGATTTCTTCCCAATTTATGGTCTTGGAGTTTAAGTTAAAAGCCCAAATTTGCTTCTTCCTTCCGTATGTGTATTGTCTTTTAAAGTTATCGCCATATTTGTTGATAACTCGATTATATTGTGGTCTAATATTTGAAGTTATTTTCATATCCGCAATCAAGTTCGTGTTATTTGTGAATACCATATCTAGGCAGTTATTTTCCCTGATATTTTCTGTTATCTCCTGTGTCAACATAAATTCGTTTGTGAGAGACATCAGCATTTTTGCTTGCTCCTGGGCCTCTCTTGTGCCCCACTTATCTTGCTGTATAAATATATTTCTACCCACCTTTTTGTATTTTATAAAGGGGAAATTAAAATCGCCACAGAGTATTATATTAGGGGATGGAGAGTTTACAGACTTTATTAGGGTTCTGATATCATGAATGGCATCCGAAAATTTTTCATTTGGAGTTTGGAGGTCTATAGATGACTATCAGTATCACGTTAATTTCTCTATTTTCACTGCAAGGGTTTCCACGAAACTGTTGGATTTACTTATTACCGTCTCTGTCATATGCCTCTCATGTATATATGATAAATAGCACAACCACCTTTACATCTCGCTGTTCTATCCTCTCTTAGTAAGTTGAATCCATCGCTGTGCAATTCTTTCTTATCGATAGAGTGTTCGCAGTTATCGCAGTTTCCTTGGCAATCTTTGAGATGTGTTTCTGTGAGGCATGCGATGTCCGCCTTTGTTTCGTCCATAAAACCTTTCAGGTACGAAACTTTGTTTAGTGAAGTGTTCAGTTTTATTCCTTGAATATTTGCCAGGACAATGTTTATGTTCTTTGTTTTGCATTGCCCCTTGTGCATTTTAAGTTCGTTATCCTTTGATATCGCGTGTTTTGTAACCGTGTGGTCCTCCGAGATGGATCCGTTCCCGCCTACCTTTTCTGGTAGCTTCTTACCATGTAGCGGTCCGGCTCGAGGGTTCCCAGCTGTGTCAACTGCATGCGCTGTATAAGACTTAGCAGCCGTATTTTGTCCGAGATGTTGAAAAAATTTTGTGTGCTATGTGTGTTTTGTTTGCTATTTCGGTACATATTTTTTTCTCACATTCCTTCTGTTGTCATTTGAGACTTGTCCTTTGAACTTGTCGGGCGATGATGGTAGCATTTTCTCCCGTATTGGCAGTTCCATATGTCGAGTAGGTCTTGCAAATGTCCGGATGGTAGAATTTGCATTTTCCACCAAATTTGCAGTGACCATTATTGTAGTACGTAGTAGTTGCACACAGGAGGGTGTTCGTAAATACATTCTCTTCCCTTATATCTGCATATTCCTTTCACATAGTATTTACATATATTTTCTTCCCCATTTTTACTTGGAGCCTTTGTTTTTGGTGGTTTCAGTATGGTTTCTTTATTGTCTACTTGTTTTTCCTATTGCTGCTAATGCCTTTTGTTTGAAAACTTTGGATTAGGTTTCGTACCTCTGTTTCCTCTGTTGGTGCTTCTTTTATTTCTATTATTTCTGCTTTTGCTGTTTTCTTTTCCCTTTTCCCCATAGTCTCGTAAAAACTGTAAACGAGTTTATTTTGATTATGCAGCTTCTGCAGAAGAACTTGATTCCGTTCACTTGTTTAGCGCACGTTATAAGAGCGATTTCTATGTCGCTTCATTTCAGGCATTGAAATTCGACTAAGGTCTGGCAAAGATCACAGCGAATTGTTTTTGATTCATCTGTTTCTTTTTTACAGTATCCACAGGGTTGTACGAATTGATTTACCATTGCCATGTTTTTAATGGTATGTAAATGATTGTGCTCGAAATATTAACTCAAATTGGTAATTTATTAAGTGAGGTATTTGACTCGACTTTAGAAATAAGGGAGGGAAAGTTTTCCGTTATTCCGTGGGTGGGGATGGGGAATGTGGCACGCTGTAGGTTCTCACTGATTGGTGCCCTGGAGTGTACCGCAGGGGATAACTGAGGGATATTGCCTTTCGATGGGCAGTTAGATTTCCTCTGAGAGAAAACATTCGGAATAGATTGTATAGATTAAGTTGCTTTAATCTTATTTGCTTTATTTCAACAAACGCCGCTATTTCACCACTTAAATAGGCATCCGACTGTGTTCACTGAATATTCACTCAAAAATTGGCACTACTTAAAAAGGATTAACTGCTGGAGTTTTATTGTAATATCACTTTTATTCGGACTTTCCAACGAAACATGTGTAATCGTCAGACTGGGCAGGAAAACTATATATATGTGTGTGTGGGGGGGGGGGATATATACTGTATATATATATTATATATATATATATATATATATATATATATATATATATACTGTGTGTGTATATATATATACATCCTGAGGATGTCATTAGACGAAAGCGCTTGAGCACCATTTGTGTTTCCTTTCCTTCGTGGTTTTATTCATCATAAATATTTTTCACGTGTTACTTTCGTGAAATAATTTTCATGTATATATATATATATATATATATATATATATATATATACACACACACACACACACACATATACATAAATATATATATATATATATACTTTGTGTGTATATATATATATATATATATATATATATATATATATATATATGAATAGAAACGACGTAAATAAGGAGCGTCTCTGCACACGGGGAAGAGAAATAACGAATAAATGAAAAATGAGGCGAACCGCCTCATTTTTCATTTATTCGTTATTTCTCTTCCCCGTGTGCAGAGGAGACGCTCCTTATTTACGTCGTTTCTATTCATTTATATACTGCGTGGTCATTGCAGTTAAATGCATATATATATATATATATATATATATATACATATATATATATATCGGGTGGCCAAAAAAAACCGCCTTGAGATTTGAACATTAATAACTTCAAAAATATACAGTTCACACTTTCAAAATTTACATAACTTTTACCTCAATCTATTGATAAGCCATCAAAAAAATTTCAGACCTCTACATATGCTGTACTTTTTCCACAGCTGAGGGAACAATGAGGTATGGTGAAAAAAACGAATATCATAAACTAAAAAATGTTATTATTCACATCTTATTAACAAATATGATCAATATGTCCACCGTCCTGCTTACAGACTAATCTTAACTTTTTCTTCCACGACATGATCTGATTTCTGCTAATGTTATTTTGTCCCAACATTCGAGTATTTTTTTTCTTTAATTGCGTTTCTGTAAACTTTTCTGTTTGACCTTCATAAATCTTCTCTGCTAGAGTGTTCCATATGCAATAATAATCTATGGGGTTACAATCAGGGATTGCGGGGGCCAGTCGCTTTTTCTAATGAAGTTGACTACATTCTGTTGTAGATAATCCTGTGTGAACTTGCTAGTATGAGCTGTAGAACCATCTTGATGGAGTATGAAATCGTTTCCATAATACAGACGCCGACAACACTAGGCAACAAATTTCAACTTTTTTTTTGTTACAGACACGTGAACTACTGATTCCTACTAAAGCGCTGATGCTGATTTCAGATCTGATATCAAAATTTCTCTATCACGTCCAGATTTTGTGTAACCGAAAACCCCTATTTTTCATTTTTTTTCTCACCCGCTTCTATTACGAAAGCCGTCTAAGCTACTTTTCCGTGCCACGTTTTATGTTAAGCATACTTAAATAATTAGTGAACAGGGATGTCTTTCCTCCTTTATTCTGGCTTAAGACAGACAGGGGAATTCCGCTGGCGGAGTTACCACCCCTGCGCCCAACCATCCACCCAAAGCGCGTTAGTATTTTGTTGTTACTACTGAAAGGCAAATTCCTGTTCTTAAGTGAAACTTTGGTGTGTCCTCTTCCTTTGTCGCTTGTAGGATGACGAGCTCTCCTTCTGCAGGAACCAACAATAATCTCCCGTCATATTTGGGTTGAAATTACCTTGGTATCTGTTTTCCATAACTGAGATCTGTTGGTGGAAGCGCTCACCATGCTCGTCACTTACAGCCCCAAGGTTGGCCGGGAAGAAGTCAAGATGAGAATGTAAAAAATGAATTTTCAAAGACATTCTGCATCCCATTATTTCATAAGATTTAAGCATGTTTTCTACGAGTTTACGGTGGTTTTCAGCTTTGTGGTTTCCAAGAAAATTTTTGACAACTTCAACGAAAGATGTCCATGCTCCAAGTTCATTCTCATTTAGGTTAGATGGAAACGATGAGTCGTGGATGACACTGCGGATCTGTGGTCCAGTGAAAACTCCAGCTTCTAGCTTAGCATCTGTCAATATTCCTTTGAATTTATCCTTTAAATATTGGAAACCACTACCTTGATGATCCATACCCTTCACGAAATTTTTCATAAGGCCAAGTTTAATGTGAAGTGGTGGAAGATGTACTTTCTGAGGGTCAATAAGTGCTGGGTGTTTCACATTGTATTTACCAACAACATGTTCAGTTCTAGATGGCCAATCATGTTTTTTGTAGTGGTTCTTGTCATCTCTGCTGTTCCATAGACACAAAAAGCACATATGCTTTGTGTAGCCCAACTGCAACCCAAGAAGTAATGATACAACTTTAAGGTCGCCACAAATATTCCATGTGTGGTCCTTATATTTGATGAGTCTTAGCAGCAGTTACATCGATTCATAAGTCTCATTAAGGCCAGTGGCATGTGCTACAGGTATTGAAGGTTTTTCATTGCCGTTGTGCAGTAATACAGCTTTAAGGCTAGCTTTACTAGAGTCAATGAACAGTCTCCATTCTTTTGGATCATAGCGACAGCCAATCCCTTGCATCAGACCACTGATATCGTGGCAGAAACAAACGTTTTCTTCCTGTAAGTAAAATGATGAAAACTGCAAATGGCGATGGCGGAAATGGGAAACTTTGGTGTTTGGTTGGAGAAGATCAAATTCTTGAAGTCTTGAACCAAGCAACTCTGCCTTTTCTTTTGGTAATTCCAAATCGCGCACTAAGTCATTTAACTCCGCTTGACTTAACAAATGTGGGGAAATATTTGCATCTGGAACATATATGCCATCTTTCCCTGTTTCTATATCACTAGCAGAATCTTCAGATGAACTGCTGTCTGTTATCGTTGCTGGTGGAACTGGTGGTGGATTTGTTTCATCATGTGGTACTGGTTTCATTGCTGATTCGCAGTTTGGGTACGTGATCTTTGATTTGTTTTTCTTTGTGAAACCAGCAATCTTTGTCAAACAAAAATAACAATCATTGAAGTGATTTTTCGGCTCACGCCAAACCATGGGGACTGAGAACGGCATAGCTTTTCTTTTACCATTCATCCAAGCTATTAACATTGCATTGCACTGTGCACAGCAAATATGTGGTGCCCAGTCCCTCTGTTGGTCTCCTAACTTACAGTCAAAATAACACTTGTAGGCAAGTTTAATCTTTGTTGTTATGTTTCTACGTTGTGGCTTAGGTGTATATTGTCCACAGACAAAGCAGAAGTTGTCTGGGTGATTTACACAAGCACGTCTATTTGATGCCATTTTGAATTACCATACAATATCTGAAAAAACGTAGAAAGTAATTATTACGATGTGCAAAATAAAAAGAAATACACACCGTAGTACAAAACAAATGCTATAAAAACAACTCGGGATAAATTTTATTTATCAAAATTGTTCGAATTTGTATATAGTTGGCAAAAAAAATTGCTTTAACCTTGAAAAGCAAGTTTCATATTACTGGCATTAAATCGATTAAAACCAAAATCTGGACGTGGTAGAAAATTTTACTAAAAGTGATTTGCATTTTACACAAAATCTAGACGTGATAGAAAAAATCTAATTATAGATTTGAAATCAGCATACCGAAATTAGCTAGGAGCACCTATTTGGTCTTCTGTAACAAAATCTTTGTTGCCTAGTGAATCAGGCAAAAGATTCTCCTCTAAGAGATTTACATAGGTTTCTGAATTAATTTTTTTTATTTTCTGAAATGAAATGAATTTTCGTCTTTCCATTTCACGATACAAGTGCTAATACCATGATTTTTTTGGAAAACCGATTTGTCTGGTGGTAAAGTCTCGATGGAGGAATGTCTTTCTTACGCCGACCATAAACAACATCGTTCCGGGAGTTTCGTGCAATCTCGATGGTGAAATCTTTTTCATTTGTAAAAACTATTTTTTTAACATCATTGGACGAAAATCTATCAAGCAATTTTCTACAACAAATTTTTCTTCTAGCTCTTACATTGCTGTCACGTCTTGAAACACGGATCCTTTTAAATGCTTTAAGTCCTACCGTTCTCTGCATTCTTTGTATGGAACTTCGACTGATACCTAAATTTCTTGCAATTTTCTTCTAAGAGAAGTGTGACCCAGGTCGATCCTCTTGAGATAGGCTCATCATTTCAATCATTGCTATATTGTCTTGAGTGTAAACTGTTTTAGGCCGACCACTCCCACGCTTCCGTGCCGTCGAACTGGTTGCTTTAAGTTTTTTAATTATTCTATTCACAGACGTAACATTACAAGTTATGCCTGGAAAGTCCCTCACAATTCTTGCCCCAGTCCATCTTTTTTCCAAGAAACACTTTTCAATCACCGGTTTTTCACCGTTAGTTAGACTTAAAACCATAATTTGAAGGGTAAGTTTAAAAAACAGTATTTAAGATGGGCGTAGCCTATATCATCTGACGTTTTTCAGAGACTAACAGATTATCCATATGCTAAGGAAACTACTACAAGTCTTAGAATAGTTGCCAGGTACAGCTATATACATTTAGGATTTAGGATATTCGTTTTTATTACCATACCTCATTGTTCCCTCAGCTGTGGAAAAAGTATTTTATGTAGAAGTCTGAAATTTTTATAATAGCTTAACAATAGATTGAGGTAAAAGTTCTGTAAATTGTGGAAGTGTGAACTGCATATTTTTGAAGTTATTTGTGTTCAAATCTCAAGGCGTTTTTTTTTGGGCCACCCGATATATATATATATATATATATATATATATATATATATATATATATATATATATATATATATATATATATATAGGGTGTCCCATAAGTCCAGCATCATAGGAGAAATTCATATTTTTCTATTTCTACAAACCATAATTCATATTTTTGTCTTTCTACAGGCCATAATGTCTGTGAGCAAGGAAGAACGAATCCAGATAATTCTACTCATAGGAAATCGGAGTCAAAGAGAGGCCGCTGCTGAATTTAACAGAGTGCATCCAGACCGCGAGCCAATAACACAGAGTTGTGTTAGCAGGCTTGTTGCAAAGTTTAAGGAAACAGGATCCATAGAAGATAAACCACGCAGTGGACCTTCAAGGAGGTCCACTGACGATGATACAGCGACTGCTATCCTGGCTCATTTTAAAAGAAGTCCCAATAAGTCTCTTCGGCGATTGTCCGCCGAGACAGGAGTGTCGAAAAGTAGCATCCACGCATTCTTCAGGCTCACAAATGGCATCCATATAAACTTCAGATCCTACAGAAATTAAGCGAAGATGATCCCGACCGGCGGATGGAATTTTGTGAATGGGCTACAGAACAATATGCTCGGGATGCCAATTTCCCGTCCACCAGTCTGTTCAGTGACGAGGCTATTTTTTATGGAAATGGTGAGGTAAATCGACAGAACACCCGCTACTGATCTCAAAACAACCCTCACTGGTATACCTCTTCAAAGGAACAAGGTGCATCTCGGGTGATGGTATGGTGTGGCATTTGGAAGGATCGCATCATAGGCCCCCTCTTTTTCGATGAACATGTCACTGGAGGCACCTACCTACGTATGCTCAAGGAAGAAGCATTTCCCAGTGTCTTGAACGAAGAAGGAAATTTCCCAACATGGTTCCAGTAAGACGGCGCTCCTGCACATTACAGCACCCAAGTAAGGGAATACCTGTACCAACAATTCCCTGGTCATTGGATAGGACGTCGAGAGCCTGTGGAATGGCCAGCTAGAAGCCCGGATCTCACGCCACTAGATTTTTATCTCTGAGGCCACTTGAAAGCGCTGGTATACGCAGAGAAAATTAGGAGTGTTGAACATTTGCGGCAGCGCATTATTGGGGCATGTAACACCATTACTCCTGACATCATTCACCGTGTGCTTGCTGACTGGGTATCACGTCTGAATTTGTGTATTGAAAACAATGGTGGACATACTGAGCACGTTCTGTAAATAAAAGCTTTTGTTTTGCCTTTTTTTATTATTTTTCCTATGATGCCGGACTTATGGGACACCCTGTATATATATATATATATATATATATATATATATATATATATATGAGGGTTGCTTTCCCAGGATACCGGGATCCAGGCTGGTTTTATTGGATTTGAAAATCCCGGGAATTGGACAAATATCCCGGGAAATCCCGGAATTTTAAAATGACTTAATTTATTTTGTATTGATTTATTTGTTTTTCTTTTGTTATTAGAAGGTTCTTGGGTAGAATTAAAGAAAACTGCATAATATTTACCACGTTTTATTCTACTTTTCAGCTTTCTTAAATGAACACCTACTAGCATTAGCAACGTAGAACAATCTAAAAGTGGGCCCGTATGCCAAAAACTGGCCGAGGGAATGTCGCTAGCGCTGCGTAAAATAAAAGGAACCGAGTCTCAGTATATTATCTAGCGATAGCAGGCAACTCATCTTGCTCAGAGTTTAAGCAAGCATTTGAAGCAAGAACTGCAGTTATTCGAGACAATAGGGAACAGAACTTCAAACATCATGAATTTATTTGATGCACTGAAAACCATTCCGCCAACCTCTGTTGAATCAGAAATAGCCTTTTCTGCAGCAGGTTTATTTATCACCAAGTTGAGAACTCGTTTTAGTGATAGAAGTATCGATTGTTTATGTTTTTTAAGAAGCTATTTTAAAAATGTTGATTGACTCTTTAAATATTTTAAGATAAATATTTTAAGATAAAATATTTTAAGATAAAAGGATGAAATTATTTTTTCTAATGAAGTTTATTTTATTTTTATTTTTTTATTAGCTAAATATTTTAAGATAAAATATGTTGAGATGAAAGGTATAAATTATTTTTTTTGAATGAAGTTTCTTTTTCTTTTTCTTTTTTTATTTGCAAATGCACTTAATTATAATTAAAGGAATATAAAATGTTAGCCTTTTATTTGTCCCCTGCAGATGAATAGCATGATAAATATTATGTTTAATAAATAATAAATAACTACCACTGATTGGTAAACTCAATTCAAGTATTACAATGCAAAAGTGGATAACTCTGAAGACTGACGAGGGCCTACGTGAAGTTTGACTGTATTGCGTTTCGCTGTAGATAACTCTTAAGACGTGTTGGCCTACCGGCAGGAGGACACTGGCCAACAAGTATTTTTCATCAGATATAATTATGGGTGGGCGAGATAGCTGTTGGGACGCTGATTCCAAATCTGCTTTCGGTTTTCCTCTAGCACGTCTAGTTTTAGAGATGAGACCGATCATAATGTATATATAATATAATTCTATATATAATATATATAATATGCATATAACTAGATATAATATAATATATAATACTATATACACACAATATATGATATGCATATAACTTAACTATATATAATATAATATATAATACTATATACACACAATATATGATATGCATATAACTTAACTATATATAATATAATATATAATACTATATACACACAATATATAATATGCGTCCTTTATACATGTAGCGGAGTATTTTGTCGTTGCAGCTTAGGTGTAGGTTTTTGCTTTACCATTTCTGTACCCTCATGTATGGCATTTTGTCGTTTCAACTTAGGCTTTCCGCAGGTGGTCTTGTGGTATTTTAGGTGAGAGCAGTTGCTGGTCACAAATTTGGAAACGTTGCACATGTACACCCTTTTATTCTTTGTCGTAACAGTCACACGTCTAGTTGTGTGTTGTGTTTTGTTTTGTTTTGCGTCGCCCACTTTCACATTATATTTTTTTAGGTGATTTACATCAACCCACTCATCGATCATCATGCCTCGAAAGTGTAAAAATCACCCCGACAATTTTTGTTACGTGTGCGGCTCGTTCGCGATTAAATCACAACGGCGTACAATCACGATGGATCTTCAGAAAACTTACCGGTTATACTTCGGCTGTCCAGACGCAGTGTCCACTAGGCGACCAAGATAAGGCGTGGGCTCCACATGTTATCTGTACCGCTTGTTCGAATGGATTACGTGACTGGTTGAACCAAAGGAAAAAGTCGATGCCGTTCACTATACCCATGATGTGGAGGGAGCCGAGAGACCATCATGGCTAGGCTGACCATATTTCCTTGAGACAAAAACGGGACATTGGGATGGCAAAAAAGGGACGGGGTTATGTAATATTCTGTATCCATGAAAAAGTAAGTACATAAACCGGGACAAAATTGACATTTTTATTAAAACGACGGGACGGCCAGGAAATATAAAACAAACGGTACTGTCCCGTTCAAAACGGTACGTATGGTCAGCCTAATCATGGCGAGTGTTACTTTTGCAATGTTAACATAACTGGATTCTCCGTGAAGAACAAGCATAACATCGTTTATCCGAACGTAGACTCCGCCATCAGACTGATCCCTCACGATGCCGATTCCGGTACCTCCACAGCATGGACTCGATTTTTTAGAAGACGAAAGGGGATTCGACGAAGGTGCGATTGGGGAAGATGCGGGACCTTCAGCCGATCTTGACTACACACCTGACGAAGAACAATCGGAGCCGGAGAGGCTTACCCAAAACGAGTTGAATGACCTCATTAGAGACCTAGCCCTCTCCAAAGAGAAATCAGAACGTCTCTCCTCGAGACTCAAGCAGAAACACTTACTTGAGAAGAACTTCCGAGTGTGTCACTATCGAAAACGAAACCATGATTTGGTGACATTCTTTACAGTAGACGGTCCGCTCTGCTATTGCCATGATATCAATGGACTTTTCGAGAACTTGTCACAGGTACACACACCATCTGAATGGCGCCTCTTCATTGATTTCTCACAGCGAAGTTTGAAAGCGGTTCTCTTGCATAATGGGAACTTAACGCCACATTGTTATGTTAATGGGCATGCAAGGAGAGTTTACGAAATACTGTTGTTTCCTGTGCCTATGGGACAGCAGTGCTACCGCGGATCATTAGATCAGACGTGACTGGCATCAAAGAAGCACATATGAGCCAGGAATGGGCAGTGTCTAGTGGTTTCCTTTAGTTGATCCAAAGGAGATTTTCCTGGCATTCTCCACATTAAGCTCGGCCTAATGGAAAATTTTGTGAAAGCGATAGGTAAGGCGAATTCGAGAGGGTTTCGATACCTTGTTGAGAAATTTGAAAACATTAGTGCCGCGAAATTGAAGGAGGGAATCTTTGTGGAGCCCCAAATCAGGGAGGTTCTGCAGGATGAAGGCTTTGAAGAAAGCCTCAATGCCTTAGAACTAAAAGCATGGCGGGCTTTCAAATGAATTTGTGGAAACTTCTTGGGTAACCACAAGTCTTCCGCATACAAAGATGGAGTTCAGAAACTGCTCAATGCATATCAAGAAGTGGGCTGTCACATGTCCTTGAAAATACATTTTTTACATTCGCATCTAGATTTCTTTTCCGAAAACCTTGGCGCGGTGAGTGATGAACAGGGGGAACACTTCCATCAAGACATCCATTCAATGGAAAATCGCTACCAAGGTTTCTGGAACGAAAGTATGCTGGCAGACTACTGCTGGATGTTGTACCGCGACGATCCGGACAAGGTTTACAAAAGAAAATCGTACTCGCAACGTTTTTAGGTTGGTGTACATTTCTTTTTATGAATAAAGTTGTACTTTTACGATAAATTGTGCTGAAATTAACACCAGTCATATCTCGATAACTTGATGTGCTAGATGAAATCTGAAAACAGATCTGGAATCGGCGTACAAAACTGATCTAGAAATGTGTGTATACATCTTTGATGAGAGGAAAAAGTTCGATTTTCTCGACCAGTGTAATTAATTTCTAATATTACAAATTAGAAATGATGATACAATCTTAGAGTTACAAAAATACAGATAAATGAGGCATATTATAACTATGGCGTATTATAATGGAAACGTTTAACATATGATTTATATAGCTTGTGTTTGCACCGAATTTAAGATTGTGAATTTTGCATATACTGTGCTCGTACAATAGGTAATTTTCATTGTTTAGTAATATTTACAAGTTTCCATATACAGTATATGCATATATGCACACATACATTAATCGGGGTTAATGAAGGGATTCTTTAGTGATTGGCGAAACGAAATTAACGATAATGCTTGTCTTTTATTTATAGGTATAACGCTTCAGATATCTGCCCCTTTGTAAGAGAGAGCATTACCTGCAATTTGCATGGAATAATTTGGTTTATATATGAAATCATTGGGAAGCCGTGTATTATGATTATGGTTGGTCTAATGGCCGGTAATCGTCCTGTGAATGGGTGAAGTATAGTTTCTATTATTAGCAATTTTGTACATACTGATACCGACAGTAAGTTTAAACAAGTCATTTAGTTTTAAATAATTTAAATTTCTGAACATTGGAGAGGTATGAGATCGTCTGTTATCATTGTTTGAGAGAGTTCGTAAGCATTTTTTTATGGATTTCTAGCGGATATCGTATATAATTATTTGTACTACCCCATGCTGTGATTCCATAGTGTAAGTGTGGATGAATAAATAATGAATATATATATATATATATATATATATATATATATATTATATGATGAAAAACCACGAAGGAAAAAGGAAACATAGGATGGTGCTCAAGCCCTTTCGTCTAATGATATCCTCAGGAAAAATTAAATAAATAACACGTTCGAGACTGTATATAAGTCACAAAAAAAAATTATAGGAGGAGCATACAAATTTATAATGAAACGCTACCACAGTTCTAGCACTTTACCCCTCTTGTCTAAATCCGTTCTGAACGAATTCAAAACAACAGGATCAAGCGTAAAAAGGCCCTGGCTAATGTTGAAATTATTTGTAAGTTGAATAATGGCAGACTCAAGAATATTTCTATTAACAATGTTGCTTTAGTGAAATAAAATTGAAGCATTATCCAATCAATACAGTGGGATAACTCTGACAAATGGACGAAAAGGGCACTGGATGACTGTCCCGTTCTAACGGAATACTGTATTGTTTTACACGCGTGTGCAAATTCTTTCCCGTCTGTCCAATGTAAATAGTCCAGGCAATTTGTAGTTAGACCTGGGCAAAATTGCTTCAGAAGCTTTCTAAACTGTTTCCAGCTCAGGAACCATTGCCGAATAACATATCCAAAATCCGACAAAATTGGACCCCGGGAACACCCCCAAAAATGAAATTCAAAATGGCGGACTGGATGTTTCCTACGAAAAAAAAATATATATAATTTACGCTTTTATTTATAGAGATACATTTGATGCTTTTTCTTTCAGTTGTAATGTTTTAAATAATTCAACAATATACAACACAACCAGTTATTACGCAAATATAATGTTATATAGCTTTTTACAGATTTTTATAATCAATAATACAACAATTATTTTTTTCCCAGTTTCAAGTTATGTTCATTACAGAAGAAGTGATACCTGGTCACAAACATACAGAAATTAATCCTCTTCATCACTATCATCGGATAGATTACCGGTACTTGGGTTTTATCGCAACCACTGATTTGGCACTCGCCACAAGCGGCTGAACAGGGCATTCCATTACGCTTGCATCCACATCTTGAAGTAGCACATTTCGTCTTGCAGGAGCAGCGGATCATGTTGAGTAGATAATTTGGAGCTGGTGGCTTGTCGCAGGCTGTAGGGTAGTAGGAATTATTCTTTACATACCAACCCCACTGTTCTGCATCGATCTTCTCTTCTGTAGACTTCCAGATTAGTATTTGAAAGTATGTGCGAAAGTTGTGGTACTTTGTGGACGCATAGGTAGGTGGCAAACGTTCTGGTGTAACAAAAGATTTAGCTGTAGCTACCTTTTCAACTAACATTCGATGACGTAGTGCGTTAGTGGATTCAAGTGTTTTGCAGCCATACAACAGAAGCATTGCCTTTCTTCCAGCGGCTTCAATGTCAGAGTGTTGGCAACAATCAGAACAGAATGTATTTGCAACTGAACGGAGTTCAGCCACCTTCATCAGTGTGTCGAATGCTTTGGCTTTACCGATCGAAAAAATTCTGGATGTGCTATCACAGCCCGTGAAAGCATGCACAAACAGGAGATACTTGCAGATGTCATTGCCTAACAATGATTGAATGCTGAGAATATCATACACAGGATTAGGAGATGGTCCCCGTCTTATATCACTGCGATAGTACAACTTGAAACCACTGTCCTTGGCATGGTACAGAAGGAGAATCAGCAAGTCGGTGTCTTCCCCTATTACTGTTGTAGTTGCATTTTCTGATGAGGAAACTGCTGCACGAACGATGTCCACATCAGCATCCCCATCTGCGTTGTGAACAGTACACCCGTGCTTCTTCAACATCTCACCTACGAGGGAAATAAATGCTTGCTTGTTGTTTTCATTAGCCAAGAAGTGTTCCTTCTGGCCAACAAACTTCATGCTTGGACGACTGAGATTCACATTTCTGCTTGTCTTGGTGCTGCGTCTTCTGTGGGTCATGTCCTTGATCGTAGGAGAGCTGCTGTAGCCATCAAAAACAATGATTGCTTTTCCATATGTTTTCAGAGTGAAATCGGCATATGAGTTGGCGATGCTGTCATATGTTTCATCTTGACGCCAGGAAACACGATGTAGTAGAGATCCACCATCCAATACGTACTGGTCTGTGCACTGAATTTCTTGAACTTCTTCCATGCGTAAAGTGTCAGTGTATTTGATTATTGCATGAGCTAGCTGAGACTTATCGGGTTTCCTCAAGATACTTCGTGATTCGAACAATGCAGGAGGATATGCACACAGTTCGTAACACATGACATCTTCAAGATTCATGTCTCCGCCAGTGGCAACAGTCATCATTCTCTGAAACAGTAGTGCAGGATCTACTTCTATATCTGAAGCATCAGTGATCACAACGGCAGAAGCAGATCCTAGTGTTTTCACTTTGTCAGATCTTTTGGCAGAATATGTAAAGGCTTGTTTCCCAATCATTTTTACGACAATGTTCGTACCGATTGAATGCAATTGATGAACGTTAACTCCAGGATCAGCAGTTAGCCCTGTTACAATGTTGCAGAGACCCGAGGTAGAATAGAATGGGGATAAGGATTCCAGACGTTCAAGTACTTTCTTCATGTCATTACTGTCCCTGATTTGTCTACTTCCCCTCATTTCCTTGTGCTGTTCACTACTTTCCAACAAAACTCTGGTGTATTCCTGCATTGCTAAGTTATAAGTGGAACACAGAGGCATAGAAAAGAGCCACGTTGTCCTTTGGATGTCTGTAAATCCACTTCCGCGTGTCAGTCCGCCTCTGCTTTTCAGGGAACGCATTAGTACTTGTTCTATCACCAGGTCTGTGCCGAGTCCGGCCCATAATCTGTCGCTTCTTCTTACCACAAACTTACCTTCCTGGAACATTTTGTTAACGGCTGGATTTTCAGAAGGCAAACTTAACATTTTCTGCAGGTACAGGTATATCGATTTCAGGTAATTGTGATGTCCGGCTGCTGCAATTATGGGGATGGTCTCCAGCATAGCTTGCAAGTGCAAATCCCACGAGCCGGTTCTGTCTACTGTTATCAAGGAATGTGCAATGTTGATCATTCGCTGATTTCCAACCAGAGTTGACTTGTTTGCGAAGTAGATTGTAGGTCAGTTTTCTTCGCATCCAAAGTGGTAGCAATCTGAGACAATGCATTCGAAGATTCCACATCCTCAACTGATTGTTTGGCGGTCATAACATCGTCGAGCAGGTCACAAGCTTCCTTATGGAGGTCATGAGGAGTTCCATCTTCATTACGAGGGAAAACGTCTGCGACTAGTAAGGTACTAAGAGCTGCATCTACTATCATATGACCACGTATCGCTCTTGAAACAGCTTTTCCAGACATCATGTGTTGCACGGCATTTGGTCCGTATATTTCTTGAAGTACTTCAGACATCCTGAACCATTCATAAGAGTACCGACTGCTCCCAAAAGATTCATCAGAGTGTGAAATGATCCCAGCATTAAAACAATGTCCTGCAGGTCTCTCTGTTCATTGATGATTTGGGAAGCTTTCCAGAACAAAGGCTGATCAAAGGTAATAATGCATGGGACTTTTTGATCGCGTGCTATCTTGCTCAAATATAGTAATGTCGAAAATATGCAGGTCATGTCAGTTGGCGACATATCTATGATGGGAAGGAACGTGATCGACGCCACACCTGGATGTGAGACACTTGATCCACCGTGAATTGCCTGCATTGTTCCGGACCAACTTGGACCTGATCTTTCTGCTGAAGATATCTGCCAGAGAAGACTAAGTCGACTTATGGTGGCAGTGGGTACTGGAAGTTCGCGGAATGAGATGTCCCTCAACATGCTTCTCGCGTGTCTATATTCCCTAATGTCAACGGTTGCAATCTTCTTAATGTCATTGTCACCAACATTACGCCTGTGAATAGAAGGGTGGATCTTGATCTTCGGAGTTATTGCGGCAATCATACCCATTCCATGAAAGGTATTCTTCCCTTCCAAAGTGCAGACATCATGATCGACGTTATCTGCTGCTAGAAGGACTGCAGTGTTTTCATCAACAGTAAAAGAGCCAGACCCACTTGCCAGCGCCGCGTTTCTTTCGAATCTTGTTACTTCTGCATACGACGAACAGTAACCCAGCTGATGGAGAACGTCAATAAGGTACCTTGACCTAAAGTTGTGGTGTAGCTGAACCGACAAACCGATCTGTAGTGGACATAGTAATCCTCTAGGACGGGTTGCTTGCATAATGCTCTGCCCAATTGCACCTATTTTTTTTGAAGCATCCTGTCCCGCAAATGCTTTTGATAATAGCAATTTCAGACTGTTGGGAATGTAATCAAGAGCACTTTCTGCAGTGATGTCATTTGGAGATGGATACACATCTTTTCTAGGCGAGTCGACAGACTTGATATCACTTCTGATTATTTTTTGCAGCAGCTTTTACTAGGTAAATCTTCTGTAGCTCTATATCTATATCACATTCTTTCGACTTTTTGTGATAATCTATAAGAATTTCATTAGCTGTCTCTCGTAGTGTTACTACATCTGCCTTCCCACTTTCACCTGATATTATGATCTTGTCTCCGTAACGTTCTAAAAGCTTTCTCTTCATGTGCCTGCGTTCGTAGACAGAGCTCTGACTTCTTTGAAGATATTCCTCCATTTTGGAAATTAGGTCTCCAATCAACAGTTGTTCATCATCATTCTCTTCCAGGTAAGCACAGGTCTGAAGGAATGCTTGGTGTTGCTCTTCATTAGTTGGTCTCCCTTTCTTCGAATCATGATCGTCGGAGGAGTATGCGCGAGGAATGTTTTTTCCACTTCGAAAATTTACGCTGCAGGTGTGATGGTAGACACAATCTGCAGCAGGAAGATCACGAAGATAATACTCCAGACGGCCTTTTACATTAAACGACCATTCACCGCAGCGGCTTTCACAGCACCTTTTTATGGTTTCGGAGAACTCTGTAGTTCTTATTTTGACATGCTCTGATTTTGGTTTGTGTTTGGAAAAAAAGTCCACAAAGGTATCACAAAACAAACAGTGAGTAGCACTGGAAAATGCGTATTCATGAAAACGAGCACTTTTCCTTGGTATTGCCTCGGCTGCGGTCTGTCGCTTCTTTATTTCAATGGTCTTTTTATCCGTAAACCTTTTCCTACATACAACGTGAACACTTATTCCAGCTGTTGCAACAACATCGCTTCCACGGCTGCGGCTGGATGCATTTATACCATCTGCTCCTTTTGCGAGATGTGAACCACTTCCTGTCCGCTGTCCAATTTCTCCTTACAAATCACGCACAATTCTTCAGGGGTCTGCATTCTTGAAGGCGGACGCACACCGAGTCAGCCGTACACCGAGTCAGTCTGAAACAGAAAACACAAATTAATAAACTGTGTTGCAGTATTTAAAAGGAGTACATAATAACAGTTTTAAAGAAAATGACAAGCACAAATACGCAGATTTGATAGTGGGTAGTAGGAATTAAAGAGTTGTATATAATATAAGTTTATAAAGATGTAGCAATGTCCATTCTCACATACACTCCATACAGTATATTTTATTTACATTACGTGACGTCATAGTTTAATACTAGCCGCCTAATACAATTTTTAGTGTCATATAGGTTAATTTAGAAACGAAAATGTGTTTTAAAACATTTTACTGATCAAGAAAAACGTCATAACTCTCTCTACAAAGCGAAATTAAAATTTATTGTATTTCGTAGGAAACTGCCAGTCCGCCATTTTGAATTTCATTTTTGGGGGTGTTTCCGGGGTCCAATTTTGTCGGATTTTGGATATGTTATTCTGCAATGGTTCCTGAGCTGGAAACAGTTTAGAAAGCTTCTGAAGCAATTTTTCCCAGGTTGAAGCTATTTTTGCTCTAGATTGCCTGGACTAAAAAGGAATCAGATTGTTTACAACCAATTTTATAGATAATGCCTGAATTATTGGTAGGACTATTCTTTACTATGATATTTTTCACAATATTGTCATATGAAAATACTACATTAATGTTCAAAAGTTTAAGTACATTCGCAATGCCTAAAAAGCCCGGGAAAACTGGAAGTACTAAAATATTCTTCGACAAAGTGCGAGGGTTATTATTCACACGATAGAAAGTTCGTTTTGCCTTGTTAAAACAAGATTCCAAAAAGGCAGGTGGGTAGGTAACACAAATCACTTCCAATACTGTTGAATTTTTCTAATTCGGCTTCCATGTATTCCGGACTGGCGATCCTAAGAACGCGGAGAAACATTGAAGAAAATATGGCTTTCTTGATGGGGGTGTCATGTCCGGAGTAAAAGTGTACGTATGACAAATTGTTTGTTTTTCTGATAAATACTAAACTTAAAACCTGGGCTTTCCCTATGTACACGCACGTCCAAAAACGGGATTGAGTTGTTTTGTTCCACTTCTAAAGTAAACTTAATGGAGGGGACTTGATTATTTAACTGAAGGAGGAAGTCATCGAGGTCACGCTTCATGGGCCAGATACACAAAATATCGTCGACGTACCGCAACCAAGGGATGCCAACCCTCAGGATTCTCGGAATGTAAGTTATTTCGAAAAACTTTATTTAAATATTGAAGACGAGGGGCGACAAAGAATTACCCATGGCCATCCCAAAAACCTGTTGATAATATCCGCTTGAAAGTGAATTTACAGACTTTGGTGCGAAGTTTAAGGAGTTCCAAAACGATGTATGCAGGTAGTGGTAGGTCATACTTATGTAATTCTTGTGAGAGAAAGTCAAGCATATCGCCAATCAGCACTTTTGTAAACAATGAACAAACGTCAAAACTGATCACTCTCTCTCGTTGGTTTCAGTGCGTATATTATTCAGTTTTTCAGTAAGATCCATGGAATTTTTTACATGTGAATCAGATATAGTTCCGAGAAATGGGGACAAACTTTGACAAACTATTTGAAGGGTTTATAGGTAATAGAACCCACAGAGCCAATAATAGGACGCACAGGGTTGTCAGGTTTGTGGGTTTTAATAAGACCGTAAAGGTAGGGAAGAGAAGGCGAAGTGGACGTGGAAAGCCGAATTAAGTCCTTATGATTTTTGAGAATACGTTTCAAGCCACAATTGAAGGATTTGATGACGTCATCGGGATTCGAATCCATTGATCTGTGTCTTCACTTCACTTATAGGGAAATGGTG
The DNA here is from genome assembly GCA_023014485.1 of Bathynomus jamesi. Classification (NCBI taxonomy): domain Eukaryota; kingdom Metazoa; phylum Arthropoda; class Malacostraca; order Isopoda; family Cirolanidae; genus Bathynomus; species Bathynomus jamesi. Next base: position 258,355 of record JAJOZX010003190.1, on the reverse strand, counting down.
TTTCCCACAATGAACCTATGAAATGGCGGAAGAAGTGGGTAATAATGACTTTTAAGTTTCCCTGCGCGTAAAGTAGCATCATGTTTTGTGCGCTACACTTTATTTAACAATGAAAACTTACATTGCAATAACTTTAAGCTACATCACATTGTAGACTACATTGTAGACATGTCGAAATACCACTTCCCCTAGATCGGCGAAGTTAAGCAGCATTAGGTCTAGGTATGAGTTGGATAGGAGACTGTCCTCTGCATCTACATGATTGACGTAGCGACCCGTGGTTCGAATCATACACGTAAAGCCGTAGATCCTCTCCATCACATGACGTTTACGGTTACGAAGGAGGTCAAGCAACATCATACATCATTTCATCATATCGTACATTATATCCTACATCATATCGCTCACATCTGTGATAATCATTTTCTTAAAGTAATGTCGGGTAAATCTCAGTTCCAGTCTAAATTCTTTTGTACGTTTAAAAAAAGAAAGTTACAAATAATGATGTAGTTTATATATATATAATATATATATATATATATATATATATATATATATATATATATATATATATATATATAAGCAAACAACCACAAGGAAAAGGAAACACAAAGTCCGAGCGCTCGGACTTTGTGTTTCCTTTTCCTTGTGGTTGTTTGCTTATTAATAAGGTCACGTGTTATTTTGTGATTCTAGTGCATATATATATATATATAAACTACATCATTATTTGTAACTTTCTTTTTTTAAACGTAGAAAAGAATTTAGACTGGAACTGAGATTTACCGGACATTACTTTAAGAAAATGATTATCACAGATGTGAGCGATATGATGTAGGATATAATGTACGATATGATGAAATGATGTATGATGTTGCTTGACCTCCTTCGTAACCGTAAACGTCATGTGATGGAGAGGATCTACGGCTTTACGTGTATGATTCGAACCACGGGTCGCTACGTCAATCATGTAGATGCAGAGGACGGTCTCCTATCCAACTCATACCTAGACCTAATGCTGCTTAACTTCGCCGATCTAGGGGAAGTGGTATTTCGACATGTCTACAATGTAGTCTACAATGTGATGTAGCTTAAAGTTATTGCAATGTAAGTTTTCATTGTTAAATAAAGTGTAGCGCACAAAACATGATGCTACTTTACGCGCAGGGAAACTTAAAAGTCATTATTACCCACTTCTTCCGCCAGTTCATAGGTTCATTGTGGGAAACACCATTTCCCTATAAGTGAAGTGAAGACACAGATCAATGGATTCGAATCCCGATGACGTCATCAAATCCTTCAATTGTGGCTTGAAACGTATTCTCAAAAATCATAAGGACTTAATTCGGCTTTCCACGTCCACTTCGCCTTCTCTTCCCTACCTTTACGGTCTTATTAAAACCCACAAACCTGACAACCCTGTGCGTCCTATTATTGGCTCTGTGGGTTCTATTACCTATAAACCCTCCAAATGGTTTGTCAAAGTTTGTCCCCATTTCTCGGAACTATATCTGATTCACATGTAAAAAATTCCATGGATCTTACTGAAAAACTGAATAATATACGCACTGAAACCAACGAGAGAGAGTGATCTGTTTTGACGTTTGTTCATTGTTTACAAAAGTGCTGATTGGCGATATGCTTGACTTTCTCTCACAAGAATTACATAAGTATGACCTGCCACTACCTGCATACATCGTTTTGAAACTCCTTAAACTTCGCACCAAAGTCTGTAAATTCACTTTCAAGCGAATATTATCAACAGGTTTTTGGGATGGCCATGGGTAATCCTTAGTCGACCCTCGTCTTCAATATTTAAATAAAGTTTTTCGAAATAACTTACATTCCGAGAATCCTGAGGGTTGGCATCCCTTGGTTGCGGTACGTCGACGATATTTTGTGTATCTGGCCCATGAAGCGTGACCTCGATGACTTCCTCCTTCAGTTAAATAATCAAGTCCCCTCCATTAAGTTTACTTTAGAAGTGGAACAAAACAACTAAATCCCGTTTTTGGACGTGCGTGTACATAGGGAAAGCCCAGGTTTTAAGTTTAGTATTTATCAGAAAAACAAACAATTTGTCATACGTACACTTTTACTCCGGACATGACACCCCCATCAAGAAAGCCATATTTTCTTCAATGTTTCTCCGCGTTCTTAGGATCGCCAGTCCGGAATACATGGAAGTCGAATTAGAAAAATTCAACAGTATTGGAAGTGATTTGTGTTACCTACCCACCTGCTTTTTTGGAATCTTGTTTTAACAAGGCAAAACGAACTTTCTATCGTGTGAATAATAACCCTCGCACTTTGTCGAAGAATATTTTAGTACTTCCAGTTTTCCCGGGCTTTTTAGGCATTGCGAATGTACTTAAACTTTTGAACATTAATGTAGTATTTTCATATGACAATATTATGAAAAATATCATAGTAAAGAATAGTCCTACCAATAATTCAGGCATTATCTATAAAATTGGTTGTAAACAATCTGATTCCTTTTACATTGGACAGACGGGAAAGAATTTGCACACGCGTGTAAAACAATATTCCGTTAGAACGGGACAGTCATCCAGTGCCCTTTTCGTCCATTTGTAAGAGTTATCCCACTGTATTGATTGGATAATGCTTCAATTTTATTTCACTCAAAGCAACATTGTTAATAGAAATATTCTTGAGTCTGCCATTATTCAACTTACAAATAATTTCAACATTAGCCAGGGCCTTTTTACGCTTGATCCTGTTGTTTTGAATTCGTTCAGAACGGATTTAGACAAGAGGGGTAAAGTGCTAGAACTGTGGTAGCGTTTCATTATAAATTTGTATGCTCCTCCTATAATTTTTTTTTTGTGACTTATATACAGTCTCGAACGTGTTATTTATTTAATTTTTCCTGAGGATATCATTAGACGAAAGGGCTTGAGCACCATCCTATGTTTCCTTTTTCCTTCGTGGTTATTTTCATCATATATATATATATATATATATATATATATATATATATATATATATATATATTCATTATTTATTCATCCACACTTACACTATGGAATCACAGCATGGGGTAGTACAAATAATTATATACGATATCCGCTAGAAATCCATAAAAAAATGCTTACGAACTCTCTCAAACAATGATAACAGACGATCTCATACCTCTCCAATGTTCAGAAATTTAAATTATTTAAAACTAAATGACTTGTTTAAACTTACTCTCGGTATCAGTATGTACAAAATTGCTAATAATAGAAACTATACTTCACCCATTCACAAGGCGATTACCGGCCATTAGACCAACCATAATCATAATACACGGCTTCCCAATGATTTCATATATAAACCAAATTATTCCATGCAAATTGCAGGTAATGCTCTCTCTTACAAAGGGGCAGATATCTGAAGCGTTATACCTATAAATATCAGACAAGCACTATCGTTAATTTCGTTTCGCCAATCACTAAAGAATCCCTTCATTAACCCCGATTAATGTATGTGTGCATATATGCATATACTGTATATGGAAACTTGTAAATATTACTAAACAATGAAAATTACCTATTGTACGAGCACAGTATATGCAAAATTCACAATCTTAAATTCGGTGCAAACACAAGCTATATAAATCATATGTTAAACGTTTCCATTATAATACGCCATAGTTATAATATGCCTCATTTATCTGTATTTTTGTAACTCTAAGATTGTATCATCATTTCTAATTTGTAATATTAGAAATTAATTACACTGGTCGAGAAAATCGAACTTTTTCCTCTCATCAAAGATGTATACACACTTTTCTAGATCAGTTTTGTACGCCGATTCCAGATCTGTTTTCAGATTTCATCTAGCACATCTAGTTATCGAAATATGACTGGTGTTAATTTCAGCACAATTTATCGTAAAAGTACAACTTTATTCATAAAAAGAAATGTACACCAACCTAAAAACGTTGCGAGTACGATTTTCTTTTGTAAACCTTGTCCGGATCGTCGCGGTACAACATCCAGCAGTAGTCTGCCAGCATACTTTCGTTCCAGAAACCTTGGTAGCGATTTTCCATTGAATGGATGTCTTGATGGAAGTGTTCCCCCTGTTCATCACTCACCGCGCCAAGGTTTTCGGAAAAGAAATCTAGATGCGAATGTAAAAAATGTATTTTCAAGGACATGTGACAGCCCACTTCTTGATATGCATTGAGCAGTTTCTGAACTCCATCTTTGTATGCGGAAGACTTGTGGTTACCCAAGAAGTTTCCACAAATTCATTTGAAAGCCCGCCATGCTTTTAGTTCTAAGGCATTGAGGCTTTCTTCAAAGCCTTCATCCTGCAGAACCTCCCTGATTTGGGGCTCCACAAAGATTCCCTCCTTCAATTTCGCGGCACTAATGTTTTCAAATTTCTCAACAAGGTATCGAAACCCTCTCGAATTCGCCTTACCCATCACTTTCACAAAATTTTCCATTAAGCCGAGCTTAATGTGGAGAATGCCAGGAAAATCTCCTTTGGATCAACTAAAGGAAACCACTAGACACTGCCCATTCCTGGCTCATATGTGCTTCTTTGATGCCAGTCACGTCTGATCTAATGATCCGCGGTAGCACTGCTGTCCCATAGGCACAGGAAACAACAGTATTTCGTGAACTCTCCTTGCATGCCCATTAACATACCAATGTGGCGTTAAGTTCCCATTATGCAAGAGAACCGCTTTCAAACTTCGCTGTGAGAAATCAATGAAGAGGCGCCATTCAGATGGTGTGTGTACCTGTGACAAGTTCTCGAAAAGTCCATTGATATCATGGCAATAGCAGAGCGGACCGTCTACTGTAAAGAATGTCACCAAATCATGGTTTCGTTTTCGATAGTGACACTCGGAAGTTCTTCTCAAGTAAGTGTTTCTGCTTGAGTCTCGAGGAGAGACATTCTGATTTCTCTTTGGAGAGGGCTAGGTCTCTAATGAGGTCATTCAACTCGTTTTGGGTAAGCCTCTCTGGCTCCGATTGTTCTTCGTCAGGTGTGTAGTCAAGATCGGCTGAAGGTCCCGCATCTTCCCCAATCGCACCTTCGTCGAATCCCCTTTCGTCTTCTAAAAAATCGAGTCCATGCTGTGGAGGTACCGGAATCGGCATCGTGAGGGATCAGTCTGATGGCGGAGTCTACGTTCGGATAAACGATGTTATGCTTGTTCTTCACGGAGAATCCAGTTATGTTAACATTGCAAAAGTAACACTCGCCATGATTAGGCTGACCATACGTACCGTTTTGAACGGGACAGTACCGTTTGTTTTATATTTCCTGGCCGTCCCGTCGTTTTAATAAAAATGTAAATTTTGTCCCGGTTTATGTACTTACTTTTTCATGAATACAGAATATTACATAACCCCGTCCCTTTTTTGCCATCCCAATGTCCCGTTTTTGTCTCAAGGAAATATGGTCAGCCTAGCCATGATGGTCTCTCGGCTCCCTCCACATCATGGGTATAGTGAACGGCATCGACTTTTTCCTTTGGTTCAACCAGTCACGTAATCCATTCGAACAAGCGGTACAGATAACATGTGGAGCCCACGCCTTATCTTGGTCGCCTAGTGGACACTGCACTGGACAGCCGAAGTATAACCGGTAAGTTTTCTGAAGATCCATCGTGATTGTACGCCGTTGTGAGTTAGTCGTGAACGAGCCGCACACGTAACAAAAATTGTCGGGGTGATTTTTACACTTTCGAGGCATGATGATCGATGAGTGGGTTGATGTAAATCACCTAAAAAAATAAAATGTGAAAGTGGGCGACGCAAAACAAAACAAAACACAACACACAACTAGACGTGTGACTGTTACGACAAAGAATAAAAGGGTGTACATGTGCAACGTTTCCAAATTTGTGACCAGCAACTGCTCTCACCTAAAATACCACAAGACAACCTGCGGAAAGCCTAAGTTGAAACGACAAAATGCCATACATGATGGTACAGAAATGGTAAAGCAAAAACCTACACCTAAGCTGCAACGACAAAATACTCCGCTACATGTATAAAGGACGCATATTATATATTGTGTGTATATAGTATTATATATTATATTATATATAGTTAAGTTATATGCATATCATATATTGTGTGTATATAGTATTATATATTATATTATATATAGTTATATGCATATTATATATATTATATATAGAATTATATTATATATACATTATGATCGGTCTCATCTCTAAAACTAGACGTGCTAGAGGAAAACCGAAAGCAGATTTGGAATCAGCGTCCCAACAGCTATCTCGCCCACCCATAATTATATCTGATGAAAAATACTTGTTGGCCAGTGTCCTCCTGCCGGTAGGCCAACACGTCTTCAGAGTTATCTACAGCGAAACGCAATACAGTCAAACTTCACGTAGGCCCTCGTCAGTCTTCAGAGTTATCCACGTCGAAACGCAGGACAGTAAACCTTCACGTAGATTTCTTCAGTCTCCAGAGTTATCCACGTCAAAATCGCAGGTCGGTAAGCCTCTTGTCGGCCCTCACTCAGCCTCCAGTGTTTTGTTACGTCGTGCTAGACTATCTAGGATTCAAAGCTGAGAAGTCCACACACTCAGCCAAATCGCGTAAGCTCTAAAAGTGTCTTCAATACCGTTCAAACTAACTCTCCCGTTAAGACCGCAGTAGGCCTATTCAAGTGTTGTACCAATACCGTAGTTTTGTATCACTTTGGTATTGTGTTCATTCGTATAACTTACTTATTTTGCTTACTTACTTAGTATGCTATTTAACTTGTGAATATGTAAATCATAGTTATTTTCAAAACGTATCGAAGATAAATGCAGAATAATCAATGATAAGCGTATTTCAATCCAAATAACTTTTGTATGTATGCAATCATGCAACTTGCACACATTATTTTTTATTCTGATATATATTCTTACCTTTCTTACCAGGCGCCTGGTAGACCTAAAGCGGTCTGTCAGTTGGGAGCCCTCGGACGAGACCCCTTCATGCCTCACGATCTCCACACATCAAGTTCGCCCGTTGGAGACTGATTCCACACTTCTCGACAGCACTCTTGATGTTATCCATCCATCGGATCTTGGGTCTTCCAACTGGTCTTCTGTTTTGAGGGGCCCATTCCCAGGGCCGGATTAAGCATTGTTAGGGCCGGGGACAATGAATATTTTCGGGCCGGTGTCACTAGAAAAACACTAGAAAAACACAATTCTTTACCTGATACATCATACATGAGTGATGTGATCAGCTGACTGGGATCGATCAACAGAAAACGAAACAAAAACAAAGCTGTGATTACAGAAAATGTATACTTTGTTCACATAAATGGAATACTAAACTAGGTTTTGTAGAAGCGGAATCTAGAATTTTTTTTTCTTCCTCACGGTCGACCAATTATTTCAACGGTAGATTATAGCGTTTACATAGTTTCTTGGGGTCGGTCAGCATCTTGGGGCCGGTCAACATCTGGGGCGGAGGACAAATGCCCCCTTTGCCCACATTATAATCCGCTACTGCTCATTCCAGCATTCTTCTTGCTGTCCTTTCCATCGGCATTCGTTGGACATGCCCGTACCATCTCAATTGGTTCCTCTCAATATTCTCATTAACCGAAGTTACACCCAATCGCTTTCTTATTTCAGTGTTCCTTATTTTATCCCATCTACTTACTCCTTCTATCAATCTCAGGACCCTCATTTCAGCCTCTTGCAGTTTTCCCCTCGTCCTTGTGTTTAAGACCCAAGTCTCGCTGCCGTATAGTAAGATTGGTTTCAATATTGTAGAGTATACATGCGTCTTTACCTTTTTAGGGATGTTTTGATCTTTCAATAGGGGGTACAGGAAGGAAACATTTCTGCTATATTTAGCAATTCTTTCATTCACCTCTGCATCCATACCCGCATCATTTACTATCACACTACCAAGGTATTTAAATGTGTTCGTCTTTTTCATTTCCCTTCCCCCAACAAAGATTCCATCCTCATTCGCTCCCCTCGTTACCACCATATATTCAGTTTTATCGTAATTCAGTTCCAGTCCATATTCCCTCAATCTCTCATCCCACCTCTGCATAATTCTCTCCAGGGATTGTGCTGTGTTAGTTCCAACAGCTACATCATCAGCATATCCAAAAATTTCTATTTCCTCTTCAATTTCCTCAGTTATGTGTTCCATAACCCTGTTGATGTAGACAATAAATAAAATGGGTGACAGAACAATCCCTTGTTTAACTCCTGTACTTACATCAAACCACTCCTCCGATCCCACCACCGTGCTCTGGGAGACCCTATAGGTGCTCATTACTGCTCTCAGAAGCCTGGGTGGCACTCTCTCACTCAGAACCACCCACAGCTTCTCTCTGGGCACACTATGAAATGCCTTCTCCAAATCCAAAAAACATATGAAGCGGTCCAAATTGAATTCTCGGCTCTTCTCAAGATATTGTCTTATGGCTGAAATTTGATCTATAGTACTCCGGCCTGCACGAAAGCCACTTTGATACTCCAGTAACCCAGATTCCAGTATGTTTCGTATTCTATGTTCCAAAATCCTTTCATATATTTTTGCCACATGACACATCAAAGATATGCCACGGTAGTTTTGACATTCCTGCTCACTTCCCTTCTTTTTATATATAGGACATATAATTGCTCTGCCCCATTCTGCCGGTACAATTCCCTGCGACACACCACCCGGAAAATGCTTAACAGCCAGTCCACAGCAGGGTCACCAGCTGCTTTTAGTGTTTCTGTGACAATTGCATAGGGTACGGGAACTTTATTATTCTTCATCCTCTTTAGTGCTTGAATAACCTCTTCTCTAGTGATCTCTCTGTCCCCCTCATGCTCCTCATGATTTACCTGCTCCTCCGGTCTCACCTCATTATATTGGTTCTCGTTATTCAAAAGATGTCTAAAGTATTCGTCCCATCGTGCGGCCACCTCACTTTTATCAGTGAGGACTTCACCATGTGCATTTTTAATCGCCAATGGTGTTTTCTTGTTTTCTCCATTTTTATACTTCTTAGCCATGCTATACAGTAACTTTTTCGGGTCTTGAAAATCCTCTTCTTAGTCTCTACCTAGTTTTTCCCACACAGAGCGTTTCGCTCTTCTTTTAACCTCATTGGTGGGGTTTCTCATTTGGACATATTTTTGCCTTGTTTGCTCATTTCTATCATTAATCCATCTCCTAAAAGCACGCATCTTATCTGTCACTGCCTCCTTTACCTCCTGGGTCCACCATGCCGTCTTTTTCTCTTTTGCTCCGCCAACTGCCCTTTCTCCAATCACATCTCGCTGTATTCCTTCCATCGTTCTCCTAAACTCAACCCAAACCTCCTCCACTGTTTCCGTAGCTACCCTTTGTCCGAAAGCCTCCTCAGTTCTAGTTCTAATCTCTTCCAGTTTTTCTGGTATATTCTCCGTGGACACTCTTCTCCTTTTAGGCTTTTTTATATTTTGTGGTACTGAAAGCAAAATTTTGGCTTCAACAAGTCTATGATCCGAGTCAAAAGGCACAGATGGTACTACTCTTACATCTTTCACCAGTGACTTTTTATCCACCACAATAAAGTCTATCTGAGACTTCTTATCATAATTTCCGGTTCTACTATTCCATCCATACCACGTATAGAGATGTGATTCCTGGTGCTTAAAAAATGTGTACTAAGAACATTTCTTGCACAAAAATTTACCAGCATTTCCCCTTCCAAATTTCTCTCTCCCACACCAAATGCCCCGATCACGTCTTCATTTCCTCTTCGATCTCCACCCACATGGCCATTTAGGTCTCCCATCAAAATTCTTGGCCATAAGGCAACCCGTCTATCATTCCCTGAAGATCCTCATAAAAAGTTTCCTTTTCCTCCTGTGATCTTCCACTTTGCGGTGCATATGCCTGGATTACAGATAGTTTCTCTCCGTTTAGGCTCAGGGCCACTCCCATCAATCTCTCACTCTTCATTATCACTTCAGCAGCATGTTCAGAAAATCGGGTGGGACAGTATAATTGCCACACCCGATCTGGTATCCTCTTCTCTGCCCTTGTATATGCACTTATAATCATTGTGCAGTACCTAGGTTCCTTCACCTCTCCATCTGGTTTCTGCGATTAACATAATATGTATAGATTTCGATTCCATGAACTCACTATTTTTTCGTATTTATCTCTAAGTGTTCTAACATTTATTGTAGCAATCGAAAAGAAAGTCCGTTTTCGCGCCAAAGTCGTAACCGTGGGTGGTCCGTCCATTCAGAGGCTCTCTGCGTTGTACTTGAGCAAAACAAAAACCACCAGAAGCTTGCTAGGCCTTTCCTGGCTTATTGGAAGCTAGTAATTAGTACCTTCCGGATGCCTATTGCCCCCCGCAGGGTACAGAAATCTCCTTCTAGATTTCCAGGCAGACATTCCAGTCGGTTTAAGCTGCGACACCTCGACAAGGTTACGTAGTTTCTTGTCTTGGTAGGGTGAGGCTCCAGAACCGTAGCAGTCTGATATATATATATATATATATATATATATATATATATATATATATTAGGGTTTCTCCTTATATGCAGCTTTCTTCATCCCGGCAAATCCCGAGAATTCCCGGAAAAATGAAGCCAATTCCCGGATCCCGGGAAATCCAGGAAATGGTTGTATATTTAAGAGAACGGTAATTTTTTTTATTGTTCAGCGATAAAATACCCTTTTAGAATTGGGATAACCAATTACTTATGCCTAGATGACCACTTTTGCATTGTAATACTTGAATTGAGTTTACCAATCAGTGGTAGCTATTTATTATTTATTAAACATAATATTTATCATGCTATTCATCTGCAGGGGACAAATAAAAGGCTAACATTTTATATTCCTTTAATTATAATTAAGTGCATTTGCAAATAAAAAAAGAAAAAGAAAAAGAAACTTCATTCAAAAAAAATAATTTATACCTTTCATCTCAACATATTTTATCTTAAAATATTTAGCTAATAAAAAAATAAAAATAAAATAAACTTCATTAGAAAAAATAATTTCATCCTTTTATCTTAAAATATTTTATCTTAAAATATTTATCTTAAAATATTTAAAGAGTCAATCAACATTTTTAAAATAGCTTCTTAAAAAACATAAACAATCGATACTTCTATCACTAAAACGAGTTCTCAACTTGGTGATAAATAAACCTGCTGCAGAAAAGGCTATTTCTGATTCAACAGAGGTTGGCGGAATGGTTTTCAGTGCATCAAATAAATTCACGATGTTTGAAGTTCTGTTCCCTATTGTCTCGAATAACTGCAGTTCTTGCTTCAAATGCTTGCTTAAACTCTGAGCAAGATGAGTTGCCTGCTATCGCTAGATAATATACTGAGACTCGGTTCCTTTTATTTTACGCAGCGCTAGCGACATTCCCTCGGCCAGTTTTTGGCATACGGGCCCACTTTTAGATTGTTCTAAGTTGCTAATGCTAGTAGGTGTTCATTTAAGAAAGCTGAAAAGTAGAATAAAACGTGGTAAATATTATGCAGTTTTCTTTAATTCTACCCAAGAACCTTCTAATAACAAAAGAAAAACAAATAAATCAATACAAAATAAATTAAGTCATTTTAAAATTCCGGGATTTCCCGGGATATTTGTCCAATTCCCGGGATTTTCAAATCCAATAAAACCAGCCTGGATCCCGGTATCCTGGGAAAGCAACCCTCATATATATATATATATATATATATATATATATATATATATATATATATATATATATAGTACAGAATAAAACCTCCAAGAATAAAAATTAAAAAGCATAAAACAAGCATAAGCCAAAAACAAAAAGTAAAATTTATATACATGACAAATATACACATGATAAAAATAAAACTTAAAAACTAAAAACATTCAAACAAATTAGTTAAAAACTTCACTAATAAAAAGTTAAATGAAAAAACGCAAAAGTGCACCAAGCATACCATGCTCACTTGACAGCCACAAACAACTGAGGCGAAAAGGAGACAGGGTCAAGGGGGGGGGGAAATTAGTTTGTAGGTATTTTAATTAATATAAAGGGGGTAACAACTAGAATCAATATTTAAACTGGAGTTCAGAAATTTAATGCACAGAGATTCGTAAATACGGAGAGAGGACGGGCATTTTAATGATTTAAGAATTTTAAAGTTATTAACGGAAATATCAACCTTACACTTAACACAATGATTTCTAATGGCAGACTGTTCCTTTTTAGATAAAACTTTCCCTGTCCTATGGCTAATACCCATATGGGAGCAAAATCTTGCCTGCAAAGAACGACTGTGCTGCCAACGTAGTTCCCCTGGGAACACCCAGGGCAGGTAAACAAATAAACGACAGAACAGTTCATCGCAGGGGGGATTTTGTCCTTACAACGGAAAAAACATTCAAGGGTATTATTATTTACAAAAGCAACCTTAAAATCAGTGTGAAAATAAAATTTCCTCACCACACTCAACAATTGCTTTTTCACAAAAGTGTTAAAATGTTAGAGGTCAGGTAAAACAAGATATTTACAATTCTTAGGAACATCATACGTTGGGATAAGGTTGGGGGAATAAACATTATTAAGAAATTTACCAATAATACCTTGTACAAGATCCCGTGGAAAACCATTTTTAAAGAAAAAATCAGAAAGGAATTCAAACTCATTATGAAGCAGAGCAAAGTTTGAGCAAATATTATAAGCTCTATGCACTAAAGTGCGAATGGAACTTAGTTTGTAATTAAAATCGCAAAAACTATAAAAATTAAAACCTAAACCCGTAAAAGTAGGCTTCCGGTATGTCGAAGTTAAAACAGTCGAGCCTGATTTGGAAACCAAAACATCAAGGAAAGGAATAGAACCTTGAACTTCCTTTTCCTGCGTAAATATAATGTTCTTATGCAGCCCATGATCTGAAAGTTCTTCCAACCGTTGATGCTAATGATTTTGGTAAGGTTAGACAACATATTTCCCAATTGTCCCATGAATTGTTTTCTAAAATTAAAGCTTTTAAGTTTTCTACAATTTTTCTGCATAGGGAGGACCGTGAAATTTTAAAAGGTTTGGGTGAAAATGAATCTATTGTTATTACTAAACCAGATAAGGGTAGTGGTGTTGTGGTTATGAATAAAACGGATTATATTAAAAAAATGCTTGATATTCTTTCCGATTCATTAAAATTTGTTAAGGTAGATGAACAGGCTTCTAAAATTATTCAGCGATTGGAAGACAAGGTTAACCGTGTTTTGCTTAAGCTTAAACATGATTGTGTTATTAACTCCTCCACTTATGATGAACTGTACGTTTCAGGTTCTTATTTGGGCCTTATGTATGGTCTGCCTAAGGTTCATAAAGTCGGTGTTCCATTGCGCCCAATTTTAGCGTCTTATCCTTTGGCTAATTACAAACTTGCCAAATTTCTTGTCCCACTGTTATCATCATTTACTGTGAACTTGTACAGTGTTAAGGATAGTTTTTCTTTTGTGTCGGAAATTAAGAAGTTTAATATGAATTCTTTGTTTATGACAAGTTTTGATGTATCTTCCCTCTTTACAAATGTCCCCTTGGATGAGACCATTACAATTATTTTAAATAAAGCTTTTCCACAGCCGGACTCACTTTTTCACGGCTTTGGCAGAGCACAGTTTGAGCAGCTTCTGAATTTGGCAGTCAAGGATAACTTTTTTAGTTTTCAAGGGGTAGTTTACCGTCTGTTGGATGGAGTGGGGATGGGGAGCCCCTTAGGTCCCGTTTTTGCGAATATTTTCATGTCTCATCTTGAGGAAAGGGCCTTCTGTGAGTGCCCCCCTCACCTTAAGCCGAAATTGTACAGACGTTATGTTGATGATACGTTTGCTTTATTCCAAACGGATAATCAATCAGTTCAGTTTTTAAATTTTCTGAACACACTGCATAAGAACATTATATTTACACAGGAAAAGGAAGTTCAAGGTTCTATTCCTTTCCTTGATGTTTTGGTTTCCAAATCAGGCTCGACTGTTTTAACTTCGACATACCGGAAGCCTACTTTTACGGGTTTAGGTTTTAATTTTTATAGTTTTTGCGATTTTAATTACAAACTAAGTTCCATTCGCACTTTAGTGCATAGAGCTTATAATATTTGCTCAAACTTTGCTCTGCTTCATAATGAGTTTGAATTCCTTACTGATTTTTTCTTTAAAAATGGTTTTCCACGGGATCTTGTACAAGGTATTATTGGTAAATTTCTTAATAATGTTTATTCCCCCAACCTTATCCCAACGTATGATGTTCCTAAGAATTGTAAATATCTTGTTTTACCTGACCTCTACCATTTTAACACTTTTGTGAAAAAGCAATTGTTGAGTGTGGTGAGGAAATTTTATTTTCACACTGATTTTAAGGTTGCTTTTGTAAATAATAATACCCTTGAATGTTTTTTCCGTTGTAAGGACAAAATCCCCCCTGCGATGAACTGTTCTGTCGTTTATTTGTTTACCTGCCCTGGGTGTTCCCAGGGGAACTACGTTGGCAGCACAGTTCGTTCTTTGCAGGCAAGATTTTGCTCCCATATGGGTATTAGCCATAGGACAGGGAAAGTTTTATCTAAAAAGGAACAGTCTGCCATTAGAAATCATTGTGTTAAGTGTAAGGTTGATATTTCCGTTAATAACTTTAAAATTCTTAAATCATTAAAATGCCCGTCCTCTCTCCGTATTTACGAATCTCTGTGCATTAAATTTCTGAACTCCAGTTTAAATATTGATTCTAGTTGTTACCCCCTTTATATTAATTAAAATACCTACAAACTAATTTCCCCCCCCTTGACCCTGTCTCCTTTTCGCCTCAGTTGTTTGTGGCTGTCAAGTGAGCACTTGACAGCTCACAGTAGTGAGCTTGGTGCACTTTTGCGTTTTTTCATTTAACTTTTTATTAGTGAAGTTTTTAACTAATTTGTTTGAATGTTTTTAGTTTTTAAGTTTTATTTTTATCATGTGTATATTTGTCATGTATATAAATTTTACTTTTTGTTTTTGGCTTATGCTTGTTTTATGCTTTTTAATTTTTATTCTTGGAGGTTTTATTCTGTACTGTAAATTAGTTTTAGTTTTTGACATTCATATATTTTTGTCATGTATTAATTTTAGCTTTTTATATATATATATATATATATACAGGGTGTCCCATAAGTCCGGCATCATAGGAAAAATAATAAAAAAAGGCAAAACAAAAGCTTTTATTTACAGAACGTGCTCAGTATGTCCACCATTGTTTTCAATACACAAATTCAGACGTGATACCCAGTCAGCAAGCACACGGTGAATGATGTCAGGAGTAATGGTGTTACATGCCCCACTAATTCGCTGCCGCAAATGTTCAACACTCCTAATTTTCTCTGCGTATACCAGCGCTTTCAAGTGGCCTCAGAGATAAAAATCTAGTGGCGTAAGATCCGGGCTTCTAGCTGGCCATTCCACAGGCTCTCGACGTCCTATCCAATGACCAGGGAATTGTTGGTACAGGTATTCCCTTACTTGGGTGCTGTAATGTGCAGGAGCGCCGTCTTACTGGAACCATGTTGGGAAATTTCCTTCTTCGTTCAAGACACTGGGAAATGCTTCTTCCTCGAGCATACGTAGGTAGGTGCCTCCAGTGACATGTTCATCGAAAAAGAGGGGGCCTATGATGCGATCCTTCCAAATGCCACACCATACCATCACCCGAGATGCACCTTGTTCCTTTGAAGAGGTATACCAGTGAGGGTTGTTTTGAGACCAGTAGCGGGTGTTCTGTCGATTTACCTCACCATTTCCATAAAAAATAGCCTCGTCACTGAACAGACTCGTGGACGGGAAATTGGCATCCCGAGCATATTGTCCCGTAGCCCATTCACAAAATTCCATCCGCCGGTCGGGATCATCTTCGCTTAATTTCTGTAGGATCTGAAGTTTATATGGATGCCATTTGTGAGCCTGAAGAATGCGTGGATGCTACTTTTCGACACTCCTGTCTCGGCGGACAATCGCCGAAGAGACTTATTGGGACTTCTTTTAAAATGAGCCAGGATAGCAGTCGCTGTATCATCGTCAGTGGACCTCCTTGAAGGTCCACTGCGTGGTTTATCTTCTATGGATCCTGTTTCCTTAAACTTTGCAACAAGCCTGCTAACACAACTCTGTGTTATTGGCTCGCGGTCTGGATGCACTCTGTTAAATTCAGCAGCGGCCTCTCTTTGACTCCGATTTCCTATGAGTAGAATTATCTGGATTCGTTCTTCCTTGCTCACAGACATTATGGCCTGTAGAAAGACAAAAATATGAATTATGGTTTGTAGAAATAGAAAAATATGAATTTCTCCTATGATGCTGGACTTATGGGACACCCTATATATATATATATATATATATATATATATATATATATATATATATATATATACATATATCGGGTGGCCCAAAAAAAAACGCCTTGAGATTTGAACACAAATAACTTCAAAAATATGCAGTTCACATTTCCACAATTTACAGAACTTTTACCTCAATCTATTGTTAAGCTATTATAAAAATTTCAGACTTCTACATAAAATACTTTTTCCACAGCTGAGGGAACAATGAGGTACGGTAATAAAAACGAATATCCTAAATCCTAAATGTATATAGCTGTACCTGGCAACTATTCTAAGACTTGTAGTAGTTTCCTTAGCCTATGGATAATCTGTTAGTCTCTGAAAAACGTCAGATGATATAGGCTACGCCCATCTTAAATACTGTTTTTTAAACTTACCCTTCAAATTATGGTTTTAAGTCTAACTAACGGTGAAAAACCGGTGATTGAAAAGTGTTTCTTGGAAAAAAGATGGACTGGGGCAAGAATTGTGAGGGACTTTCCAGGCATAACTTGTAATGTTACGTCTGTGAATAGAATAATTAAAAAACTTAAAGCAACCAGTTCGACGGCACGGAAGCGTGGGAGTGGTCGGCCTAAAACAGTTTACAGTCAAGACAATATAGCAATGATTGAAATGATGAGCCTATCTCAAGAGGATCGACCTGGGTCACACTTCTCTTAGAAGAAAATTGCAAGAAATTTAGGTAT
Source organism: Bathynomus jamesi (assembly GCA_023014485.1). Lineage (NCBI taxonomy): Eukaryota > Metazoa > Arthropoda > Malacostraca > Isopoda > Cirolanidae > Bathynomus > Bathynomus jamesi. Next base: position 241,294 of record JAJOZX010003190.1, on the reverse strand, counting down.
CAGTCGAAGTTCCATACAAAGAATGCAGAGAACGGTAGGACTTAAAGCATTTAAAAGGATCCGTGTTTCAAGACGTGACAGCAATGTAAGAGCTAAAAGAAAAATTTGTTGTAGAAAATTGCTTGATAGATTTTCGTCCAATGATGTTAAAAAAATAGTTTTTACAAATGAAAAAGATTTCACCATCGAGATTGCACGAAACTCCCGGAACGATGTTGTTTATGGTCGGCGTAAGAAAGACATTCCTCCATCGAGACTTTACCACCAGACAAATCGGTTTTCCAAAAAAATCATGGTATTAGCACTTGTATCGTGAAATGGAAAGACGAAAATTCATTTCATTTCAGAAAATAAAAAAAATTAATTCAGAAACCTATGTAAATCTCTTAGAGGAGAATCTTTTGCCTGATTGTCGGCGTCTGTATTATGGAAACGATTTCATACTCCATCAAGATGGTTCTACAGCTCATACTAGCAAGTTCACACAGGATTATCTACAACAGAATGTAGTCAACTTCATTAGAAAAAGCGACTGGCCCCCGCAATCCCTGATTGTAACCCCATAGATTATTATTGCATATGGAACACTCTAGCAGAGAAGATTTATGAAGGTCAAACAGAAAAGTTTACAGAAACGCAATTAAAGAAAAAAAATACTCGAATGTTGGGACAAAATAACATTAGCAGAAATCAGATCATGTCGTGGAAGAAAAAGTTAAGATTAGTCTGTAAGCAGGACGGTGGACATATTGATCATATTTGTTAATAAGATGTGAATAATAACATTTTTTAGTTTATGATATTCGTTTTTTTCACCATACCTCATTGTTCCCTCAGCTGTGGAAAAAGTACAGCATATGTAGAGGTCTGAAATTTTTTTGATGGCTTATCAATAGATTGAGGTAAAAGTTATGTAAATTTTGAAAGTGTGAACTGTATATTTTTGAAGTTATTAATGTTCAAATCTCAAGGCGGTTTTTTTTGGCCACCCGATATATATATATATATATATATATATATATATATATATATATATATATGCATTTAACTGCAATGACCACGCAGTATATAAATGAATAGAAACGACGTAAATAAGGAGCGTCTCCTCTGCACACGGGGAAGAGAAATAACGAATAAATGAAAAATGAGGCGGTTCGCCTCATTTTTCATTTATTCGTTATTTCTCTTCCCCGTGTGCAGAGACGCTCCTTATTTACGTCGTTTTATTCATATATATATATATATATATATATATATATATATATATATATATATATACACACAAAGTATATATATAATATATATATTATGTATATGTGTGTGTGTGTGTATATATATATATATATATATATATATATATACATGAAAATTATTTCACGAAAGTAACACGTGAAAAATATTTATGATGAATAAAACCACGAAGGAAAGGAAACACAAATGGTGCTCAAGCGCTTTCGTCTAATGACATCCTCAGGATGTACATATATATACACACACAGTATATATATATATATATATATATATATATATATATACAGTATATATCCCCCCCCCCCACACACACACATATATATAGTTTTCCTGCCCAGTCTGACGATTACACATGTTTCGTTGGAAAGTCCGAATAAAAGTGATATTACAATAAAACTCCAGCAGTTAATCCTTTTTAAGTAGTGCCAATTTTTGAGTGAATATTCAGTGAACACAGTCGGATGCCTATTTAAGTGGTGAAATAGCGGCGTTTGTTGAAATAAAGCAAATAAGATTAAAGCAACTTAATCTATACAATCTATTCCGAATGTTTTCTCTCAGAGGAAATCTAACTGCCCATCGAAAGGCAATATCCCTCAGTTATCCCCTGCGGTACACTCCAGGGCACCAATCAGTGAGAACCTACAGCGTGCCACATTCCCCATCCCTCACCTCACGGAATAACGGAAAACTTTCCCTCCCTTATTTCTAAAGTCGAGTCAAATACCTCACTTAATAAATTACCAATTTGAGTTAATATTTCGAGCACAATCATTTACATACCATTAAAAACATGGCAATGGTAAATCAATTCGTACAACCCTGTGGATACTGTAAAAAAGAAACAGATGAATCAAAAACAATTCGCTGTGATCTTTGCCAGACCTTAGTCGAATTTCAATGCCTGAAATGAAGCGACATAGAAATCGCTCTTATAACGTGCGCTAAACAAGTGAACGGAATCAAGTTCTTCTGCAGAAGCTGCATAATCAAATAAACTCGTTTACAGTTTTTACGAGACTATGGGGAAAAGGGAAAAGAAAACAGCAAAAGCAGAAATAATAGAAATAAAAGAAGCACCAACAGAGGAAACAGAGGTACGAAACCTAATCCAAAGTTTTCAAACAAAAGGCATTAGCAGCAATAGGAAAAACAAGTAGACAATAAAGAAACCATACTGAAACCACCAAAAACAAAGGCTCCAAGTAAAAATGGGGAAGAAAATATATGTAAATACTATGTGAAAGGAATATGCAGATATAAGGGAAGAGAATGTATTTACGAACACCCTCCTGTGTGCAACTACTACGTACTACAATAATGGTCACTGCAAATTTGGTGGAAAATGCAAATTCTACCATCCGGACATTTGCAAGACCTACTCGACATATGGAACTGCCAATACGGGAGAAAATGCTACCATCATCGCCCGACAAGTTCAAAGGACAAGTCTCAAATGACAACAGAAGGAATGTGAGAAAAAAATATGTACCGAAATAGCAAACAAAACACACATAGCACACAAAATTTTTTCAACATCTCGGACAAAATACGGCTGCTAAGTCTTATACAGCGCATGCAGTTGACACAGCTGGGAACCCTCGAGCCGGACCGCTACATGGTAAGAAGCTACCAGAAAAGGTAGGCGGGAACGGATCCATCTCGGAGGACCACACGGTTACAAAACACGCGATATCAAAGGATAACGAACTTAAAATGCACAAGGGGCAATGCAAAACAAAGAACATAAACATTGTCCTGGCAAATATTCAAGGAATAAAACTGAACACTTCACTAAACAAAGTTTCGTACCTGAAAGGTTTTATGGACGAAACAAAGGCGGACATCGCATGCCTCACAGAAACACATCTCAAAGATTGCCAAGGAAACTGCGATAACTGCGAACACTCTATCGATAAGAAAGAATTGCACAGCGATGGATTCAACTTACTAAGAGAGGATAGAACAGCGAGATGTAAAGGTGGTTGTGCTATTTATCATATATACATGAGAGGCATATGACAGAGACGGTAATAAGTAAATCCAACAGTTTCGTGGAAACCCTTGCAGTGAAAATAGAGAAATTAACGTGATACTGATAGTCATCTATAGACCTCCAAACTCCAAATGAAAAATTTTCGCATGCCATTCATGATATCAGAACCCTAATAAAGTCTGTAAACTCTCCATCCCCTAATATAATACTCTGTGGCGATTTTAATTTCCCCTTTATAAAATACAAAAAGGTGGGTAGAAATATATTTATACAGCAAGATAAGTGGGGCACAAGAGAGGCCCAGGAGCAAGCAAAGATGCTGATGGCTCTCACAAACGAATTTATGTTGACACAGGAGATAACAGAAAATATCAGGGAAAATAACTGCCTAGATATGGTATTCACAAATAACACGAACTTGATTGCGGATATGAAAATAACTTCAAATATTAGACCACAATATAATCGAGTTATCAACAAATATGGCGATAACTTTAAAAGACAATACACATACGGAAGGAAGAAGCAAATTTGGGCTTTTAACTTAAACTCCAAGATCATAAATTGGGAAGAAATCAGATCACACATGGCACAAATAGAGTGGAGAACAGTTTTCGAGAATAAAACTACTGAGGAAACGCTAACAACCTTGGAAGAAAAGACGCTGAGAATTTTGGAAAAATATGCTCCGAAAGCACAGCCAAAAGGAAACAGGAACTGGCTAGAGAGGCAAAAGAGAAGAATATCCCGCAAAAGAAATAGAGTAGCGACGAAGTTAGCTAACTGCGGAGACAACACTGCCAGGAAAGTAATGCAAGAAAAACTGGAGAGAATCGACTGGGAAGTACAAATTCTGATAAAGGGCCATACAGAGAGGGAAGAGGAAAAGGCGAAAGAAGCAATAAAGGAAAATCCAAAACACTTCTATAGCTATGCGAAAAGGAAAACAAAAACGCGCGCTACTATCGGGCCCTTAAGGAAAGGAAATAATGAACTAACAGACGTTCCAAAAGAAATATCTGAAACATTGAGAGCCCAGTATGAACCGGTCTTCAGTACCCCAAAAAGTGACTAAACGATACCTGACATAGATGCATTCTTCAAAGAGAAATTGCAAGGAGAATGTATAACAGACTTTGATTTTACCCCAGAAGATATAGCGAGAGCTATAGGATAAATGAAATCACATTCAGCTGCAGGTCCGGACAAATGGAATGCACTATTAATTAAAAACTGTAAAAATGAAATAGCTACACCCTTATGCTGGATATGGAGAAGATCCCGAGACAGAGGAAATACCGAGCATCTTGAAAACAGCAAACATCGTCCCAGCATATAAAGGAGGGGATAGATCTCAAGCAAAGAACTATAGACCAGTGTCCTTGACGTCCCACCTCACCAAAATTTTTGAAAGAATAGTCAGAGAGAAAATCTATGACTTCTTGGAGACATTGGAAAGATTCAACGAAAATGAACACGGATTCCGATCAGGAAGATTATGCCCATCACAACTCATAGAGCATTATAACAATGTCCTAGATGCACTTGAAGTCAATGAAAACTATGATGTGATATACACAGATTTTGCTAAAGCTTTCGACAAATGTGATCATGGTATTGTAGCACACAAAATGAAACATATGGGAATAACAGGCAAAGTGGGAAAATGGATGTACAACTTCCTCAGAAAGTGACTACAGGTGGTCAAAATTCAAGGTGTATCATTAACAGAATCAGAAGTACGCAGCTCAGTACCACAAGGTGCAGTGCTGACCCCACTCCTGTTCATTATCATGCTAACAGATATACCGGGTGTCCGAGAATTATCTGTACAATATTTGGCTGTTATTAAAAGTCAACCATGAAGTGTAGAAATTCCAGTGTTGTCCCATTTTACAGAGAACCTCATTAAGTTTTTTCTGATACCACGTTTTGACAAGTTTTTTAGAAATGTACGCGGATGACAGACATTGATGATTTAAAAGCAAGAATCACAGCTGCTATTGAGCGAATTGATGTGGATATGCTGCAGCGTACATGGCAACATTTGGAGTATCGATTGGATGTTTTGCGAATCACTGATGGTGCACATATCGAATGTTTGTAACAACGTTACTTTAATAAAAGAAACTTTTGAAAATACAGATTCTAAATAATCTTGTTTAAGAATTTTACGTGTGTTATCAAGAATTTCATTGAAAGATGAAATTGTACAGATAATGTTCGGACACACTGGAATTTCTAAAAAACTTGTCAAAACTTGGTATCAGAAAATACTTAATGAGATTCTCTGTAAAATGGGACAAAACTGGAATTTCTACACTTCATGGTTGACTTTTAATAACAGCCAAAAATTGTACAGATAATTCTCGGACACCCTGTAGACAGTGGAGTAAACAGCAACATTACAGTGTAGTAACATCATTTGCGGACGATACAAAGATCAGCAGAAAAATCAGCGATGCAAACGAAGTAGAGGCCTTGCAGAGGGACACAAACAAAATATACAAATGGTCTGAAGCCAAGACTATGACATTTAACACGGAGAAATTTCAGCTCTTGAGATATGGTAGAAATGAAGAACTTAAAAAGACTGCATATTATGCTCCAGATATACAAGAAATTCAGAGAAGCACGAAACCTGTCGATTTGGGAGTAATAATGACCGATGATGTCAAATTCGAGACACGAAATCAGATAGCAATACACAAAGCAAAAAGAGTCGCGGGACAGGTACTAAGAACGTTCAAACGGAGGGACAAGACAGTAATGATTCCCCTGCTGAGAACACTGATCATACCAAAACTTGAATATTGCTCAGTTTTGACGTCCCCATATAAAAAGGAAGAAATTAATAAACTAGAAGAAACTCAGAGACATTTCACAGCCAAGATTGATGGCTGCAAAGAACTCAACTACTGGGAAAGACTACGTAAACTAAATCTGTACTCCCTGGAAAGAAGAAGAGAGAGGTATACCATAATCTACATATGGAAAATTATCGAAAAACTGGTACCAAACCTCAAACTAAACCCAATTACCATCCAGACAACGCTGGAAAATAGGAAAGGCAGAATGTGTAGTGTTCCCAAATTAAAAGCCCGACAAGGGTCCTCCTCAACTCTGAAGGAAAATAGCTTGGTTGCTAGGGGACCAAGAATTTTCAACCAGCTTCCAAAGGATCTCAGAAGCGTTACAGGGGTCAAAGTTGAAGTATTGAAGAGAAGACTAGATGCCTGGCTCAGGAGGGTACAAAATGAGCCGAGTGTACCTGGCTCTGTACAGTGGAGAGCGCGAGAGAGCAACTCGCTCCTCCACCAAGCCAGGACTAGAGGCGGAGCCACCAGCTTGACCTTCGTGTGAAGAAAAACCGACGTACAGAACCCAAACAAGGTTAACAAGGTAACAAGGTGTATATATATATATATATATATATATTATTTGACAAAAGTCACACGTGAATAATATTTATGATGAAATTAATCTCGAAGGAAAAAGAAACCACGAAATTGTGCTCAAGCACTTTTGTCTAATGACATACTCAGGAACACTAAAATTAATAATAAGATTGAGAATACATATGGATCACGAAGAAAAATAAAAATAATATGACTGGTGCAGAAAAATATTGTAGGCGGAGCACACAATTTACGTGGTAAAGCTACCAGAGTTTAAGTGTCTTGCCCTTCTTGTCTAAATCCGTTCTGAATGAATTCAAAACAAAGGATCAAGCGGAAAAAGGACCTGGCTGAGGTTGAAATTGTTTGCAAGTTGAATAATGGCAGACTCAAGAAAATTTCTCATAACAAATGTTGCTTGAATGAAACGAAACTGAAGCATTATTCCAATCAATACAATGGGACAACTCTGAAAAATGGACAAAAAGGGCATTGGACAACTGTCTTGTTGTAACGGAATATTGTTGATGTTTTACACGCATGTTCAAATATTTTCCCGTCTGTACACTGTAAAAGAAGTCATATTGTTTACAACCAATTTTTTAGATAATATCTGAATTATTGGTAGGACTATTCTTTATTATGACATTTTTCACAGTATTATCATATGAAAATATTACATTAATGTTCTAAAGTTTAAGTACATTAGCAATGCTTAAATTGCCTGAGAAAAATGGAAGTACTGTACTGAAATATTCTTCGACAAAATGCGAGGGTTATTATTCACACGACTGAAAGTTCATTTTGACTTGTTAAGACAAGATTGCAGAAAAGTAGGTGGGTAACACAAGTCACTTCTAATACTGCTGAATTTTTCTAACTCAGTATCCATGTATTCCGGATTGGCGATCCTAAGAGCACGGAGAAACATTGAAGAAAATATGGCTCTCTTGATGGGGGTGTCATGTCCGGAGTAAAAGTGTACATAGGACAAATTGTTTGTTTTTTATTTTTCAATGATCTCGTAAGTCGCACTTCCTGTCATACGCACTCCTATTCCGATGATTTCACTCTTCACTTCTCCACCCGCTTCACAAGGCGTACCTCTCAACAGTCACTCTATGATCCGCGTAGAACGGCTATGGTATACCTCAACTCTGATCTTTCTACTATCTCTGATTGGGGCAGAGAAAACCTTGTGGCTTTCAATGCCTCGAAAACTCGGTTCTTTCCCGTGTCTACTCCTCACAATCTTCCACACGCCTATTCATTTACCTCTAACAATGCACAACTCAATTCCTCCTCTTCTCTCAACATTCTTGGTGTTTTCTTTTCTCGTGATCTTTAATGGAAAGCTCACATATACTCTCTTTCCAAAGCATCTTCCAAGAGGTTAGGTGCGTTGTAACGCCTCCACAATTTCTTCACCCCCACTCATTTGCTCCCTCTGTACAGGGGCCTTGTCGGTCCCTGTATGGAGTACGCTTCACATGTGTATGGTGTCTCAACCCACACAGCCCTACTTGACTGGGTCTAATCAAAGGTTTTTTGACTCATCAATTCTCCGCCTCTTACTGACTGTCTTCAATCCCTCTCTTTTCGCCGCAATGTAATCTCTCCTTACTATCGCTATTATAACGGACACTACTCTTCTGAACTGTCTAACTGCATGCCACCTCCTTTAAGTAGAACACGCAGTACCAAACTTCCGATACATCCTTATTCCTTTTCTGTCCATCTCTCTACTGCAAGAATTAATCGGTATTTTCTAGCTTTCACCTACTCAAGTGGTCAACTCTAGAACAATTTTCTTCAATCCACCTTTCCCCTTTGTCTTTGACCTTCAATCTTTCAAGCGCCGAGTGTCCAGGCATCTCGAAAACACTGGCCTATGATTTTGGATCTCTTCTTCCATTGTGAGGCGGGTCCGTTTTTGAGGGATTCGCTCTTGGCCCCTCCTTCCTGCATAATATATATATACACACACACACATATATATATATATACACAGTGTATGTGTGTGTGTGTGTGTGTATAGGCAGCTGGGTATGAGTGAGGTCTAGTTTGTGGTAATGCACGGATGTATGGGTTAATCAGTTTGTGCGGTTACACTTTTCGTATGTCGGAACATTGAAAATCTATATGAAATCTATATAAAATTTTTATGAATCAATAAAAATGTACATAAAAAATCTAGAAATCTTTTATTGTCGGAATAAATGGTATTTGCTTCTGATTAGGTTAGGTTAGTTAAAGTTTGGTTTGGTCAGGTTGGGCTAGATTGGTGAATACTTGTCGAGCCTATAGTTGCGTCCGAAACACTTACCATACCCTTCTCGGTTCGATGGCACCAAGGTTACGTTAGGTTAGCTTAAATTAGCTTTGGTTAATTAGTGTTTTAGATATATGGGTCTGTACGTTGGTTATGTGGAGATGCGCACATGTGTGTGCGCGTGTGTCTGTTTATGTGTGTGTTTGCAGGGGCGTAACTAGCTTTCAAAAGTTGGGTGGGACAACTATAATAATGAAAAATCCTGCGATGAATTTCTGTGCTGCTATCCTGTAGGTAATATCTTAAATTTGGTCTTCCAAGGCATATTTTTTCGGTAGAATATAACAATGATATCTGAATACCAGTTCTTTCGAGTCTCGATAAAGCTCTGATCTATCAGTATTATAATGAGTTTGCGACCAAAATGATGCTCTTAAAATACTATGAGTTAGAGCAGTGGTTCCCAAAGTGTGTTCCGCGGAACCCCAGGGTTCCGCGAAAAAATTCAGGGGTTCCGCGAGCTAAAGTTTAAAATAAAAAATATTTTATTTAAAAAAAATATAAATTACTCATTTTCAAAAAAATAAGTCTAGCGAAGAAAATATGAAATTTTGCAGGAAGGAAAATAAAGCATAAGTATGGTTTGAGCGAAATATTTAGAAACGGCAATAGGCTTGAACGAAACATTTCGAACGTAACAGCAGCGCCCTCTGTAAGAGTTGCCAATTTTTTTTGGCCATACTTATCATGTTTTGCGTATTTGATTTACTTTTTAAAAGAAAATTTCCATAAATAGCAACTAAATTATCATTAATGGAAAACATTTATTAATATTAGTACATAATCTGCATGTAAAATGATGTAAAATGCGTTTGGAGACGTAGCCAACATGTTTTGAACTTGTCATAATCTATTTCTATAGTAGTCGAGGTACTCAACTCGAGCGTGCATTATCAGTTTGTTTTGTAAGCTTTGGAAGTGAAGTGATCTGAGGTGGTTATACAAAAGGACTTTATTAACTGCAGCAGAATGCGCAGTAAAAATATCAGTATTTTCCTAATATTTACATGGGATATTGTGCATCTGTTTACAAGACGCTAACAGGTCTAAGTGAAGCCTAACGAATAATTAAAGTGCAGAAGATTGTGCAGCAACGTTGCTTGCCTCTACCTACTAGGCCTACTTGATAAACACTTCGTTAGTGCAATCTTTGAAATCGTTGTCCTCTGTGAATTAATTTGGTTAGAACTTTTTATTATTCATTTTTCGTAATTGTAATATTTCAAAATTCGTGAAAATTAACCCTTCAATGGATCGATGGTTAAAATATGGGTTTCGTAAAAAAACTGAAATTACTAGTAATGCAGAAACTAATGAAACAAAAGCATCTATAGAAGATACAGAAATTGCAGAAGCTGCACAACCACCAACTTCTAGTGTGATTAATCCACAAAAAAAGAAATCTGCTTCCTCCGATTCTGTGCAGACATCTATGAAAAAACGTAAATATGATCCTAATTATTTGTTATATGGTTTTACTAGTATTGGTGACGAAGAAGCCCCAGATGCCCTTTGCTTACTTTGTAACAAAATATTAGCACACAGTTCTTTAGCACCAGCAAAGTTACAGAGACATATGGAAACAAACCATCAGACTTTTAAAAATAAAGATATTTCTTTTTTTGAAAGAAAACTTGAAAGTCTGAATAGCTCTAGAAGTGTCTTATTAAAAAAATGTAAAACAGACAATGAAAATGCAACAGAAGCGTCATATAAAGCATGTTACCGCATTGCTCTTGCTGGTGAGGCACATACTATTGGTGAATCACTTATAAAACCTTTATTAAAAGATATAATATCTTGCGTGTTTAATGAAGATTCTGTTCAGAAAGTTGAGGCTGTATCTCTTTCCAACAATACGGTGTCAAGACGTATTAATGATATTGCTAATGACATTCAAAATGAACTTATTTCACGATTGCGTGTATGTGATGCTTATGTATTACAAATAGATGAGTCCACAGACGTTGCTGGACTAGCAATTTTACTTGTGTTTGCTAGATATGACTTTAATAAGAAAATTGAAGAAGATTTGCTTTTTTGCAAAAGTTTAGAATTGCATACCACAGGAAATGATATATTTAATTGCATTGATAATTTTATGAAAACGCATGATATAGGCTTTGAAAAATGTATTTCAGTATGCAGCGATGGAGCAAAGGCAATGACAGGAAAATTAGCTGGCGCTGTAACACGAATCAAGAATGTTGCAAAAAACTGCAACAGTAATCACTGCATTCTTCACAGATATGCATTAGTGACAAAAAGGATTTCAGCTTCATTAAAGATAGTTTTGGACGAAGCAGTGCAGATTATCAATTTTATTAAATCTCGGCCATTGCAATCACGAATTTTTAAGGCCTTGTGTGAAGATCTGGGTAGTCTTCATAACACTCTACTTTTACATACAGAAATTAGGTGGCTCTCACGAGGAAATGTTCTTGTAAGAATGTTTGAATTGAGGAGAGAATTGTTGTCTTATTTTATTGATCATAAATTTAGATTATCTGACAGATTAACAAATATGGCATGGCTAGCAAGGATTGCATATTTAGCAGATATTTTTTCAAAATTGAATGAAACATGTCTATCTCTGCAAGGGAAAGAAGTAAACATTTTTCAAGCGCAAGATAAAATGGTATCTTTATCACGTAAATTGCAGTACTGGATCTCAGATGTGGAACAAAATACTCTTGACTGTTTTCCGCTTCTTAGTGACTTTCTCCAAGAATCCGAAGTGGAATTAGATGTTGAAATCCTCAATGATATTAAAAATCATCTCAACAGCTTATCAGAATCTCTAATTGAGTATTTTCCAAATTTGAAGAACAAAGACCATTACTGGGTACAGAATCCATTCAAAGTTAAAGAAAAGCCAACAGGATTTCTAGCAGTGGATTATGAAAATTTAACAGAAATTACTTCAGATACTCAGTTAAAGGCCAAGTTTGAAGAAGTTCCGGTAGCTATTTTCTGGGGAAATTTAAGTGACGAATATCCGGAATTATCAAAACGAGCCATACGAGTGCTATTGCCATTTGCAACAACATATGTGTGTGAATCAGGATTTTCAAGATATGCAAGCACGAAAACAGAATATCGCAGCAGACTGGATGCTGCACCAGATATGAGAATTCAATTATCCAACATTAAACCAAATTTCCAGAGGATATTGAAGTCTAAGAAGCAGAAGCATTCTTCCCATTAGGTATTCATTTCATTTTTGTTAAACTAATTATGTACAAATTTACAAAAATTAAGGTGTTTTTTATTCGAATTTTTTTATTTATTTTTTAATATAAATAAGTTCTCTTTTTATCCCACAATTTGTGGTTTTTAATATCCTTGAATATAGGTAGGGGTTCCACGCTTTTTTAAATAATGTCAAAGGGTTCCGCGGCAATAAAAGTTTGGGAACCACTGAGTTAGAGAATGATCTATATTGATGATAGTGATAGGGAATTCAAAGAAGCATTTTCACAACTACCTTATGTATATCGAGTATATACTTAGCATTAAAGGAAAACAATAATGCAATAATTAAAGTAAAAAATAACTAGATGTCTCATTAAAGTATCTATCACTACAGTATTAGTACTGGATCAATAATACTTTCCAGCATACTAATAGGACTAATAAATATAATTAAAGATTTACTCATCATAGATTATTTCAAGAAAGTAAATATTTTTCTTAACGTAAACTGGCTTAGATCAAAAGTTGGTGGTGGGGATGGGGGTGTGTGGGGGGAACAAAACCTATATTATCCCCACCAGTTCAAAAAAGTTGGGGGAACATGTCCCCCCCCCCCCCCCCCCTCTCCCCCCCGTTAGTTACGCCCCTGTGTGTTTCACAGTTCGTTGCGGTTGTTAATTAATTACCATAATAAGTATCGATATTATAAATACAATGTTAATCAATTTAGCGACCTTTGTTTTATATAATAAATTTTAACTGTGTTACTTCCGCAGGTGAAAGTTATTTGTTTTTTGTTAGACAAACCTTTAATGTTAACCATGTCTTACAAAATATTATATTTATTCAGTCTTTTCCTTTTATTTTGCGATGTAGTCACCTAATTAATAGCCATTGGCCCATTATACAGGTAATTTTCTTGTGGTGTCGTTATATGAAACAAGTTTTTGAATTAAAACTTTAAAACCGTTCATTTGGCATTTTAACAATTAAATTTTTTATATTTCGAGTTGTCCAGATCCAGATAAAAAGATAAAATGCCCAAGTTGTTTCTTGTTGATTGTCAGTCGTTTACAAATATTGAAGACGTTAACCATAAAATTATGTTTTCTGTAAAAGTTCATAGAAATCGTTTTCTATTATTTAGTTCAAGGTAAACCTGTTGATTGTCTTCTTTTTCTTCCGCAGCTTATTATCCCATCTTTACATGGGGTCGCTGTTTTTGGTTCGTCTTCTCCACTCTCCTCTGTCGTATACCACGTCCTCCTCCAAGTCCTTCTCCCTGATGTCCGCCACCACACAAGTCCCTCCATCTCGTCTTCGGTCTTCCTCTTCTTCTCCGTCCCGGCAACTCCATCTCCAGCACTCTGCGCCCCACATACTCCTCCTCTCTTCTCCTGACGTGTCCATACCACCTCAGCCTGGCCTCCTGCACCTTCTTAGATGCTTCCGCCACCTTCACTGTTCCTCTTATATGCTCATTTCTGACCCTATCCCTCCTCGTCACTCCACACATCCATCTCAACATCTTCATTTCAGCCACATCGATTTTTCTTTCTGTCAAAATTACGAACTTTTGCTCTCTCCTTGACTTGAAGCTTTGAAAAGCTAATCATATTATTTAATATTTTAATGGTGGTATCTTAATTTTGCATTACACCAGTATGAATTATCAAGCAAAATAAGCAGTAGAGGCGTTCTATGAATCTCAATTAATGTACTGAGCTTCCTGTCAGTAATATTGGTCTGCAATTTTGACATGCTTTTTAGACATACTTTACTAACCATTCTTAATATCACTGTGTTCGTTCATTTTACATGAGGTAAATAAACCGAGATTTCTTATAGAACAGAACAGACCTCCAAATTCCATAGGTATCTGCATTATTTTCTTATCCGATGCATATTTTCCTTTACACTGGCGACTGTAAGCAGAGTATCTTTAGTTTCTTGTCCATTTCTCTGAAAAAAATTGTGAGGATTTCATGAAATGTTGTATTTACAAACCGAGTTTTATGTGATCTGCTTCTCACTTTGACAAGAGTCCGATTGTCCATTCGCGTGACCAACTATACTCCTTTATAAGGGGCATCTTAAACTCACTGTTAAAAAATCTAGAAGAGGAAGAGCCATTGTTGTCCCAAGGCGATATGATGACTAAGCTGATTGATGCAGCATTGCTTGTATATATTAAGTTAAGGTGTGTATATATATATATATATATATCCATCTCATAATTGTAAGGTTAATTAAAAATTCACTTAATTTAGAGCTAGCATTTTTGGGCTCTTGTGGCATCATTGTTTGGGTACTCTTGTGGCATCATTTTTTTGGGGCACTGCGCGTCCTGCCTACTCGTTTGTTGAATGCGGCACTTACAGGGCGTAGTCTTATAGAGAGCTCTCTTGCAATTCAGTTTGGTTGTTTAGATACAAGATTGTTGCATCTTGAAATGGTGCAGGTTGTGTTGTTGTTGCAAGGTTTAGAAAGAAGCCCATAAATAGTGCCCCTTTTGTTTTCTATCTTAATTTTATGCAACTGAGGCCTAAGGTAGGCCCACATCGAGTCAGCAACCGTGAGGTAGGACCTAATAGGACCTCCAAGTCCGTAAGTTTTTAGTCTAGCTTAACTCGGGCTTTAGGTTAAACTGGCCCTTCAGAGCTTGGCCGTTCACGGCTCAGCTGGGATTCTGAACCCAATAAAATAAAAAATAACACTCACTAAGAACATGGTTTCCATATAAAATCAATGGCTCTATTACAGTATAGGCCCTATATATAATTTTCCTATAGGTGCTAATTAAATTTAAGGTAATTTCTGCAAACATACATTTCATTATTGATATTATCCTAGGCAGTGATGGGCATCGATACATGAAAATCGCTAAAGCGATACCGATACATCGATACATGAAGAACGTCTTAGGCGATACCGATACGCCGATACTTTCTAGATGTCTTAAGCGATACCGATACCGATACATGCATCGCCAATACATGTATCGCCGGTACATTTTTATAATTATTCATTTAATATGTAGGTATTAGATATTATTGTTTATACTAGTAATTTGTACGCACTGTAAGTAAAATCAACGACATTTTAATGGGTTTTATAGATGTAAATAAAAACAATTGCTTTATTTAATGAAAGTATGTTTTAATTTTGTAGGATATATGAATGACTGAAAATATTACACTAACAATTAAAAGTAATTACTATTACCCTTCAAAAATACCAGCTGGCTAAACATCTGGTCAGACAGTCTATTCCTTTTTGGAGCGTGAATGTGACCAGCCAAACTAAACAACCGTTCTACAGGAGCAGAGGATGGTAGTGGTGTGTTATACTTCAGGAAGACCCGTAGAATTCCTGGGTACTGCCTCAGAGATTGGAGAGAATGACTTCCGTCACCCAGATACTGTAAAACTTCCATCTCAGTGAATCTTGGGTTGCAGAGACATTAGTGGAAGCAGACTCATAACAGAAGAAATCATCTGCACTTCCGTCAGATGCAGCATCACTTAGTTGTTGCTGGGGGGTCTGCTCGCTGAGGCTTTAACAGCATTAACCAACATTTCTTGAACCCTCTTTTTGACAATGTTAGTATTAAATTTGCCTTTTATTGTCATCCACTTTAACTTGAACAGAGGATTTGAAGACGATGCCAGTATTGCTGCTTTACACTCATGCGACGCATCAAGGCACATAAACTTTTCAAACCGCTTAGTGAACCCTACTGTGACTGCATTGAGAAGTGGCTGACAATGACGCAATGCCTCCGAATTCAAACGCTCTAGCTTCTTCTCTACAGCTAACAATGTCGGAAGCAGGCAACCGTAAAAACATTCTTTGTCTGACTGCAACCTATCAAGTGCTGTTGCAATGGGTTGTACTACGGTTAGGTATTCCTGGAGAAAATCAAGCTCATTATATGAGCGTTTCTATATTATGAGCGTTTCTATAGTTATGGTTAATTAATCTCAATAACACAAGTACAAACGTGTTTAAACGTTGCGCCGTACTGTGTGACGTGACAAGTAGAGTTGTACTGTCATTAAATAAATATTTAATAATATTATTTATGTATATTCATAAATATAACTCAGTAGTGTCATATTATAACATCTATTTAAATATTTAAAAATTCTTATTAATGTATCGATGTATCGAAGTATCGATTTTTTTCGATACATTTAAGAAAATTGACCTTAGCGATACCGATAAATCGATACTTTTGTCAAGTAGCTAAAGCGATACCGATACCGATACAAAAGTATCGCTCGATACGTATCGGCGATACATGTATCTAGATACTGCCCATCACTGATCCTAGGCAGGGGTTACCCTAGGCAGTGGGTTATTGTAATATTTGTTTCTAGCAGTAAGGAGTTTTCATTCATTCATTCATTCATTCACGCGAGAAACAGAGTGCGTACTAAAATATGCATTCGGATATGAACAGAACTTCATAACTGCAAAATAAAATGTTAAGTCAAACATACATATATATATATTACATACAATAAGAAGCTCGTTCTGTCCGTCTGTCCACGTGGAGACTGGAGACACACGTATTTCGGATTGGTTGAAAGATAGTGACATCATAGGAACGTCATAAAATGGGCGGAGATAATTAATATGAGTGACGTCACGAATTATGGGCTGCAGTTTACCTCACTTTTTAAGTCCCCATTTAGTTAGACCTGTGGTGCTAGGACTTTCAGCCTCAATAATTGGAGGCCCCGAAGCCCCCAATTACTCAGGAATCAATTATTCGGCCATTGAAACTATAGAAAAGAACGCAGCCATGAAAATCTTAAGCTTCACAAATCTTGATACAATGGGTTCGGATGTGAAGCTTAAGATTTTCATTGCTACGTTCTTTTCTAGCTAAAGTGGGCCCTACGGGCCCATTTAGCTAGTATATACAGGGTGTACACAAATTATCTTTACAACTCCTCTCTCAAATAAAAATATTAGGAAACGAGTTACACATATCGTTTTAGCGCCATCTGTGAGAGAAAGTAATAAAGCTTCACATAACCTCAAAAACATTCAACATGGGCACCATTTGTCACACGTAAGACGTCCAAATGGTATTCTATATCCATCCATGTACGCTGCAACATTTCAACGCCAACTCTCGCAACAGCAGCGGCAATTCTGGTCTTTAAATCGTCGATGTTGGCCACTGGAATTGTGAACACGCAGTCTTTTACATAACCCCATAGAAAAAAGTCACAGGATGTTATGTCTGGTGATCTGGCCGACCAAGAGATGGGCTCCCCACGGCCAATCCACATATTTGGGAAATACATGTTAAGGGAATTTCGTTCCAATTTCGTAATTTGTGTACGCCCTGTAAAATAATCTGACATCTGACAACTACCACGTGAAACTATATTACTTTCTCTCACAGATGGCGTAAAAATGGTATGTGTACCTCGTTTCCTAGTATTTTTAATATTTTTATTTGAGAGAGAAGTTGTAAAGATAATTTGTGTACACCCTGTATAATAATGCAGACTCGCAGGAAAAAAGAGAAGCGATTCGAAAGCCTTTTGCGTATTCAACATTACACTTTTTTCCATGAAGAATTTTAATGTTGAATGCACGAAAATGTGCATCATTTATTTATTTCACGTGTTTAATTGTGAAATTCATCCCATATACATGTAGTATATATCCGGTTTATAAAGGAACTTTAATATTATGATCTCCATTAACCACGCACGAATAATTAACTAATTTCTAAATATAACGAACAAAATAATTGTTTTTATGGCTTTGATATGAAGTTCTATACTTCAGATAATATTATATTATTTATCAGGATTATTATTATTATTTGTTCACAGAATTTAAGATTTTTTATTGACTTTTTTAAATTTCAATTTCTTATTATTTATTCAACCTTTTCTTAACTTTATTAGTTTCTATTAAATATACTCGTTTTTGTACAGTGTTGAATTAATAATAACAATAATAATAATAATAATAATAATAAAACGTCGTGCCTATTTTAACCCTTTATGGACGACAGATACAAATTGGTAGCTTTTCAAATACACGCTTTCATAACTAGTGGTGTATTGAATAATCTGCATCGGCAGAATCGGCCATTTTTTTAGCATCGGCATTAGCATTGGCCAAATTTAGCCGATTCCCCTACCGATTCTTGGAAATTTTCATTACAAAACAACCTATATTTATAGAAAATTTAACATACAAAAAACACTTTGTGATAATTTATACTTATTTCAAAGTGCAATTCTATAAAAGCATTTTTATTCACGAAAGAGGCAAAGCTTAAGTTAAGTTGCCCATAAATTTACATTTTCTCTAACTAGCTAATCTTTAAATATTATATAAACCTTCGTAATCTCCTTCTATATTAATAACAATTCTGTATTAAGTTTTACTTTATAATTTACATATTACACCATCCCATTATGTTGACTTTATTTTAAGTACTTCAATAATTTTATAAGCCCAAATTGTATATCCATTTTTTTTTATTAAAATTGGCGGATCTTTTCCAAAATCCGGACCGTTCTTTATAACTAGAAAGTTACATTATTATTGTTGTTTTTGCGTGCTGAGTTAAAAAAAAAGGTTTTTTTTCGGAGAAATGAAAAATAAAGAAGTTACAGCAATTTTTATTACCATTATTTACATATATCGACCTAATATTATAAATAAAAGTTGCTGTAACTTTATTTTTCATTTCTCCACAAAAAGAAACTTTTTTGAACATCAGCACGCAAAACCACATAATAATAATGTAATTTTCTAGATATAAAGAACTGTCCGGATTTTGGAAAAGAGTCAAATTGGCCACCCAAGGACTTGAAATTTTAATAACAAATTTTGTTGTTTACAGTGTTCAAGAAGAAAAATACCTTCAACATAAGGAAAATCAATTACTTTAAATATTGGTATTCATTTTATGAAACTAAAATAAAATTATAATTTTACCGAGTAATAAAACTATTCAACATCATTTTAGCTACAGTATATGAATAACAAATTCTGGTAGTGAATATTGTGGAGTGAACTAAGGAAAAGCATTTAAACAAATTTGAAATGTAAAAATATGAAAATTGAAAGTTTCCCACTAGATTATTAAAATTTATGAGGGGAATTGATTTTTTTAAATCTCCGCAAAGACTCTGTATCGGCATCGGCTAAATTTTGGAATCGGTACATCACTATTCATAACTTAACCAAAAAAAAAAAAAAATCCTGCCTTAAAAGGTTACTCAAGAAAAATAATAAAAAAGTAGCTTTTTAAAGTAAATCACGATAGCTTTGGTGGACGTGACATTCTATCGACACTCTAAAAACTAACTTAACCTAACTAAGTGTAACCTAAACTACCCTGAATAAGTGTAACAGAACCTAACTTAACTTAATCTAACCCATATTAATTTGTCGGTTAAATATGACGTCGAGAAATGAGGAGAAGGATCCAATCTTTTTTCAGGTTTTAAATTTCTCCCTAAAATTTTTATTTACGTATTTTTTGTATTATTATTCCTTACTGAAAGTACTTTTTACTTTGAAAAACAAGGTTTTCAAAGTAAAAAGTAAGTAACATTTACTTCGTGTTTCGGCTCTGTAACATATTTCGTAAGTTGTAGGTTAGGGTGGATCGATTTTACATTTTGTTCGATTTCCATATTCTAATAGAGACAAACACTTGCGCATGCATGAGAAAATAGCCTCTGCAAAATCTTAGCTTAATAGGTAATCATCTTCTGCCCCCGGCAGAGCGATGAAAATCATATTTTAGTAGTCAAAAACGTATTTTTAAACCCTAGCCTAGAGTCATAAAATTTTGCGTGTGTGTTATTTCATGCCTAAGCAACGATATAATGCTATGGGAAATATATAAATGCATTATTTAAGACAAAGAGCCGATCTGAAAATATGTATATTATACATATTTTCAGATCGGCTCTTTGTCTTAAATAATGCATTTATATATTTCCCATAGCATTTATATCGTTGCTTAGGCATGAAATAACACACGCAAAATTTTATGACTCTAGGCTAGGGTTTAAAAATACGTTTTTGACTACTAAAATATGAATATATATATATATATAAAATTTCTGATTGAGAAATGGAAATTGATTAAGAAAAATGTTAAATGAAAAGGTTTATTGGCAGACTATAGTCCATATGACAAATATTATTAATACAATGACAGTTCATATACTAAGGATAGAAATATACACACTTGATTAGAAATAATACTGCACTGTCGAAGTTAAGTGGAGCTACAGACAGACGTTTTCGTACCAAGAAGTCCATAGTTTAGAGGATAAATGGCAGGACTCATGGATAGCTTGGATGATCCAGTTGGTTGATTTTTTAATTCTTTGCATTAGACTGTGCTGAGCACGTCGTGTTACCTCCAGGAAGCTCGGGACATTGCGGGTAGCAAACATTTGCGAAGCTCAGCATCTCGGGGGTAATTTATGTAAGAGTCTAAAAGACCTGTTGTACAGCAAATTTAGGGTTCTGCCAGAACCTTTTTTACAATTCACCCAGAGTTGCTGACCGTATATATTACTGCAGAAAGTACGAAAGAGTGTCATTAGCTTCACTTGTACAGAAACGAAAATTCCTTATGGTCATATTCGCTTTAGCACACAGGCTTCGAGATTGTTTTCTTATATCCGAGTCATCACTCAAGGAGCTGGTAATAGTTTGACCCAAATACTTAAACTCTTGTACTTCCTCAGTTACTTCACCATTCATTTTAAACCTTATATCAGCTGGCTGATTACAGCTTTTAGGATGAAATTGCATAACCTTAGTTTTTGTAACATTAAAAAGAATCTCATGTTTCTGCGAATACACTTCGCAGACATTTAGTAGCCGATCCAGACCTTTAACAGAGGGACTTATTAACACCATATCATCTGCGTAAACTAAGTTATTTATCCTTGTGTTATCTATACAACATCCTACTGTTGCCTCATTAAGTGAAGCAATTAATCCGTCAATATACACATTAAACAGCATAGGGGAGAGCAAGGAGCCTTGTCTCACCCCGCAAGAGGAGCCAAAACACTCGGATAGTAGGCTACATTGCCCCACCTAACAGTGAAAGATTGGTGGGAATACAAAAATTTCAACAAATTTAATATGTACATGGGAACCTTCCTGTCTTCTAGTTTTGCAAATAAAATATTGTGGCTCATCCTATCATATGCCTTACTTATATCAAGGAAACAGCTATAAATGGTTGAATTACTGTCAATGTATTTAGATATTGTTTCTTGAAGTACAAAGATACACAGGTCAGATGAGTGGGACCTTTTAAAGCCAAACTGATTAGATGTCCATAGGAAATCATTTAATCGGAGTAACAAGAGTTTTTCTAGTAGTTTCGAGAAGCAGGAAGCGACAGCAATAGGCCTGTAATTATTGCTGGACAGAATGTCTCCGTTCTTTTTTGACCAGGGGCAAGATATATACCCTCATGAACTCTGCAGGGATATAGCTATGAGTAAGCATGGCTGATAGGAGCAATGATATATGCAGACATACTACGTCATTTGCATATTTTAAGTGCTCATTCGATAAGTCATCTACCCCTGACGCAGAACCAGTCTTTAACTCTTTAATTAACCTCTTTACTTCAGAAAATGATATCAAAATATTTTCCCTTGTCCCTCCCACAATCGTTTCGCTGCAATGTATCTTAAGATTATCCCTACTCACACTATTAAGAATGTTAGAGTAGTGGTTTTTCCACAGCTTTGCAATTTCATCCTACCCCGACCCCCCATCGATTGTCGGAGGGAGGACATTTTTGACACCCGTTTTATTCTTAACAAATTTCCAAAATTTGTTGTTATCGTTATTTATGCGAGCTTCACAGGCTTTTGATAGACTCTTCTTCCTGTTTACATCGCCTTATGGCCGCCTTATACTGACCCCGACTTCTACACATATTTTTGAATACTGGTCCTAATCTGGGTCTACCATGAACGCACCAAAAATCATAGGCGTCTTTCGATTCTCTCTTCAGGGGGGGCAATAAAATCATTCCATCCAGGAATAACCTTAGTATGATAGTTGTAAGATTTAATCAAGGGGCTTCCTGCTTCTCTTAACAGGGATATTATCTTACTATAATACCTATCTATGAGTTTACAGTGAGAATCATTTGAGCAAGGATTATTACAAGCAAGGTGCAAAATTTCTAAATTATTAAAGAGGTGAAATGTTCTGTCTTTGTATTCTATTCTCTGCTGCATATTAACATTGGACCAATCGACGCGATTATTCTTACGTATTGAGTTCTTGTTAAGTCGCGTTGCGCATAAATTGGTAACGTTAATTAACATTTCTAATGGTCTATGATCAGAAAGAAGGAAATTATGCAAAATATGAACTCTAACAATTCGATCCTTTAGATTATTACTAGTGAGACAATGATCAATCCACCTGGTGGTACCACTCGTATCGCTAACGTATGTAAAATTACCACTGGCTACTAGGGTGTGTCAATTTTGGGGGTGAAATGACTAAATTGAAAATCATGTGATTTGGTAGCAATTTAATGTAATCATTTGGCATACAAAATATCCTTGCTTCAAAAACAATAAAAAATAACTCCTACCTACATCAATTTTAATTCAAAAATTCCATTTTTCCGTAAATTCGTAACAAAATAACAAATGTGCGCAAACATCCTATCAACATTTAAAGTGGCAATAAGATATCATTCAGAGTCTTTATTTGAAAGTAACCAATGCAGTCATGTCCTTTTTGCTGCAGTTCCTTGACATCAGCATTCGGCTTGCTACTTGCGCTTTGATGTAGCCTTCTCGCCTCTCGTGACTGTAAACTTGACTAGCTGCTTCTGTGACCATTTTCACACATCTCTCCACACTCTGAGTGTGAGAAGGCCACTTTGTCACTTGCATTGGGGCCTCTTTAAGTTGTGTTAAATCTTTGTTTGTTATATATGTTGTCAGTGGTGGCTCCAAAACTTCCGAACTCAAGTTAACTAATTCTGACAATTTCGTGGCATTGACGTTTATCGGAGGTACCTTCCTTGTCTGAACAGAGCAGTCTCCCAGCTGGTCATCATCTAGTGATGTTCCTCTAAGCTTTAGAATGATTTCCACAGCCTCAGTTCGCTCTTTGGTACATTTGGCTGCAGAGTATTGCTTGCAAAACTGCCTCTGGCCTATCATACCAAGCGGACCTTCTCACCACAGGTAACACGATGTCCACCACTACTTTCCTTTGGGTTCTCAGTAGCTGTAATTGAAACAAGATGTGGTTGGGCCCCTCCATCCACATTGGATTAAGTTTTACATTGAACCAGTGAGGAAGATAAAACCCAATAATAAATTCAACAATCAACATCAAATTCTGTAGCATTTTGCCCTTCAGTGCATGTTTGGAAACCCAAATCCTGCAGAAACGAATCGCTGTAGTTAACCAACGACTGTGACTTACGGGTCCAATCTCCAAGAGCCAGATTTTGAGGCAACTCTCCTGATGTGATTGCTTGAACAATACGATAAGCGTAAGATTGATCCGTGCTGAGGTCTTTGATAACTTCTTCAGACAACACTGGAAGGGGAGGGCCTACTTCGACCTTTGGAAATTTTGTATTTATTTCTAATTCCGTTGCTTCATCTAACATGTTGCCAAGGGGGCCTGACCACTTGTTGTTGCTTTTTGTAGGACCACCAAGTTCCTGGATGAGACGACGAAGAGGCAGTTCCCCTGTGTGCAAATCACATACAATCCAAACAAGCCTTCTTCCAAGTTTTTTCTCTAAATGCGTCATAACACCGCCCTGCTATCCAGTGTTCACCGCAGTTGAGTCTCCACCAACGGCCTGCAGTGAACTGTCAAGTCTTCTTTCTTGAAGCCAACATATTATTTGATCAGCAATTGCCTCTGCATGTTTCTTGCCTTCTACTTCTGCTTCAGGAACAAAGTGAAACAAATAGCGGCCACCAGGTTCGGGACACACAGAGTAGTGTTCTTCTTTGATGAGACCGGGAAACTTTCTGTCCATTCCCTCTACCTCTAGGAGAACTTTTGTGTCATCTCTTCTTCCATCAAACAAAAGGCAAGAGAGATCTTCCTCCTTCAAATCTTTTTCATGCTGATCAGATATTTCCTTCATTATTTTTTCTTGTGCTCTTCTTATCTTATTATGATCTATCACTAAGGATGTATCCTCTCGGCTGATGAGGCCTGCATCTATCCAAGCGGCAGTGGCAATCTCTGCAGTCTCTCGTAGCCCCGTATGGTGGCGAATACTGGCAAGGGCAATGTTTGAGATGTCTTTAGTGTTGTATTTCATTCTCTCCGGCGAAGGTTCAGATGGTATTTTGGAGCTATCATCTGATGTTGCTTCTTTCTGTTCATCTGAAGAGCTTTCAAAGAAGTGAGAAACCTCTTGATAGAGCTCTTCATCTCTTTGGGTGGCTTCTTCACTCTTCTTTTCTTTTTCTTCCTTTCTTCCCTCTCTCGGATTTTCTCTTTTTTCTTAGCAATAACAATCTGTTTTTTGGTTTCTGAATAATCTGCCGAACCAATCTGCATACTTCCTTGGCCTCCTGCCTTTGTTCTCTGCGCCTTTATGAAAGCCAGCTCCAAAACAGGGATCTTCTTCTCACGAGGACAACGACAATCAATGTGAGGGTGAGGTTCTCTTCTGCATGAGGGAGAACAATTGGCTTCAGAACACAACTGTATGGGACACTGGCAGTTAAAAATGTCAAGAAGAGTATCAAGTGTGTGCAGAAATGTATTTTTCTTTGCTAGTTTTCCTTTACCAAGTGATGTCTCAACTGCTTTGTGCCACAGCTTTGTTAATTTTAGCTCAATAGTTCTATACTGATTGAGTACAGGTGGTTTGAATAACACATTAGCTTTTTTCCACTGATGCAGAAGAGGGGGAATCATGTCCCTTATGAGGCTTTCTCTGTGTAGTTCCTTCTATCCTTTGTATTTTGTTCACGAAGGAGTAACCCTAGTCTCAGCATGTCTCGCACTGTTGGTAGTTCTGATACGGGAAGCTCCTTGCCTGTACCGACTAACAGGGTCAAGTGGCATGACGACTGACCTCTTGTCTTCAATTTTGGCATCTTAGGAATATCTGAAAAGAAAGAAAAACATTTAAGTATTTTATATCAATTACGATGTTTCAAAGTTTAGTCATTCGATGTTCTAAAATTCAATAAAAAAATATTTCATGGGATTACAACATAATTAGACAGAAGAATATGATAATAATAAATAATTGTAATAATCAATAATCCATACTTACAGTTAAACTGCAGTATTCGTCTAGTAGAATAACTATGAAGTAGGTACAAGAGCAATAACAGCAAACCACCGTCTATGACATCTAAGAGGCAACTGAGGACTGAGAGTGAGGGACAGTTCTATTCATGTTGTGACTTGTATATTGTACAAGAACTATATGACCTTGAAAACACTCCATATGCGATCAGTGGGATAATTCTGTGACAGATGAATAGTTAATCAATTTATGTCCTATTATATTTAGTAAAAGAGTCAATTTCTGAAACTTTAAGGTAAAATTGATGGAGGTAAGGGTTATTTTATTTCATTTTGGTTGGCCAATTTCAAGTTTTGACATGAAAAGACTATATTTTCACTACCAAAATTGATTTGAAAAAAGTTGACAAAATTGACACACCCTACTGGCTACCCCTAATACATGTACATCACTTATACTTAAATTGGCCGACTCGCACATGTTACCCAATTCTCCTAAGAATTCTGAGTTCACATGTGCGTTAAAGTCCCCCATTATTATACATGAGAATATTTGGGGTTATCTGATAATGACTTAATTTTGTACAGCAAATCAATGTATTCATGTAGATTACTGCCGTTGTTGTATGGTAAATAGCAGTTTACAATTAATATGCAATCATTGTTCACTTGTAATTCAATGCCTAACAACCTTACGTTATCGCTTGTTAAAAATCTTATGTTTTGACAAACTTTTCCTTAATAAGAAAGCAACACCACCAAAAGGCCTACCGTACATTAATTCATCTGACAAGTCTACTGCTGATGACGCATGGTACATAAAGTCATCATGGATGGTGGAAAGTAATTTTATCTCTTGCTTAGGTAGCCAGTGCTCCTGCAGGAGTATCAAATCTGCACTGTCGCAGATTTTATGAACATCTACTGTTGAATTCCTCACTGACCTTACATTATATGAGACCATTTTCAACAAGTTATCCGCCATGACCGATAGAGAATTTATTATTAGTAAGATTATTATTATTATACACAGTACAACTTGCAGGCATTACCGTTAGGGCGCCTATTATTATTATTATTATTATTATTATTATTTTTATTTTTCCTGTTATCAAATCTCCTGGAAAAGTGAATAAACTCCTTAACAATAATACCGTCTGGCCATTGACTCATATTATACGGGTTGAAATGCGCATTTACACCTTTAATTATTACTTTAAAAGAGTTATAATACTTTAAAAGAGTTAAATGAATTCAGATATAATAATAGGCACAAAAAGTACCTCAGATGTCAAGGCTAAATACACATTGTAATTTAATTTTGAAATATGTATGTATGTGTGTGTGTATATATATATATATATATATGTATATATATATATGTGTATATATATATATATATATATGTGTGTATATATATATATATATATATGTATGTATATATAATATATATATATACCGTATATATGTATGTATATATATATATATATGTGTGTGTGTGTGTATATATATATATATACACATTCAACTGCAAAGAACACGCAGTATAAATAACGTAAAGAACGACGCTTGCATAGGAGATATTCCGCGCAAGACGAGAAAGAAAGAACGGAACAAATGAAAAAATGAGGTAACCACCTGGGAATCGAACCCGGGATCTTCCGATTGCCGGTCAGACGCGATACCATTACACCATGGACCTCACTCTTCCAAACGCCGTAATACTTCTACATACTCGCAGAAACCAATGCCCCAAGGGGGCACCTCCCGCATGCCGTAACATTATATACATTCAACTGCAAAGAACACGCAGTATAAATAACGTAAAGAACGACGCTTGTATAGGAGATATTCCGCGCAAGACGAGAAAGAAAGAACGGAACAAATGAAAAAATGAGGTAACCACCTGGGAATCGAACCCGGGATCTTCCGATTGCCGGTCAGACGCGATACCATTACACATATACAGTATATATGTGTGTATATATATATGTATACACACACACACATACATACATATATACATACATATGTATATATGTATGTATACATGTGTGTGTGTGTGTGTATGTATGTATGTATACATGTGTGTGTGTGTGTGTATGTATGTATACATATGTGTGTATGTATATATGGGAATGAACTCAGAATGGTTCCCTGAGGTTTTTTATGATACACACAGACCGTGCATGGAACAAAGAACTCTTCTAGGATAATTAAATCTGCTGTAGTCCGAATAAGAAGAGTTCCTTGTTCCATGCATGGTCTGTGTGTATCATAAAAAACCTCAGGGAACCATTTTGAGTGCATTCCCGTCTTGAAACGGACATGTTATGTGCCTTGAAGAGTGGACGCTCAATTCTGCCAGTTGAGGTTTAAGTTTTGGTTTTTGGCTAAAAATATAATAGTTGCCCCTTTTACTTTGATGTATTCAATCTGACGTGAAGGCAGAGAGTCTTTTGCTTATATTGAGGTTCTAAATGTAGCTGGGCCAGGCTAAAAAAAGGATCTAGGGTTTAAAGCAAAGCTGGATACTATTTGCTTTGCAGATAGCTGGTGAGGGAAGCTATATTTTTGGGACCTCTTTGCGAGTGACCCGTTGCCCACGTCAGAAAAAGAAAAACTATGGTATTTATCATTTACCGTTACTTATTCGGACTATAGTGCATTTAATTATCCGAGAAGAGTTCTTTGTTCCATGCACAGTCTGTGTGTATCATATATATATATATATATATATATATATATATATATAAGGTGTCCCAAAAAGAGTGACCCTAAACGAAATATTAATAACTTTTTTATTAAAGGTGCTAGAAGTAAATACTAAAAAATAAAATAACAAGCTAAGGTGTAAGTTTTATTCCCATGCACTAGTAAACCTCTACATGTTTTCCATCATTTACTATAACCAATCTAATTCTACGTTCAAATTCTTCAATGGCACGCTCCAGTCCAGATGGGGATATGGATGTGATAGTTTCCTGAATACGCTGTTTCAGTTCCACAATGTTTCTCGGTTTGTTATGGTAAACTTTAGACTTAACATAACCCCAAAGATAAAAATCTAAAGGTGTTAAATCGGGGGAGCGAGCGGGCCATTTCATTGGTCCTCCTCTACCAATCCATTGTCTTGGGAAAGTCTCGTTTAGAAATTCTTGAACGATTCTAGCATAGTGAGGCGGGGCTCCGTCTTGTTGAAAGATTATGGTTTGAAATGATTCAGGAGTTTCTTTTAGTAGTGGCACAAAGAAATCTTTTAACATCTTTAAGTACGAGGCACCTGTAACAGCCCGTTCTTTAAATAAATACGGACCATAAATTCGAGAACTTGACATTCCACACCAAATATTCACTTTGGGCGAATCACGTTCATGTTCAAAGGTCTCACGTGGATTTTCTGGTCCCCAAATTCTACAATTGTGGCGGTTAAGTTTTCCAGATGTATAAAACGTTGCCTCGTCAGTGAAGATGACGTTTTTCAGAAAATTTGAGTCTGAATCAATGAACTCGATTAGTTCCTAGCAAGTAGCAATTCTTACTGCGTAATCTTCTTTAAAAAGTTGATGATGCACTTGCACTTTGTAACATTTTAATTTCAGATTTTTGTGAAGGATTCTGTGAACCGACAATCGTGGGATGTTTAACTCAACTGAAGCTCTCCTTATTGACGTTTTTGGATCCGTGTGAAATGCTTCCATAACAGCTTGCGACCTTTCTAGAGACTTACTCGTGCGTCCACAACTCTTTCTCTTAAGGACGGATCCAGTCTCTTCAAACGTTTTCACCCATCTTTTTATGCTCTTCTTTCCTGGTGCCTGTTTATTGTTTAACTTGACATCTTCTTTGTGCTGTGATGATTGATTTATTTTCGTAAACATACCTGACTAGTTCAGCTTTTTCTTGTGGTGTCGTCATCTGAGGGTGGGTGAAATTCTGTACAGTTTGTATCATAAGATGTTTTTTTGGCCGCCAACTTGCTAGAACGAGCGAGTGATTAGACTAGGTCCGGAACGAGCAAGTGAATGATTAGGCTAGTCTAGTTCGGTCCGTAGGATTCGGCGTCACAAGGCCTTTGGTTAGACTAGGCCACCCTTCATGATAAATGATTTCTTTTATGAGAAAATTTTGTAGAATTTTTTTTTAACATTTTAAAGTAACGATATGTTTTTGATAATAATTACGTATCAAAACTTACATCTTCACCTGTTATTTTAGTTTTTAGTATTTACTTCTAGCACCTTTAATAAAAAGGTTATTAATATTTCTTTTAGGGTTACACTTTTTGGGACACCCTGTATATACATACATATACATATATATATAATACATATATATATATATATATATATATATATATATATATATATATATCCACACAGCATCCCACTCTTGCCTAATAATATTATATAGATGACATGAGGATAAATAACTTGGTCTATGACGATGATATGGTGTTAATAAACCCTTCGGTGAAAAGTCTGGATCATATTATAAAACTTGTGAATCATATTCACAAAAGCATGACATTAATTTTAATGTTATTAAAATTAGGGTTTTGCATTTTCAACCCAAAAGCTCAGACCAAACAGCAAATATTATTTTCAAACTGAGAGTTGAACCAATAGAGCAAGTACACGAATTTAAGTATTTGGGTTAAACTATCACCACCTCCTCGAGTGACAACTCAGACATAAGGAAACGATATCGAAGTTACTGTGCTAAAGCAAACATGAATATAAGGAACTTCAACTTCTGTACAAGCGAAGCTAAAGACACTCTTTTTCGTACTTTCTGCACTAATATTTATGAGCAGCAACTCTGGGTTGATTATAAAAAAGGCTCCTGCGAAACATTGTTTGCTTTCCAACAGATCTTATAGAATGCTACGCAAATTACCTCCAAGATGCTCGGCCTCTCGAATGTTCGCTAACCGCAACGTTCCGAGCTTCGCTGAGGTAACAAGATGCGCTCAATACAGTCTAATGCGAAGATATTGAAACTTACACAATCCAACTGTCCATCAGTCCCGCTTTATGTCTTCTTGACTGTGGACCACTCGGTATGAGTGTTTGTCTATAACTCCACTTAACTCTCGCATTAGTCATTCCATTACACGTACTTTTTATTTTTATGAAGCTCTTATTACTAATTTTATTATTTCTCGTTTCTTTACGTATATTATTATTGTTTCTTTATTACCATAATCCTTTATTGTTTGTTTTTTAAATTTATTGTTTAATTAGTTGTATCGTTGATTACCTTGATGGATAGTGTACCTTTCTTTTAGGTGGGGGGGGGGGGGGATCTGTCTCCTGCCAATAATCATTATTGTCATTACACAGATCAACAAAAAAAATTTTTGTTTCGTTGCCAAGGAAATTCGTACGAATTTAAGGTATTTTGGGGTTGCTGAATTCCAAAATGAAAGTAGTTTTTCCGATTTGGCTCTAGTTCTTGAGATAATGAATACCCTCAATTAATAGGAAACGTAACCATAACGCGTGCATATGGGAAACTACCGGAACATTCTAGATGGTGAGACCGAATAAAATGCCATTATGTATTTCATGTGTTTACTTTTGTATGATTTGAGACAATTTCAATGCGATTTGTAAGTAGGCTCCGCCTGAACATTAAATTTTTGGCATTTTTACGTGTTTCAATGGGGTACCAATTATCTCATAAATTAGAGCCAATCTAGCAAAACCGATGTCATATTCGGAATCAGCACCACAAAGTTACCACAAAATCACTAATATGATTGGCAATAAAATGAGTGTTGACCAGTGTTATCATTATCATCATTACCATATATATGTTGGTATTGTCACTACGTTACTTTTTATTTATTTTTTTTCTTCTTTTTGTAGTCTTATTAATGGGTAGTTTTTATTATTACTTGTTTTAGTACGTTTCTTATTTTTACTTCTCTTTTACTCATAATTTTTAGTTTTTAAATTTATTATTGTTTCATTTATCTTATCATTTATTACCTTCAAGAATATTACACTATTTTATGGCATTTATATTTAAATTCTCAAATTCCTAATTGCTATGGAAACCAATATAGGCCTATACGTTTTGAAGGAAACTATTTATTTAGAAGTGCATTTTGAAGAAATGCATTTTATTTTTATGGTTATTATAACCAGCCAAAGACTCCTTAACTTATAAACATTAGCTCCCACAGTATATGAAAATGAAAAGGTTTATTGGCAGACTAGAGTCCATATGACAAATATTATTAATACAATGACAGTTCATATACTAAGGACGGAAATATATACAATTGATTAGAAATAATACTGTAATGTCGAAGTTAAGTGGAGCTACAGACAGACGTTTTCGTACCAAGAAGTCCATAGCTTAGAGGATAAATGGCAGGACTCATGGATAGCTTGGATGATCGGGTTGGTTGATTTTTTAATTCTTTGCATTAGACTGTGTTGAGCACGTCTTGTTACCTCCGGGAAGTTCGGGACATTGCGGGTAGCAAACATTTGCGAAGCTGAGCATCTCGGGGGTAATTTATGTAAGAGTCTAAAAGACCTGTTGTACAGAAAATTTAGGGTTCTGCCACAACCTTTTTTATAATTCACCCACAGTTGCTGACCGTATTATTACCGTATATTACTGCAGAAAGTACGAAAGAGTGTGTCTTTAGCTTCACTTGTACAGAAACGAAAATTCCTCATGGTCATGTTCGCTTTAGCACACAGGCTTCGAGATTGTTTTCTTATATTCGAGTCATCACTCAAGGAGCTGGTAATAGTTTGACTCAAATACTTAAACTCTTGTACTTCCTCAATTACCTCACCATTCATTTTAAATCTTATATCAGCTGGCTGATTACAGCTTTTAGGATGAAATTGTATAACCTTAGTTTTTGTAACATTAAAAAGAATATCATGTTTCTGCGAATACACTTCGCACACATTTAGTAGCCGATCCAGACCTTTAACAGAGGGACTTATTAACACCATATCATCGGCAGAAACTAAGTTATTTATCCTTGTGTAATCTATACAACATCCTACTGTTGCCTCATTAAGTGAAGCAATTAATCCGTCAATATACACATTAAACAGCATAGTGGAAAGCAAGGAACCTTGTCTCACCCCGCAAGAGGAGCCAAAACACTCGGATAGTACATTGCCCCACCTAACAGTGAAAGATTGGTGGGAATACAAAAATTTCAATAAATTTAATATGTACATGGGAACCTTCCTGTCTTCTAGTTTTGCAAATAAAATATTGTGGTTCACCCTATCATATGCCTTACTTATTACAAGGAAACAGCTATAAATGGTTGAATTACTGTCAAAGTATTTAGATATTGTTTCTTTAAGTACATAGATACACAGGTCAGTTGAATGGGACCTTTTAAAGCCAAACTGATTAGGAGATGTCCATAGGAAATCATTTAATCGGCGTAACAAGAGTTTTTCTAGTAGTTTCGAGAAGCAGGAAGCGACAGCAATAGGCCTGTAATTATTGCTGGACAGAATGTCTCCATACTTATTTTTGACCAGGGGCAAGATATATACCCTCATGAACTCTGCAGGGATATAGCTATGAGCAAGCATGGTTGATAGGAGCAATGATATATGCAAACGTAGTACGTCATTTGCATATTTTAAGCCATCTAGGACGTTTTGGCGCCGCCGTTTGGGCGCGGAGCCGGTTTGGCGCCGCCGTTTGGGCGCGGAGCCGGTTTGGCGCCGCCGTTAATTAGTATTAAGTAGTAATACTTGGTTATTAACCTGAAGTGCTGTCTGTCTTTTCAGATAAGTTGTGTTGTTGCCCTTAATAGCATAAATGTCTGAAAATATATAAAGTAAGAAAGGGAGACAGAAGTTTTCACATAATGGATATTTGTAATGTGTTTGATAAATGTAGCAAGCGCGACCCTTCGTTACTTTTTTGGAGGTGCGAGCAAAAGAGTCAGTGTATTATAAGGTGTATATATAATATGGGTACTTTTCTGTTATCTGCCCCATTGACGATTGGTTAGGTTCAGTCATGATATTTTCGTTAAAACTAACAAAAATATCACAACTTAACCTAACCAATCGTCACTGCCCGGTTAGGTCAACTGTACGCCCTTGACGATTGGTTAGGTTAAGTCGTGATATTTTCGTTAGTTTTAACAAAAATATCACGACTTAACTTAAGCAATAGTCAAACGGCGCCCAAACAGTGGCGCCCAAACGGCGGCGCCAAAACGTCGGCGCCAAAACGTCCCATTCCGTATTTTAAATGCTCATTCGATAAGTCATCTACCCCTGACGCAGAACCAGTCTTTAACTCTTTCATTAACCTCTTTACTTCAGAAAATTATATCAAAGTATTTTCCCTTGTCCCTTCGACAATCGTTTCGCTGCAATGTATCTTAAGATTATCCCTACTCACACTGTTAAGAATGTTAGAATAGTGGTTTTTCCACAGCTTTGCAATTTCATCCTACCCCGACACCCCATCGATTGTCGGAGGGAGGACATTTTTGACACCCGTTTCGTTATTTATGCGAGCTTCACAGGCTTTTGATGCTCGAATAGACTCTTCTTCCTGTTTACATCGCCTTATGGCCGCCTTATACTGACCCCGACTTCTACACATATTTATGTATACTGGTCCTAATCTGGGTCTACCATGAAAGCACCACAAATCATAGGCATCTTTCGATTCTCTCTTCAGGGGGGCAATAAAATCATTCCATCTAGGAATAACCTTAGTATGATAGTTGTAAGATTTAATCAGGGGGCTTCCTGCTTCTCTTAACAAGGATATTATCTTACTATAATACCTATCTGAGTTTACAGTGAGAATCATTTGAGCAAGGATTATTACAGGCAACGTGCAAAATTTCTAAATTATTAAAGAAGTGACATGTTCTGTCTTTGTATTCTATTCTCTGCTGCATATTAACATTTGACCAATCGACGCGATTATTCTTACGTATTGAGTTCTTGTTAAGTCGTGTTGCGCATAAATTGGTAACGTTAATTAATATTTCTAATGGTCTATGATCAGAAAGAAGGAAATCATGCAAAATATGAACTCTAACAATTCGATCCTTTAGATTATTACAGTGAGACAATAATCAATCCACCTGGTGGTACCACTCATATCGCTAACGTATGTAAAATTACCACTGGCTACCCTTAAAACATCTACATCACTTATACTTAAATTGGCCGACTCGCACATGGTACCCAATTCTACAAAGAATTCCGAGTTCACATGTGTGTTAAAGTTCCCTATTATTATACATGAGAATATTTGGGGTTATCTGATAATGACTTAATTTTGTACACCAAATCAATGTATTCATCTAGATTACTGCCGTTGTTGTATGGTAAATAGCAGTTTACAATTAATATGCAATCATTGTTCACTTGTAATTCAATGCCTAACAACATTACATTATCGCTTCTTAAAAATCTTATATGTTTTCACAAATTTTTCTTTAATAAGATAGCAACACCACCAAAAGGCCTACCGTACATTAATTCATCTGACAAGTCTACTGCTGATGACGCATGGTACATAAAGTCATCATGGATGGTAGAGAGGAATTTTAGCTCTTGCTTTGGTAGCCAGTGCTCCTGCAGGAGTATCAAATCTGCACTGTCGCAGATTTTATGAACATCTACTGTTGAATTCCTCACTGACCTTACATTATATGAGACTATTTTCAACAAGTTATCCGCCATGACTGATAGAGAATTTATTATTAGTAAGATTATTATTATTATACACAGTACAACTTGCAGGCATTACCGTTAGGGCGCCTATTATTATTATTATTATTTTGCCTGTTATCAAATCTGCTGGAAAAGTGAATAAACTCCTTAACAATAATACCGTCTGGCAATTGACTCATATTATACGGGTTGAAATGCGCATTTACACCTTTAATTATTACTTTAAAAGAGTTATAATACGGAGATTTCGTGTTTAGTTTATTAACTATCACTATACTGTGTTCACCAATGATTTCTTCTATCATGTTTCGAATATCGCTTGCCTCGTTCGAGAGCTGAATTCGCGACACAAATAGGGTGAGATTTTCCATCGGTCGCCTCGCCGCGGAGACCGGTTGAGGAGACCTTTGGGACGGGCGCCTATTAACAGTTACCCACCCGCAGTGGCGGTTCCTCATATGGGTAATATGGGCAGCCGCACAGGGGCGGCATTTGTGGAGGGGCGGCATGAGCGCCTGCAAAAAAAATAAAAATAAGAATAAATAAATAAAGAAATAAATAAAAATAGTTTATTTATGGCAGTTGTGCAATTTAATTTGTATTTTTCCTGTTCATAGTATCATAATTACATTCTCTTAAGTGAGTTATTCTATTTACGTGATGAAGGATTTGTAAAATTCAGAAATTTGAGTCTTTGTTTTGGTTCTGAAGTTCCAACAATTAGTCCAATAAAAAGTTATTTTGTGAAAGAGTTATGTCTGTCCTTTATTTTGGGGGGATTCGAATGTGTGTGTGTTGGCGAACAGGGGGGGGGCGCTGAAGGTGAGGTTCGCCCAGGGCGTCATGTAAGCTAGGACCGCCACTGCGGCCACCCGTCCTGCTCCCTCGATCTTCCTGAGGCAGGGTTCGCCTGCCTGGGGGATGGGTGGCACAACCTCTGAATTGTTCATTACACATTTACTGGTTTCCATGGTAACTCGACGCCTTTGGTGAACATAAAGCTTTCAAATTGCTGGGTCTGTCTTTCATGCATGATGTTTTATATATTCATGCTTGGAGGCCGGGTCTTATACAACCGAATATATTATATATATATATATATATATATATATATACTGTATAAATTATATTATCTAAACCAGTTTTTCAAGGATAAGCTTTATGTTGGCATTCCTAAAGTAAAGATAACTATAACGCACGTGGGATTCCTATAAAAATACCGAAATGCAAAACTCGGATCACTTTAACATATTGCCCCCCAAAGCATTCGGGAAGCAATATGTTAAAGTGATCCCTCGTGGGAAGCAATATGTTAAAGTGATTAACACTGAGAAGCAATATGTTAAAAAGAGAGAGGTTGGTTGGATGGTTAGAGAGAGGTTGGCAATCTAGGCTAACTAACGAAAGTATCACGACCTAACCAATCGTCAAGGGCGTACAGTTGACCTAACGATTGGTTAGGTTAGGTCGTGATAGTTTCGTTAGTTAGCCTTATAAGGCTAACTGAAGAGGGCTGGGGGCCCTGATCTTCAGGTAATCCAAATACTATACATTCACAAAAAATGGCAAAGCATAATAAGTTAAGTTGTCCATAGATTTACATTTTCTCGCCTAGCTAATCTCTAAATATTATAAACTATTGTAATGTAACTGTAATTGGCTGTGGAATGTCTATTTTTGGGAAGCAATATGTTAGTGATTAACACTGGGAAGCAATACGTTAAAGAGAGGTTCCTGGGAAGCAATATGTTAAAGTGATCCCAAAACTCTTTTACGATCTGCAGTAAAAAGGAGAGAAGCGAGAAAAAGCTTCGTCACTTCCACAATCAAAAGAAACGTAAAAAAAAAAAATCATAGAAAAATCTCGCAGAGGATATAAATGGCAGGTTTCTAACACTTTCGTTTAGTGTATCCACAGAGCTTATCCTTGCATTTGTTAACATCCTTGTATTACAAGTATCTCATTAACATGAAAGTGGTAAGTATGTTAGTTATATCCACACACACACATATATATATATATACAGTATATATATATATATATATATAACCTTTGGTTTGCTTCCGCCCGAATTGTTCATTCTGACGAAGGTCAAGCTTTTCACTCCACCGCAGACCTACAGTTTAACGTGGAATTCGAACCACGTCCCACCAGCAGCCCAGCGTGTAGGCCACCCAGGGTACCCATTTTTCTACCAACCACTTTATTTATTGTGTGAAAGGATGAACAGCTAGGTTTTTGCTGCGCGCCGGATGCCGTCACCAGGTCTCGATCCCGGGGCCGATGGATTCGTAGTCAGCGACGCTAACCACTACACCACCACCGATATATATTTATACAGGGTGTTTCAGGTCGACCCTAGAAATATGGAAATTGGCGGAATTTGTAGTTTGTATTTGGTAATTGATATTTTCCATATTTCTATGGTCGACCTGAAACACCGTGTGTGTGTGTGTGTATATATATATATATATATATATATATATATATATATATATATGTTTCCACTGGTGTGACTGATTCTTTGTAGATTAATATTTCAGGATTAAATTTTACAAAAAAAAAGAAATTATAAATGGCAACTCTCAGTGGATCTTTTAATGGCTCTTTCCCTGAACATCGGAGCAAATTTAAGAGTTTTGCGATACTTCATGATATCAATTGAGTTTTATTATAGTTAGCAAAATCGACAAGCAGTTGCTCTTCTAAGGCCCCCATAAGTATTTCTTGACCCCTGGTGGCGGAATCGAGCGGGCCCCTAGGCCCAGGCTAACGTTTTGACGTGTTATAACAACCCACAACCCTGCATAATAATTGAAAATATTTTTCAACTGTTATGAGTATGTGGAAAATGTGACATTTTCTCTTTTAAATGCATGTGAAATGCTTGACTCTTTTTTTGGGCAAAGCCATTAATCAGATTCTTAAAATCAATATTTCCTTCCAACTCGCTCTCTTTTAACAAAATTGTTAATATATATATATATATATATATATGATGAATTTCACAATTAAACACGTGAAATGAATGAATGAATTGCAAACCCACCAGGAAAAAGAAAAAACGATTCCAAGGCCTTTCGTGTATTCAGAGCAACACCTCGTCAGGGAATGAAGAGAGAAGGCAACATGCCCATAAATATATACAACGTAGCGGAAACCAAAGCAATTAGCACATACTTAACAAGAGTTAATGAGAGGCAAAAGGAATTTTAACAAGATATTGTCAATTTTATACATTCCCGCACTGTTATTGAAATTGTTTTTAAAATGAATAAATGCACATTCTAGAATATTTCTTTCTATTATATCTGTTTTTAACAAGCACTTTAGAACTATCCCACTTGATGCTATGATTACATCAAAACATATGGTTAAACAAAGCATTGGAATTATTAGCTGTTCTCCACGCATATTTATGCTGTTTTACCCTTATATCTAACGTTTTACCCGTTTGGCCTATTTTTACTGAGTTACATTGTGTACATCCAATCGAATACACACAACCAACAACATTTTCCGGGCTATTCTTTATTAGGCATGATTTAAAAGTATTATTACACTTAAAGACTACATTGATGCCAATTGTTTTAAGTAAAGTCGGGAGATATCGAAAATGAACATGGTAAGGTAGGCTAAGGATATTTTTACGCTCAAATTCCTTTACAGTTACAATATTATAATACCTATTCTTGGCTTTCCTAAGACAGTTATCTAAAAATGAAATAGGATAACATAATTTAGTACCAATATTCATGATATTGCATAACTCGGAATCTAAAAATTCAGGACTGACACCTCTCAATGCTCTAAGAAACATAGCAGAGAAAATAGAGGATTTAATCGAGGGATGATGGTCAGAATGAAAATGCACATGAGAGTTATTATTATTAGGCTTGCGATAGACTTCAAATTTGAACTGATTAGAGCTTCTCCAAATTTTTAGATCCAGAAAAGATAGGCTTCCATCATTTTCTTTTTCCACTGTGAACTTAATAGATGGGACTGATTTGTTGAGCCTATCAAGAAATAAGTCAGCATCCAAATTATTAGGCCAAAGGCATAAAATATCATCCATATACCTGTACCAAACTACGTTAAAATTAACACTCGAAGGCAAAATTTTACTTTCAAAAAATTCCATATATAAATTAGCTAGTACAGGTGAAAGAGGATTTCCCATCGCCAATCCAAACGACAGAGCATAAAACTTATTTTCAAACTGAAATTTACAATCTTTTACATAAAGCCTAATTAACTCAGTGTTGTGATGAACAGGGAAAGAATATTCAGACATCTTCTCTTTCAAAAAATCAAGTAGGTCATCAACTGCGACTTTTGTGAATAACGAGCATACATCAAAGCTTACCAATTTGAAATTAGGGTCATTAGGAAACTTCAGTTTGTCAATAAGATCCATGCTATTTACACTATGTGACTTAGAAATAGAACCAACTAACGGCGTTAATAAACTAACTAACCATTTAGATAGCTTATAGGTTACGGAGCCTACTGAGCTAACAATAGGCCCCATGGGATTATTATTATTAAATAATCCCATGAGGCCTATTGTTAGCTCAGTAGGCTCCGTAACCTATAAGCTATCTAAATGGTTAGTTAGTTTATTAACACCGTTAGTTGGTTCTATTTCTAAGTCACATAGTGTAAATAGCATGGATCTTATTGACAAACTGAAGTTTCCTAATGACCCTAATTTCAAATTGGTAAGCTTTGATGTATGCTCATTATTCACAAAAGTCCCTGTTGATGACCTACTTGATTTTTTAAAAGAGAAGATGTCTGAATATTCTTTCCCTGTTCAACGCAACACTCTTTTGGAGGGCCTGACGATTCCCAGTTCGATCATGTGTTCGAACTCTGCCTTTGCGATGCGCAGGCGGTCCGGGGCCAAACGTCGAGGACGAGCGTTCTTCGGGGGTCCTGTAGTCTGAATATAGTGGAGGACGTTGTGCTTGACTGGCACTTCGCGGTTGCAAGCGTGTCACTGATGGAAACTCGGCGGCCAGTAAGTTAGCGTACGGTGACTCAGGGCGCGTCACCGAATATACTGGCGGAGGCGCTGACGTACGGGAGAAGGTGCTTTGCACGCTGAGGCTGGTCATGTGGTCGACGAGTCTCCGGCGTCTGATGTCCACTCCTAAGTCGAAATGCTGCAGAAAATCTGCTCCTAAGATTGGCTGCTGCACGTCGGCGATGAGAAAAACCCAACGAAAAGTTCTCCTGAGTCCGAGGTTGAGTGTAAGAGATTTTTGACCAAATGTTTGAATGGGAGACGAGTTCACCGCGTGTAATTCAGTTTCCCAACTGGGATGTAAACGCCCTTGTCGGGAGGAGGGGGTAGGACTGACTTCGGCGCCGGTATCGACCAAGAGCTGTAGCTTGGAATGGGCGTCTGTGACGAAGAATAGGCGGACGCCGTGGAAGCCTTGAGCATTAGACGCCTTTAATGCTCGGCTGATACGTTTCCCGCTCGCAGACAGGGGGCTGTGCATTTTCGGGCTTGATCGCCGAATACCCTGTGGTACCAGCATACACCCGCTTCGTCGGTGGAAACGGGGGTGCGGGAACGGGGGCGGGGTCGTGGGTTGCGGTGCTGGGGGTCACGTGATCTGCTTCTGTCTCGCGCCTGCAAGTCACGTACATCGCGAAAAAGGCCTTCTACCATGGTTGTCAGCTTCGCGAGAGTCTCCCCAAGGTTGGCGTTGTTGTTTTCTTGTGGCACATTTTTCGCGCGGAAACGGGTTATGTACGGAAAGAAAAAAATATAACCTCAAATATGTGCACGGGAAAATAACACTAGTCACTGATGCAGGTAGGCCTATTGACGCGCCTTGTATGTTGTACCGTGTATAAATACAAAATATTTGATATCACTGCTATTTGCTAATGCTACAAAAGAATATTTTAAAATTTTGTCCCTAACCATTAAACAAGAAGTTCACTGAAAAATTAACTTGAAATGACGTTCGAGTCACTCCAGGGTTAACCAGTTTATGGTGGGCCTAGATTTAGCTGTTTAAGGTGATAATGACTAATTTAATGCTAGTGATTAATTGATGCAAGTTGATTGTTAGAATGACAGGCTGGGTTAACAATTTATGATGTCCTACAGTATCACCGGTTGAAAGTGGCTAATGGAGTAGGCCTACTATAATATTTCTGAGTGATACGAATTGCTTCGAGGTCACCAGCTTGGATTACACCCAAGCAAATAGTTAAGGTTATGAAAATCACCTTATGATTTTGTATTTAATTAAGAAAATAAGTCGGTTATTTGTTCACAGTGAATAACAACGACAAACAATAATTATAGTGCTTAACAATTATATATCGGCATTTATATTATGAAAAAGTCTGACTGAGGATTAGTAAATGAGAAAAAGAATTATACAGATCAATTGTTAAGAAATACACTCGTTTATGAGAGGCTAATGGTAGGCTAAAATGGGACACAGCATGAAATATGAAAACTAGTGATTACAGAAATTATGCATGTACGTTGTGATACAACAAATAGATTATGTAACACGTTGACTATGAATAAACACCGAATAAATGATGCAGCCTAAGAATTATGGAAATTAGTGACGTGCGTTTATGGTACTCTTTAGATCACGTATTACACTGCTTATGTAGGCCAGAGTTACGCAGTAATGGAATACTAAACAAGATGCTGTCCACTTGAATTGGGAAATAGGAAATTAACCTAGTGCGGGTTTGTATTAGAGAATTAGTCTGATGCACAATCAAATATTGTAATGACACTTGGATTATGAAATAGGCCTACTGCGTTTCAACGAGAGTTAGTTTGAACGACTTGTAAAACACTTTGCGTTTATAACCTACGCTTTTGTGGTACACTGATGTAGGCTTTGCGTTATTGTTTAAGAACGAGGCACAGAGAGCTTACCGAATGTGTTGAAAATACCTCTCGAGATGAAGGGTATGCTTGAAGGTCGACCTTGTAGAACGTAGGCCCGAGGTGAAGTTGACGTGTGTTGTTCTGCAAGTCAAGGTCTTCCCGGTGAAGTGTTCACGGGCCTATTGGATTCTCGTTGACGGCCGCTTTCTGTAAAGCGGCGACGCTGAGACAAGGTGAAGTGATTTGGGCTTGTGGCTTCGTAGGAGTTCACGTCCTGTATCCTCCTTGAGGATGTCTTCTCGTAGCGTTGAACTTTGCCGGTGCTCTCGAGGATGATTGGTAACCGGTTGAGAGGTTATGAAGAGACAAAGGAAACGCCTACTGCGGTTGTGTGGTTTGTTGCGGGAAGGATTGGTAGTTCACTTCAAGTGATGCTTCGTTTCTTGAATGGAATATGTTGAAGTGAGCCTTGGTCTGGTGCCGGCTAAAACTGATGCAGGGATACTGCGTGTAGAGCTGACTTATGAGTGGACGCACGAAAGAAGTGAGTGAATGTCAGTAAACTGCGCCTTATATAACCTTAGGAACATTCGAATTCCGCGGTTCGAGGCTAGCGTCATTGTTTTCTTTTATTGCTTGAAACCGCGTGTCTTCTGAGTTTATTACTTGACACCCCGTGTGTCTTCTAAGGATGCTTTGGAGATAACAGGGAAAAGAATTCCTATGGCTTTTCTTTGTCTGTTTTTTGTCTGTAGTTGTCTGTTCTGCTACATATACATAAAAATAAATTCTCCTAAATGAGGCGGGATGTTGCAGGAGAGTCAAGAAAAACGAACAATATCATTTGTAAACTGTGGAGCTCACAATGGAAATAACTTCACTCTTTCTCAATAATTGTTGTGAATTTAAAATATTTTAATACAAATCCATTTCTGTTCTCGTTTCACAGTTGCTCTAGAGGAGGAGGAGGAGGAGGTTATGGAGGAGGTTATGGATGCTCACGATATAATCTATGTATCATCGCGTATAGGGAAATGGCGTTACCACTGAGCCACAGATGTTTGCTTTCCTAAATGATGGTGCAAAATCAAAAATTTATATTAAAGATTTTTTAATTCTAAACTTTAAATTAAAAATTTTTGTATTTAGACTTGTAAGTGAAAATGGTACTTTTGCATTATCCTCCCAACACTAATTTTTTTTATAACGGCTAACGCCTGCGGCGGGCTGTTTTTACCGTAACCTAACCTAACCAAACCTAACCTAACCTAATACCAACACTAATTTTTTTTTGTAATGGAAGGAAAATAAAGTACCATAACCAAAACCAAACCAACATTATATAAAAAAATTAGTGTTGGGAGGATAATGCAAAAGAACCGTGAAAATAAATAGATATACAAAAAAATACTTTATTTTTTTAACATTTGAAATTAAAAATTAAATATAAGTAGAATTGTTGTGCACAACCCCTTCATTTATGTGGTGCACACGCTTTTCCGATTGCACTTATTTCGTACGCGCGTGGTTCGTTTATTTCAGGATGACTCTACCTATCCACTCGGATGGCCTTTCAATTTTATACGCGTAGTTTCCCTCGGCTTACTTGAAGCCCACTTTCAATTTCAAACTGGATCAAGTAAAGATAAGCACCCCCAGCCTTCTTTATTAGCCTTATAAGGCTAACTAACGAAAATATCACGATCTAACCTAACCAATCGTCAAGAGCGTACAGTTGACTTAACGACTGGTTAGGTTAGGTCGTGATATTTTCGTTAGTTAGCCTTATAAGGCTAATTAAAGAAGGCTGCGGGTGCTTATCTTTACTTGATCCTTCAAACTTTCAACGTTAATTTACCCTCAGCTTACAAGAGAGGCCTATTGCAAGGTAGCATAGAAACGACACACTCCCTCTTATGAAGTTTATTTAATTTCGCTCCAATTAAGACGTAAATTGAAAGAAATATGCAGATGTGCGATTACAAATTTTGTTTAAAAAATCAAATTCTTAATTTAAAGAAAATGTTTGCAAGTATTTAAGTCTCAAAAAATATTTATACAGAGGGATTTTTTATTTGCGTGTAACTTTAAAAACAGCACTAAATTAAAATTTCGTAATCTAAGGAGAAGTTTACAAAAAGTTTACTTACAAAAATTTGGGAAATTTACTCTCAATAGTTCTGCGCAAGTTCCGCAGGTTTTTTCCAGGAAAAAAGTCCGTCAAATAAATTAGATTACTTCTCACAATAACTGAATGGTCATGCACTAACTTCCCGGGTTTCCACGGGAACCAATTTCAACACAAGATATTTACTCTTCCCTGAGGAAACCTAATATGTCGCA
Source organism: Bathynomus jamesi (assembly GCA_023014485.1). Classification (NCBI taxonomy): domain Eukaryota; kingdom Metazoa; phylum Arthropoda; class Malacostraca; order Isopoda; family Cirolanidae; genus Bathynomus; species Bathynomus jamesi. The sequence goes on along the minus strand of JAJOZX010003190.1, from coordinate 196,886 downwards.
AACTTACAGTATATCATTTAATTTGAACAAAATTAAATTAAAAGAAATTCCACAAAGTTCTTTTTTCGGTCGCTAACAATAAAGCTCTTACACACAAGTTCGCGTAAACAAAGGAAATTCAGATTTTAGAACAACTTGAGACAATTTCAAATCAACTTAGAAATTTTCAAACATGCCACAGATTTTAAGGAGTTATTCTTACAAGTCACTTTTAACTTTCGGAGACGGATCTACAACTAATTTAGAAATCTAAGTTACACCTTAAAATTTCAAGGACTCCGCCTTACAATATTCTCAATGACCTATCCAAAACATTTTCATTACATAAGGCCGTCCCTATGAAAGCTTTCATCCATACATAAGGAAAGCAGGAGCTTTTCTTTTCCCTCACTGGGTGTTACAAGAATCAGTGTCCTTTGATTGGACATTGACATTCTCTTCCAAAAACAAAGCTCCTCCTTTTCCTTAAAAATCAACTTAAAATAAAGTTCTTTATTCGAAACCACTTGGTTTCTCAAATTTATGACCAACGTCATGGTCCAATTAAACAAGTGGATTCGAAGTCTGTCTTCCAAAAGTTTAACCACGGAGCGAAGAGAAAACAAACCATTTTACATCTGCACCCGGCCAGCTTGTTTTCCCTTCTCTTTGAAGCTAGGGCCGCTCCTCGACCCTACCATAAATCGGATCAAGTAAAGATAATCCCTCCCAACAGAAAAAGGAGGGACTATCTTTACTTGATCATTTTTTGGGAGGGATCATCTTTACTTGGTAAAGTTGGTAATACCGCTTTACCGCAATACCGCTTTAATTAAAGTCTTTGGATCAAGTAAAGTTAAGCACCCCAACCTTTTTTAGTTAGCTTTATAAGGCTAACTAACGAAAATATCACGACCTAACGTAACCAATCGTCAAGGGCGTACAGTTGACCTAACGATTGGTTAGGTTAAGTCGTGATATTTTCGTTAGTTAGCCTTATAAAGCTAACTAAAAAAGGTTGGGGGTGCTTATCTTTACTTGATCCATTGTAATAAATGAATTTTAATAAATTTTGTTTTCAAATAAATCATTTTTTAAAAAAAGATTCTCTTAATTTTTATCCTCTATGTCAGACTGCTTCACTTTACTTTACTTTCTGGGAGGGATTATCTTTACTTGGTCATTTTTGGGAGGGATTTGCTTTACTAGTGTGACCTGGAAGGGATTATCTTTACTTGATCCAATCATTTTTTTAAAAAAAGATTCTCTTAATTTTTATCCTTATGTCAGACTGCTTCACTTTACTTTACTTTCTGGGAGGGATTATCTTTACTTGGTCATTTTTGGGAGGGATTTGCTTTACTAGTGTGACCTAGGAGGGATTATCTTTACTTGATCCAATCATTTTTTAAAAAAAGATTCTCTTAATTTTTATCCTTATGTCAGACTGCTTCACTTTACTTTACTTTCTGGGAGGGATTATCTTTACTTGGTCATTTTTGGGAGGGATTTGCTTTACTAGTGTGACCTGGGAGGGATTATCTTTACTTGATCCCATAAATCTTTACCGCGAGGCCTCCCTGGGTTATATTCTTACCGTGAGAATACAAAAATAAAAATCGAACGAACGTTAAACAATCTGAAACATTTTTATTTTTAACCCTGTAACAAGAAACCTATTGATTTATTCTTCAATAACCATACTCTAAACTACCTTGCTTTAGAGATTTAAACAACAAAATCTTGAAACTAAAATTTCTGCTCCTCTTTTCGTAAGAGATTTCGGCACACAAATTTGCCGTCACAAAAGAATTTTAATTATATTGACTAAATTCATTTTAAAAACTTTTTAGATCAAACAAAAGACGATATACAAAAATTCTAAAATTTTAGCCACAATAGTGTGCAATGTGCATAAAGATAAACAATGGATCACTCCATTTCTCTAATTGAAGTCTCTTATCTGATAATTATGAAGAGATTTCAATTACAAATATGTAATTGCCCTTTTTGCTGCTACAACGCTTACCATAGGGTGTTTCAAAACTTCGGCCCCCACATAGATTTCACATTGTTTATTACTTTATTCTGTTCCACGTAACCTATTGAGTACATAAAAATAATGACTTTATACACACCCCAAGAGAAGATGGGTGTGTTACAGATTACAAGCATGAATCAGAGGAAGGGTTGCCAAAAACTTCTTACCAATAGCGCGTGCTCGCATCTCCAAGGAACAGTTGGTTGATATTCTTACAGCCATAAAAGACAGAATCTATATGTGTAAGAAGATGGCACGAAGTATGTGGGTGGGTATAAGTGAGGTCGAGTGTGTAATAATTCACAGATGTATGGGGTAATTAACTTGTGCGGTTACACTTTTAGTACCTCGGAACATTGAAAATCTATATAAAATCTATTTAAATCTATAAAAATCTATTTAAAAAAATCTAGAAACACTTTTATTGTCAGAATAAAATATATGTTCCTCCTTAATAGGTAAAGTTACGCTAGATTAGGTTAGTTAAAGTTTCGCTAGGTAAGGTTAGACTAGATTAGTGAGTACTTTTCGATCCTTCACTTGCGTCCGAAACACTTACCATCCCCTCCTCGGTTCGATGGCACCAAGTTTACGTTAGATTGTGTTAAATTAGGTTTGGTTAATTAGTTTTTTAGATATATGGGTCTGTACGTTGCTATGTGGAGATGCGCACATGTGCGTGTGCGTGTCTCTCTTCATGTGGTGTCTCTTCATGTGTGTGTTTTACAGTTCGAAAATTATATCATAATTACACTATTAACTAATTTAATATTTAATTAGTACTTTGCTACCTTCTTTCCTACTGAATAATAAACTTTAACTGTGTTACTTCTGGAGGTGAAACTCATTTATTTCTTTGTTAGACATGACATCCGTCCACCCTCAATGTTTATTATGTTTCACAAAATATCATATTTATTCAGAATTTTCATTAATAGCTTTAGTTGAAGAACAATGGCCATCTTCAACCGTAACTACAATTCCGGACCAGAAAATAGAATACTGTCCCAAATCCGGTCATGACCTTTGATAATATCGAGTATCTGTGACGTCATTATGATAAAAAGACACCCATGTGTGCCAGTTTTGAAAAAAAAATTAAATATAGCAAAGTTCTTATTAAATAGTGAAAAGTTAATGCATAGTGCCATACCAAAATATTAGAATATCTTCTTATCAGGTGTTACAAATAAATTAGAATAAATCCATTATGTTTATTGAGTACTGCCAATATATTAAACCTTTATCACGATGTTGATTGAGTACTGCCAATATATTAAACCTTTATCACGATGTTGATTGAGTACTGCCAATATATTAAATTTTTGTCAAAGAATTTTTAACTCTGCGTCTTAGTATTTAGTTGGTCCGCCCTTAGCCCTGATTACGTCTCCAATCGACGTGGCAACGAGTCGACAATCCTCTTGCATTCTTCTGCAGTTGTCGATTGCCACGTTGTCATCAACCACCTCTTCAGTTTACTGATTGTTCCTGTTTTACGATTTTGGAACTTCTGCTTAACAATATTCCAAAGATTTTCTGTCGGATTAAGATCGGGAGAATTAGCTGGCCATGGTTGTACTTCATTTTCATGATTGTCTTGAGACTGCTATGGTGCACCTGACCTCTGATCTTTGTACAAATTCTGATTTGGGTAGAAAAAACCTTGTGGTTTTCAATACCTCAAAAACTTAGTTTCTTCATCTGCCTACTCTTCCACATGACTATTCTCTCATCTTCAACAATACACAACAACAATATCCTTCCTCTTCTCTTAACATTCTTCGTGTTTTCTTTTCTTATGATCTTTTTTGGAAAGATCACATATACTCTCCTTCCAAAACAGCTTTTAAGAAGTTAGGTATGGTGTACCGGCTCCGCAGTTTCTTCACCCCAACTCACTTATTCTCTCTGTACAGGGGTCTTGTCTGCCCCTGTATGGAGTATGCTTCTCTTGTGTGGGGTAGCTCAACACACACACAGCTCTACTTGATCAGGTGAACTCAAAGGCTTTTCGTCGTGTCACATGTCTTACTGACTGACCTTTTCAATCCCGCTATCTTCGCCTCAATGTTTCCTCACTCTCTATTTACTGTCGTTATTATAGCAAGCACTACTTTTCTAACCTCTCTAATTGCATGTCTCCTCCTTTAAGAAGAGCACGCACTACCGCGCTTTCGATACATTGTCATTCATTTTCTGTCCAACTCTCTAATGCAAGGGTTAATCAGTATTGTCAATCTTTTATCTACTCAACCGGTAAACTCTAAAACAACCTTCGTCATTCCATCTTTCCCTCTATCTATGACCTCCAATCTTTCAAACGCTGGATGTCCAGGCATCTCGAAACCTTTGAATCTTGACTTTAGCTCTTTACTTCTATGGTGGGAACTTTTTACTGGGCATTCGTCCTTGGCACCTCCTTCCTGCTTAAAAAAAAATATACTAATGCATACATACTATTTACAACACTTATAATTTTCTCATGCATTGAAAATTTTTCGCCGTCGACTGGACTCAAACAGTGTTGGACTGAAAAGCAAGAATGCCCTGAAAGTTTGTTTGTTCGAGTCCTGCCTGCTGCAAACAAAATTTAATGCATAAATAATAATACAAAGGAATACAAAGGACACCAAACAGCAGTAAACTGGCAGGTCCCTAAGAAGGGGTGTTTTTAAGAAGGACGGTTAAAAGATGTAAGAAAATTTAAAGCCAAGTGAGAGTTTTAAAACAAAGCAAAGAAGGGAGGTTGAAAGGAAGGAAAGAAATTTAAAGATAAAGTGAAAATTTTAAAGTAAAGAGGATGGAATCCGAGTGAAAATTCTACAATATTTTGGTGCGCTAAAAAAAGCTTCAAATGAGGGTTTTAGGCAAGAGAAGCATGCGTCATTTTTTAAAGGACTCGAACGAATTACTTTGAAATACTCTGGTTGGCAATCCATTCTACAAATTAATTATAGGTTTGAAGCAAAAATGTTTAGCTTCAATAGAATTAAAATTTTTACCCACTAATTTCAGACCATTACCGTCAGTTCTATCTGGATTCCCGAAGATGAAATATCTTTCGACATATACATTATCAAAACCTTTAATCATTTTACATACGTTCACATGTATTCTTTTTAAATTAATTAATTTCTCGCGACCACATAAATGCTTACGCGAGTGTTCGAATTCTGCTAACCACCGCGGAAGTGACTCTGCTCCAATTTAAATTTATGAACATTATAATTTTATAATGTTTCAGACCAACAAAGACCCTAGGATCCACTCATGGCTGGTCTACCTAACTGTGTTCGTAATTGTGTATTGTGCATGTCATAATTTTGAAAACCTGGATTAGATCACCCGTAGCCTCCTAGTCTTGAGTGTAGTCAATTTTAACTCCTTAAGCCTATCCTCGTACGACTTTGACCTAAGCGACGGAATCATCTTAGTTGCTCGTCTTTGAACTCTTTCGAGTTTGTCTATATCTTTTCGCATATGCGGATTCCAAAATTGGATCGCGTACTCTAAATGGAGTCTAACTAATGATTTATAAAGAGGAACTATAATATCGCGCGATTTGTACTCAAAATTCCGAGCTATAAAACGTAACACTTTGTTCGCTTTATTGACCGCTGCTGTACTTTGTTTTGCTACCTTTAAATCACCAGTGACAATAACTCCTAAATCTTTTTCCTGCTCTACGCTTGTTAACTCCTTCCCTGACATACTATACGCAAAATTACCGTTATGCGAACCTATATGAAAAATTTTGCACTTATCGACGTTAAATCTCATTTGCCATGTGACTGACCAATCAACGATTTTATTCAGATCTTCCTGGATTTTACCTCTATCTTCGTCATTAATCGCCCTACCACGCAGCTTCGTGTCATCCACAAACTTTGAAACTGTACTGACTAAGCCGACATCTAAATCGTTAATATATATAAGAAAAAGCAAGGGGTCCAATACAGAACCCTGAGGAACACCACTCGCTACATTAGCCCAAGACGACTCCGCTCCATCAACGACCACCCTCTGTTTCCTACCTTGCAACCACTCTTCTATCCAATTTATTACTACACCTCTGATTCCATGAGCCTTAGTTTTTTCAATGAGTCTTTTGTGCGGTACGGTGTCAAACGCTTTTTGAAAATCTGAATACACTACATCAACCGCCCGATGACTATCCTGAACGTCAACCACGCTTTGGAAAAATTCTAAAAGATTAGTTAAGCAAAATTTGTTTCGCCTAAAACCGTGCTGCGTATTTCTAACTAAGTTATGCAATTCTAAGTGTTCGACTATACGATCCCTAATTATTGATTCCAGTAGCTTACCTACAACAGACGTTAAACTGATTGGCCTATAATTTCCAGCCGCACCTTTATCGCCTTTCTTAAAGATAGGTGTTACGTTTGCTAACTTGAAATTATCTGTCACGTACCCCTCAGAAATAGACGCATTAAAAATCTTTGTTAGCGGCAAAAAAATGCTATCTTTTAATTCTTTAAGTTGTATGGGATATATGGAATCCGGCCCCGGTGAGTTACGCATTTTCATTTTATCAATATAGCGCTATACCTTCCCTTCACTAACCACAATATTATCCAAAATATTACCATTATCAAAATATATTATGTCTATCACCGTAGGGATATTCGTTACATTTTCTATAGTAAACACTGACGTAAAAAATTCGTTTAGCAAGGTAGCCATTTCCTTGTTTTCAGAAACTAGATCTCCGTTAACATTTTCAACGGCCCCAAAACAATTTTTACTGGATTTCTATTGTTGACGTATTGAAAGAATCGCTTGGGGATTTCTTTACCGTCACGAGCTATGGAGATTTCAAATTCGCGCTTGGACTTTTTTATTACACTTTTCGCTTCACGCCTTAGAGATATGTAGTTGTTTCGTAACCACAAATTGTCTTTATCGCACTTATGTAGCCTATAAGCCCTATCTCTACTCTTTATAATGTCTCCTACTCTAGAAGTAAACCACAAGGGCTTGTTGTTTACTTTCGCACGCTTAATTTTGTAGGGTACACATTCCTCATTTATAGTCCAAAATACTGTTTCAAACAATTCCCGCATTAGTTTTGCGTTGAAGATCCCATTACGTTTTTCCAATTGACGTGTGACAATTTATTTCGAAATTTACAAAGGTCTGCGTGCTGGAAGTTAGGAATTTTAGCCAAGTTAACTGGTTTCGAGTGACTTACTGAGAGGACAAACTCTACCATATTGTGATCGCTATTGCTTAACGGTTCTATTACTTCAAGATCAGTGATTAGCCTATCATCCGTAGTTATTACTAAATCTAAAATACTGTCCAACCTCGTAGGTTCTCCAACCTTTTGAATAAGAAAGCTATCCTCGAGAAAATTAACTAAACGATTACCTTCCGCGTCTCCCTGCATTGTATCGTAATTCTCGGTGGCGCAATTAAAGTCACCCTTAACTAAAGCCTGCTCACTACTTATTATTCTCTTTAGTTCACGATATAACGCTTCGTCCGTATCAGCTGTTTGATTAGGGGGCCTATCTATAACCGCAACAAGAAGTTTGAAATCGTTCAATTTAAGTTCTGCTATAGTCGAATCTATCGGTTCTGGAATTGTGTGCTTTACTTCTATAACGTTCACAATATTATCTTTGATATACAACATAACACCGCCTCCTCCCCTACCTATTCGGTTTTTAACAAAAAGTCTATAACCTCTAATTTGATACTCCCCTACAAAGTCACGTGTTTCAGTGCTAAGCCACGATTCATTTATCGCAATTAAATCATAGTCTTTACAAGCAATTAAAGAAAAAAATTCGTTTATTTTATTTCGTAGGCTACGAGCATTTAAGGATAGAACCTTCAAATTGTTTGTAATTGCGACACCTTCGCGAGCGCAGGGGAAATTTGTGGAAATTACGCTCGAACTGTTCGAGTTACGGCAGCCTGAAAAGAAGAAGAGAGTATTATGCAATAGTCTTCCTAAACACGCAGCTCCAACGTCATTAAGATGAAGTTCATCTCCGAGGAACAAGTCCCTCCTGCCATAGAAATTGTTCCAAAAATTCGCAAAATGCACTCCTTCCTGTTGGCAAAGAGACTTTAGGTTATTGTTGATATAGGTCGCCTTGCTGTAGAAATCGCTACGTTGGATAATTCGAGGAAGTATACCTGTTAAAACAATCTTATTAGTTTTTTCCTTTAGCCGCTCTAGTTAGTCTCTGTACCTAGCCAGCAGTTCTTCCGATCTATAATTTAAAACGTTATTAGTACCGACATGAATAACATACGTTGTGTCCTCAGAGGTATCGTCTGTAAAATGGTCAACACTATTAGTTATATCCTCCACCCTAGCACCAGGGTAGCAGTAACGGCGCCTACGACGAGGGTTTCTCCCACAGAATTCCTCGAGCTGCCCTCGAATAATGGAATCGCCAACGAGTCGTATTTCCGGTTTATCAGCATCTTCGAAACCTAAAACAGAAAACTTATTGTTTGTTATTACTGGTAGACAAGTCTTAGGTTTTCTCAATGGGGCTCCATCACGCACTCGAACGAATGGTTGGGAACTAGCGGGAGAGAGAGGGCTATTAGTACTATTTATATTATTAGTAGAAACTGAGGCAGGAGGGGTCGTGACTGGGGTCTCAAGGGATTCTAATTTTGCCGTCAGGAGCATCACGCTTTCTTCAAGCCTCACTCTGGCCTCCCTCTCACGTTCTAACTCGTTCCTCACGACTTCCATGCTTGAGCACTACCTGCAAACTAACCGTTTAGTATTATTAGCCATTGTAAACGCGTAAGCGGCAAATTTCCCTTCACAGCGACTGCAAGTACTTGATGGGGGTGCCATGCTCTTAATTAGTTAAAAAACAAAAAACAAAAAACAAAAAAACGAGCGTTTGGAAATTAATAAATTACAACGTAGGTCTACCGCGTGCTTATTGTGCCGTCACCTGCGCAAACCCGCAAAAATTTTCTTGAAACAGAGAAACAGGTTCTTGTAACACAATTTTATACTAAATGAATATATAATTAAGCAAAAGACGAAAGACCTGTAAAAGAAAAAGTATTAAATGAAACTTATCTGTCCGCTATTCGACCGACTTTTTTCCTTTTTTTTCCCATGGTGGGTGACCACACTCTACCTGATCTCCCGAAGGAAGGGAAAATGAACCTTATGAAACCTCGTTTTATGATAGATTTGCAAAACAAACAAGGCAAGCCACGTGCACTAGCCTTGGTTTAATCAAATAATATAGTAATGAATAAAGTCAATATGTGAAATATATTCTTTAATGAATGATTAGTAACACTAGGTAATTTAGTTAAGAATGCACTAAACACTATTTCTTTAAAGACACTTCAACAAAAACCACTTATTCAATTGGTAACACTGGACACTCGATAAAACACGTCTGTTCACAAGGAAAGACTGATCACATCTGATCACGTGTGTTATATATATGTATATATATATATACATATATACCGTATATGCCCATGTACTTTGTATTATATTTCTGACACCTTAATTGTCTATTAATATGAAACACTGTAAAAACAAACCAAAGCTATAATTAACTAATTAACTGAAATAATTTAATATAATGTAATAATGTACTTAATAATAACGTAGTAAAATGTACTTTAATGGAATTGTAATTAACGATAATAAGTAAATATGAATTAATTGGTAATTATAACCATAATTGGAATAAACCAAAATTACACCGTACTCAGTGATGTACTTAGATTGTACTAAATGTCCGACACATTATGTCGCCATTTAATGTACACCCAGCGATATTATTATTTTTTTTTTTGTTCATTGGGATAAATTTTGAAGTTATAAAAGATGAAGTCATGTATCGCCTTAAACTTTTAATTATTTGCTCATATACATATCTTAATATAAGAATGCCTAATTCAATTTCCGTTCTAATTAACTCGGCGGATCAGCAAAAACAGCAGATCTAATATATGCGGTTTAAGCTAAAAATATGGCTTCCTCTTCCTATATCCTGTTTATCTGTTTAAACCATTTTTTTTACTTTATTTTTTTAACTGTTGTGCAAAAATAATACAGCCTCTTCAACATTTAATAATGATGATGTTAGTAAAATCGGGGTATATAAACCCCAGAAATATCTTCCATATTCATTCAGAAGTTAATTCAGAGGCTGAGCACTAGCTGTACATTTTAGCAGTAAATTACAAGTAAGAAATAGTCTTTATCTTCTTCGAGTCTTGCTCTCTTCAGAGAACTTAGTTATTAAAATTCCCCGATACGTTATAAGAAGAATCCGGGAATCTTCAGAGAATTTAGTAAGCCTCCCTGAATCCTCCAAGCCACTATAGAAGAACTGGGAGAGTAATATAGAAGAAAACTACTGCAAGTAATATATCCGTTGCTGCCACCTAACTAGAACCCCCGTCGACTTCGAACCAACCCAGGCCATAGACGGAGGGGTTAACAACTGGCGACCCTGTAGCCAGATTTAACAACTGACAACTTCTGCATCCAGGATTCTTCCAATCTTCCAGACCCTGGAATTAGAACCAACCTCCAGTTGACAGGCGGGTCACGACTTCTAGTTCGTCACATCCACCCTTGAACCGGTGTGTCACGACTCCGAGTTCTCCACGCCTAGTTTTCATCCAAGAACAAGTGGCCAGCAAGGCACGTCTTCAGGACACGTCTCCAAGGATTTCGCCTTAGGAATCTTGTTAAGTACAGAACTCTTTTTTTAAAATAATCTCTAAACATTTGAAAAGTCAGCATTATTAACAGTTAATAATTAGTATCGGGCCACAATTAACAAAAACAGTGAAATTCCATACACCAGTGATACATTTCTTTTTAGTGAAAGTTATTTCCAGTATTAGAGTATAATTTTATTTAATGTACCAAGCATAGTATTACCATTTTTTTAGATAGAGTAGTTAGGAAAACCCCTTAAGTGATCATACCATAAATTAAGATCGGTCAAGCAGACCTAATTAGAACACATTAATAGTACCTTCACATATGAGCGATTCAGACGGTGCACTTTCTGACATCGAAAATTTACCTACACCATTTTTCCACCTACCCCGCGCCCTTCAAACATACTCCCAAACACACAAACTTCAGATCCAGAACAAGCCAATATGTCTCAGTCTCAAACCCCAGCCCCAGCATACATTAACTTAGGTAGACTAGTAAACCTTCCCCATACTGTCTTAATTTTTAAGGTGACCATAGATAATCACTTTGTTGAACCACGCGTAAGACCTTGGATTGAGTCTTTAGAGCAACATTTCTTATGAGAAAACATCATCGATGATGATATAAAAATTAGGGAAGCAAAAAGATTTATCGACCCTAAAGAAGGGAATGCTCATGACACAGTCACCTACGTCCCATTAATTAGCGAAGCTACAACATGGGACAATTTTAAACAAAACTTATTAGAATTTTTTAAAGAAATAACACTTGCACAACCCTTAGCCACGTTAGAAGCAGTCTTCCAAGCTAAATGGAAGAAAGAGGAACATGAAGATTTAAATAATTTTATTGCACGAACACATAAACTCGGAGGAGAAGCCCTCCGAGCCGCAGAAAATGCGTGTGGCATTATGTACTTTCACTTCAAAACAAAGAACCTTAAGTAGTAACGACAATTTACTAAAACCTACCCGGAGCACCTAAAAAAAGTTTCAAGAGTTTCTAAATGTTGACAAACCAGTAAGTGTAGCTATAAATAAAACACGGGAACATTACCCAGATTTAGCAAACCAGAACTACCGAAAGGTAGAGAAACCCCCGTACATTACATTCAGCAGCAGCAACCACAACACAACAGCAACATAAACAACCCTATAAATCGAGGCCAATGCCGGGAACACCACCCCAGAAACAAGCCCCCCAAACCCAGAATACACGCTCTCCTCCACAGTGTTTTAGCTGCGATAGTTTTGGGCACATGATAATTCAGTGCAATTATCCCTCTTATTGCTCCCACTGTCACGAACATGGTCATCGCCGTGGGTGGCGATCGGCAAAAATGTGCCGATGAACCCCCAACGTTCTCAAAAGTCCTCCAATCCCCAAAACCAGTCCATTCCCAGCCTCAGTCAAACCACCAACCAAATAGATTACGACCACAGGGTCAATCACATTATTACCCCATGTACAAACCCCAGTACAATCAATAAGGGCGGATAGTTCGGTACGTAGAAGTACCCGCGGAGGAATCATTTTCCCCGAATACAGTTTTCAAGAAAACCCTCCAGCGTATGGTGATCCCATAGAATATGACCCAGGTCCTCCCTTAGAAGACAATTCGAGCCCTTTTTTAGACCCTACTTTGGAGGCGGCAGTTCAACCTCCTCCCTCCTAAATTACAGTAATGAATCCAGATACAAACACAAACTCCCCATCAGGATAATAGGTGCAGACCTCCTAGATTTAATAATAAAGTGTAGCACTGATAACCAAGATTTAACTGCTCTCCTAGATACAGGAGTACACGCTACGTTAATTAAGAAACAATGTGTAGATGAATTACTAGAGAGTACAGATTACAAATATGAAATTAAGGCACCCTCCTGTCAACTCAGAGGAGTTACGGGCACACCTATACCTACATACGGAGAAATTCAATTATATTTAGAAGTTGGAAACGCGGTATACCCCGTGAAATGTTGTTTATAGTGGACACAGCCGCCACCTTTCAGACAGATATCCTACTAGGTATGGATTTTTTTAACCGGAATCAATGAGATTTACCAAGCCTGAAAGTTAGTAAAGTGTCGAAATAGGACACACCATCTCCATGAGAATAACAGATAGCTTAATGCTAATAGAATTAGTTCAGTTCAGATTTCCGAAAGAAATAGGAAACCCCCCCTCCACTTGATAGCAGTTCAAGTCAGTTGGTTGCATCCAGAGGGACAACCGCTCCAGAAATCAGCCCCAAGAGTAGTCAATGCCAGTTGTTGAGCCCAGTTGGATCAACACAGTCAGTTTCCAGTCAGTCAGTTTCCAGTCAGTCAGTTTCCAGTCAGTCAGTTTCAGTTTAGCCAGTTTCAGTTTAGCCAGTTTCAGTTTAGCCAGTTTCAGTTTAGCCAGTTTCAGTTTAGCCAGTTTCAGTTTAGCCAGTTTCAGTTTAGCCAGTTTCAGTTCCGCCCATACGGCAAATTTTAGTCGTCGAACCAGAGTCAGATTCTCAATTTTTCATATGCCCGACCGAGCATATAACAGTACCACCTTATGAGAAGATCTGTTTCCTAGCAAAAGTAGTCGACAGTCAAGGAAAATTATTAGAGTCAGAGCGTACTCTTACAGAGAAAAGTAATTTCAAAAGAGATGTTCTTATTGCCCCAGTCGTTAGTCAGAGTCAGAATTCAGCTATCCCTGTTGTTTGTTTAAACAAAGGAAAAAGCCCTATAGAATTAACTTCAAATCAGAAAATAGGAACTGTTTCCATAGTAGAAATAGATTCAGATTTCCACACCAGTACGATAAATCATGTTTCCAGTTCCTTAGAGTTAAACCCTTCAGTATTAAAAGAAGAATATAAGAAATGTTTGGAACACTCCCTTCAGGAGTCACCAGCCTTACACGATCCCAAACTAATGGAATCACTTCTCGATTTCCTGATAAGAAATAGAGATGTGATTGCCCTAAAAGGAGATCCTCTGGGCCGAACTAATTTGGTCCCTTTTGACATCAAGCTGGAACCCAATCCCAAACCCATTTTCATTCCTCCCTATCGGGTTCCACATTCCCTGGTCCGCTCCTATGATTCTTGTCTCCAAAAAGAACGGAACATCCCGCCCTTGTATAGATTTTAGACGCCTGAACCACATTACCATCCCAGACCGTTTCCCGATTCCAAACATGCAGGAAACAATTCTGAACGTAGGGAAAGCGAACTTTTTTTCATCCCTCGATTTAGCATCTGGTTATTGGCAAATGGAGGTCAGTCTCGAATCTCGGGCATTGACTACTTTCTCCACTAACCGAGGCCATTATGAATTCCAGGTTTTACCTTTCGGAGTCCGAAATGGGCCTGCTAATTTCTCTAGGTTGATGAATATAGTCCTTTCCGACCTATTTGGTGTCGAAGCTCTTATTTATCTTGACGATATTATCGTTTACAGTTCGGACATAAAAACACACTTCCAACGTCTTCAGAATGTGCTATCACGCTTGAGGAAAGCACACCTTAAACTGAAACTTGCAAAGTGCAACTTTTTACAAGAGTCCCTGGTATACCTAGGATTTCTACTCTCATCCACAGGAATTAAACCTGATCCAACCAAACTCGAAGGACTGGAAAGGTACCCTGTACCCAGAACCATCGACGACGCCCGTGCATTTATTGGTTTTGTTGGATTCTATCGAAATTTTATCCCCCAATTTTCAAATATTGCTAAACCCATTACTAATTTGTTCCAGAAAAATGCTAAATTTAACTGGGAATCCGATCACCAATATGCCTTTGAAACTTTAATTGGTAAATTAACCTGTCATCCCGTCCTACAATATCCTGATTACACAAGACCCTTTGTCATAGCCACAGATGCTTCCTCCTACGGACTAGGAGCCGTCCTATTACTGGACGAAGATGGTGTGGAATTACCCATTGCTTATGCCAGTCAACTTCTCTCTGCACCTCAGCGAAATTATTCCACTACGGACCGAGAGGCCCTAGCGGTATATTGGGCTTTGAAAAAATTCCGAAATATCGTCTATGGCTACGATGTAACCATCAAGACTGACCATAAGCCACTCACGTACCTCTTCAAGGACAAGCTACTTGAAGGACGGTTGAGTAGATGGGCTCTGTTGATTCAGGACTTTGCGGCAAAATTCGTATACAAACCGGGAAAACTTCAAGTTATTCCAGACGCATTGTCGAGGCTCAAGCCCGACGCCCAAGTGAATAAAATAGGAATTCTTCCTGTGTTCGACTACGAGTGTCTGCAATACTCCCAACAACAGGACCAACACACCCAAAACCTTCGGGCGCGCCTGGAACAAAAGGAACCATCGAAGGTAAAAGAACAGTACAACCTCAAAGATGGGCTCGTACATTTCAGGAACGAAGATGGAAACGACCTCGTGGAGATACCAAAGGATCTCGTCGATATAGCCATTGGACTTTGTCACGACTCACCTTTGCATGGACACATGGGGCCGGATCGCACCATCAAGAGTCTTTTGGAGCGATACCATTTTCACGAAATGAACAGAAAGGTACATGAATACATCGCTGAATGTCTGTCGTGTTTAAAACACAAAGGCAACTTACCATCCACAGCTCCTTTGCATAAATATCCAGTATGCCAAAGGCCCTGGCAAAGAACTGGAATGGATATACTGGGACCATTCCCCAAAACATCAAAGGGAAACCAGTACATCATTGTGTTTACAGACCACTTCTCGTGTTACAGTGAAGTAGCTGCCATTTCAGACCAGACCTCGGAAACTGGCCAGAGCCCTAGTGGAACGCGTCATCCAGAATCACACTACTCCTTCCATCCTAATTTCGGATAACGCTCTTAGTTTCAAGTCCAAACTGTTCGAATCTCTCTGTAACATGTGTAAAATTAAAAATGCACACACTGTGGCATACCATCCGCAGGCAAACGGCTTAGTGGAAAGGCAGAATCGAAAGATCTTAGAAGCCCTGCGCCACGTTGTCGATGCATCCTCCCGGACATGGGATGATTCCCTTCCCATGGTACAAACAGCCATCAACAATGGCTATAATGTGTCCATCGGGGACACCCCTCATTTCGTCCTCTATCACTACGACAAGCGTCTCCCTTTTGATTTTCCCGACCAAATCGACCCGGCAGTTCTAACATCTTCCGAGATGGCAGAAGCCAATCAGCAACTAGCTGAACGAT
This sequence comes from Bathynomus jamesi, assembly GCA_023014485.1. Taxonomy (NCBI): domain Eukaryota; kingdom Metazoa; phylum Arthropoda; class Malacostraca; order Isopoda; family Cirolanidae; genus Bathynomus; species Bathynomus jamesi. Next base: position 180,961 of record JAJOZX010003190.1, on the reverse strand, counting down.
CTTTCAAGATTTTTGACGTAATCCGCTATGCCCTAGACCAACGAAACCAATAGATGGAGCAAGAGCAACATAGGCGTCATCCCCGTCAACGGACTATAATCGTCGGTATGCGATGTTATTTGAAGAGCGTGAAACCGCCAGGTGCTCATCGCAAATTATACCCAAAATGGGATGGCCCATATCGGATTATGAAAAACCTCGGAAAAAATCGTTATGAAATCCTCGACCTCCAGGATCATTCCAAACTAAAGATCATTCACGCTGACAATTTAAAGATAGCTACCGAACAACACCTTCCCAAAAAACAGCTGCCAGGCGTTCGAGCCGCCTATCCTTCAAAAGGTCAAGGTATTAACAAATTGAGCAGGGATCAAAAAACTGAAGTGGTCACTGCGGGAACCACTACCCATGACGAAGGTTGGTACCTGTAATACCACCAGTACTCGAGCCATCTCTGAACACGAGGAGGCCCAGAACCAAGAGTCCCATCGGACCCAGACCTGGAGAAACTCCTTCGAGAGGATCATCAGTGGAGCTCCACCATCTCCTCCAACTCCACCATCTCCTCGGTCACCACCCTCACCGATTGATGATCGACGCACGGACCCTACCGCCCGCCAATGCATCAACCACGTGAACTAGAACCTTCACATAAGAAACGAACCCGCTCAGAATCCGAACACAACGGTCGACCCATTGCCACCAAAACGAGGCCGACCCTTCGTCTCCAAACACAAGTATCCACACGGCCACCCCCAGCTCCGTATAACCTAAGGCGTAGAAATGAGTAAAATCATCCCCCTTATAATTTTCCAAATTATTCACTCTTGTAGCCCTAGCATTAAAATTTCGACTGGAGTTGTCATAGAAAAGCTTGCAGAAGGTAAATTTTTGAAAGGACACGCGGACCTTTTTACAATTTGCAACTCTGCTAAATCAAGATCAATCTACTTCAGATACA
>JAJOZX010003190.1:167500-172500 GCA_023014485.1 Bathynomus jamesi | reverse complement strand
GTGTTAGTCTAATTTTTTTTTTTTTTTTTTTTTATTGCTGGCATCACACGCTGCCATGTCACAAGCTGGCATTCATCGTCAACAGACTCATCCTCGAGCACCACCACCAGAGCTCCTGTTGCTAACTTTGTTTTTTTACTCTAAACAACGTTAACACCTTTAAAATGTCTGTCAAGACGGTTCTTAAACATATTAACGCTGGTAGAATGAACGACTGACGCGGGAAGATTATTCCATTTATCAATTACTTTAAACGAAAAGAAGTTTTTAGCGATATTAGTAATGAAACGTCTGCCACGCAACTTAAATCCGTTATTGCGAGTATTACTATTATCGAAAGTGAACAATTTGTCAAAATTTACGTTATCGATGTTATTAACGATTTTGAAAACTTCAGTAAGCTCCCCCCTTAATCTTCTAGTTTCGAGTGAATACAGGTCTAACTCTTTAATCCTATCTTCATAAGGCTTATTGCGCAATGACGGAATAAGTTTCGTGGCACGACGCTGAACCCTTTCTAACCTATCAATATCCTCACGCAAGTACGGGCACCAAAACTGAACGGCATACTCTAAATGAGGCCTGACTAGGGACTTGTAAAGGGGCAATATAATATCCTTCGATTTAAATTCGAAATTACGCGCTATGAAGCCTAACATCCTATTAGCTTTTGCGCAAGACTCCAGGCACTGGTTCCTAACCTTTAAATCCTTAAATACGCGTACGCCTAAATCTACTGTCTCGTGAACGCTCGCTAACTCCCTATCATCCATCGTGTACGTGTAATTATTGTTGCGAGAACCTATATGCAAAACTTTACATTTATCTACGTTAAATTGCATCTGCCACTTATCTGTCCACTCCATAATCCTATTTACATCGTCTTGGAGCCTATTACTATCGTCCTTGTTAACAACCTTACCGCCTATTTTAGTATCGTCCGCGAATTTTGACACGTTACTAGTCAATCCTACATCTATATTGTTAATGTAAATTACGAATAGCAATGGGCCTAACACTGAACCCTGTGAGACACCGCTACCTACATCTAACCACCCCGATTCACTACCATTAACTACGACCCTCTGTCTCCTAGCACGAAGCCATTCTTCTAACCAGTTAGCTACCTGACCGCGTATACCGTGCGCTTTGACCTTCGCAATTAGTCTCCTATGCGGAACTGTATCGAACGCCTTTTGAAAATCTAAATAAATAACGTCAGCTGCTCTATGCCTATCGTATTCGCACACTATTTCGTTATAAAATTCTAACAAATTAGTTAAACAAGACCTATGGCGTCGAAACCCATGCTGACTACTATTAATCAAATCTCTACTTACTAAGTGATCGATGATACGATCCCTAACTACGGATTCCAAAAGTTTACCGACAATTGACGTTAAGCTAATGGGCCTATAATTGCTAGCTACTGCGCGGTCGCCTTTTTTAAAAATAGGCGTGACGTTAGCTAATTTGAAGTCTTCAGGAATAATCCCCGTTTCGAGTGACTGATTAAAAATCTTCGTTAAGGGGCCTACGATAACGTCTTTCAAATCTTTCAAATGTCTGGGATAAAAAGCGTCAGGGCCTGGAGCCTTGCTAACTTTTAGCCTATCGATATAATGCGCAATCTCAGCCTCATAAACAGTTATTTCATCCAAAATAGTCTCGCTACTAAATGGAACGATATCGTCCACGTCGGGGACATTATTTACGTCTTCTACGGTAAAAACTGTCGCAAAAAAGTTATTGAAAATACCCGCCATCGCCTGAGGGTCAGAAGCCAAAGCGCCATTAACATCCACTAGAGGGCCTATGTTATCTTTTACCGGCTTACGATTATTTACGTTTTCAAAAAACTTTTTTGGATTATGTTTACTATCCGCAGCTGTAAGTATCTCTAAATTACGCTTAGCATTCCTAACTGATCTTTTAACCTGACGTCCAAGCTCGATATATCTATTAAAGTTAGCTGCCGTGCCATTGCGCTTATTAAGTCTATACGGTGCTACTGTAGTATGCGGTCTACCTACGATTCGGCGGTGTACCTTTTAATTATAGCTTCTTATCTTATTATTTTATTATTAGGTTAATTGTACGCCCTTGACGATTGGTTAGGTTAAGTCGTGATATTTTCGTTAAAACTAACGAAAATATCACGACTTAACCTAACCAATCATCAAGGGCGTACTGTAGTATGCAGTCTACCGTTAAGTATGCGGTAGTAGTATGTTTAACTTTTCATAATTCCTTAATTGTGTAAATTAAATTATAATTCCTTTCAATTCATTTTAAATTCCTTTTAAATATTTTGAACGGTAGACCGCATACTACAGTAGAAACTTAACGGTAGACCGCATACTACAGTAGCACCGTCTATACGCTCTATTACGCTCGTTTATGAACTCGCCTATTTCCCTAGTCCACCACTTCGGCCTACCACGATTTCTAACGCGCTTGGGCCTACGAGGAATAAACTCCCTTTCAATATTCCTAAAACTTTCTTTAAACGCCACCCAACGCAAATTTGTGTCATTACCCATAAATAAGTTCTCCCAGTCCACTACTCTCATCCTATCCGCAAAACTATCAAAATTAGCCCTACGAAAATCAGGGACTTCTATTACGTTACTATCCTGTGTGTTTTCTATCAATAACTTAAACCTAAGAATCTGATGATCACTACATCCTAAACTCTCGCCTACTTCTAAACCTTCGACTATATTCTCGGCGTTCGTCATCACCAAATCTAAAATATTATCACCGCGCATTGGTTCGGTAACTATCTGTCGTAAAAAGTTATCGTCCATAAACTCAACCAATCTCAAACCCTCCTCATTACCAGTAAAATTCTCGTAATTAACATTAGGGCAGTTAAAGTCTCCGACAATTATACTATTCCGATTGTCAATAAAATTACCAAGAAGTGAGTAAAATCTAGCATCTGTATCGAGGGGTTGAACGGGAGGTCTATAAACAACCACAAAATTAAAACTAATACTACGCGCCCTAACTTCAACACATATCGCATTAATTGCTGCCGGAAAATCTAACTTAACCTCGATAGCCCTAAGGGAATTACGAATATACAGCAAAACGCCTCCCCCAAACCTATGTAACCTATCATTAGTAAAGAGTTTAAAACCCGGTATATCAAGTTCCCCCAACAAGTCCCGAGTCACGGTATTTAACCAAGTTTCAGTAACAGCAACTATATCATAGTTCCCGGAATAAATTATCGCCTTAAATTCATTTAATTTATTTCTAATACTACGCGCGTTACAATAAAAGACGTTTAAGTTATTTTTTACCACGGGCCCGCGTTTTAAACTATTTATCACGTCGGGCCTGCGTTCCCCGGACCCACAACGTTTAAAGAAGGCTTCGACCTATACAGCTTTCGCACGTTTTCGTCTATTAACCTACCTAGCCTAGCATTACCTATTTCATTAAAATGCACCCCATCTTTTATAAAAAGGCTAGGATCACTGAATTCGGACCACAGCTTACGAAGGGTACATTTTCCTCAGCACAAATCTCTTCTAATTTGTTATTCAAAAATATTGTTTTTGACGTAATTCTAAGACCCAACCCGTGCCTAGGGGTAATACCTAGAACTAAAGACCTATCTGACCTCGCCTTCAAGGACCTAATTAACCCCCAATATCTCTCCAAAAGGTCATGCACTCTCGTATCGGGCCTATACGAGTCGTTGCCTCCTACCATCGTCACCAACATTGAGTGACGGGAGGCAACGTCAATCCTATCCACTTCGTCTCTAACTCTGTCAACCCTGGCCCCTGGGAGACAGACCCTCCTCCTCTTGGTTGGATGCCGTTCAACGAACTCTTTGTCCGTGTGGCGCACTAAAGAGTCCCCAATTAAAATAGTTTCCCCCTCATTCACCTCCCTTTCCAAATGGGCGAAAGGGTTCGAAACCTCGATAGGGGGGGAATTACTATCACCTAACGTACGCGGCCTAGCTCCACCCTTAACCTCTCTAAATCCCTCGCTATCTACTACTCTCGGACTAACCTTAACCTCTTCCTCAACTCTATCTAACCTTCCCGACAAGCTACCTAAACTAGAAACTAGGTTACGCACCTCACCCTTCAAATTACTAACGTCTTCAACGTTAGTATTGGTTCGGCTTCCGTCAACCGTAGCCCTACCCCTGCCCTCATTAAGCGTTGCAAGTCTTTCCGCTACCTCACATACACTGCGTTTTATGTCAACTAATTCCTCCATGAACTCGCAAAAGAAACAAACTGATCTATCGGTAATCGCCATAGGACCACCGTTATAATCCCTAAATTCCGAATACCACCGGTTAACCCTACACTTAACACACGACGCTTTCTGCGACGGCATCGCGGAGTTAAAAATTAGTTTAAACCGTCACAGGTATAAGTTAAATTAAGCCGGCACGCTATGAAAACTTCTAAATCGCTAAAAACCACTAATATTCGATTACTTAACTATAACAACGTGAATATAAACGCAAGTATATAAAATTCAAAGCTATCCAAAAGCAAAATTCTCAGCAATATACAAAAGTAGATGCAATATCAGAGAGCTCAGGAAATGCGTCCGTTCAGTATAATGATCTGCGGAGACTTTAACTTCCCATTTATAAAATACAAAAAGGTGGATAGGAATATATATATTCACCAGGACAAGGGTGGCACAAGAGAAGACCAGGAGCAAGCAAAAATGTTGATGGCTCTCACAAATGAGTTTATGCTGACACAGGAGATAACAGAAAATACCAGAAAAAATAATTGCCTGGATCTGGTATTCACGAATAACACGAACTTGATTGCTGATATAAAAATAACCCCAACCATTATCTCAGACCACAATTTAATCGAGATATCAACAAATATGACGACAGCATTAAAAGACAATACACATATTGTGGAAAGAAGTAAATTCGGGGCCTTTAACATAAACTCGAAGACTATAAATTGGGAAGCAATCAGATCGCACATGGCCCAAAT
>JAJOZX010003190.1:127500-162500 GCA_023014485.1 Bathynomus jamesi | reverse complement strand
TTATCAATATATAGCATTACCTCCCCTTCACTAACAACAATATTATCCAAAATATTACCATTATCAAAAGGTATTATGTCTATGACTGTAGGGATATTCGTTATATCTTATATAGTAAAACAGACGAAAAAAAATCGTTTAACAAGGTAGCCATTTCCTTGTTTTCAGAAACTAGCTCTTCGTTAACATTGTTCAACGGCTCCAAAACACTTTTTACTGGATTTCTATTGTTGAATTGAAAGAATCGCTTGGGGATTGCTTTACCGTCAAGAGCTATGGAGATTTCAAATTCGCGCTTGGACTTTTTTATTACACTTTTCGCTTCACGCCTTCGACATATGTAGTTGTTTCGTAACCACAAATTGTCTTTATCGCACTTATGTAGCCTATAAGCTCTATCTCTACTCTTTATAATGTCTAGTACTCTAGAAGTAAACCACAAGGGCTTGTTGTTTACTTTCGCACACTTAATTTTGTACGGTATACATTCCTCATTTATAGTCCTAAATACTGTTTCAAACGATTCCCACAGTATACCTGTTAAAACAATCTTATTAGTTTTTTCCTTTAGTCGATCTAGCAAGCAGTTCTTCCGATCTAGAATTTAAAACGTTATTAGTACCGAAATGAATAACGTATGTTGTGTCCCCAGCGGTATCGTCTGTAAAATGGTCAACACTATTAGTTATATCCTCCACCCTTGCACCAGAGTAGCAGTAACGGCGCCTACGACGAGGGTTTCTCATAGAATTCCTCGAGCTGCCCTCGAACAATGGGATCGCCAACGAGTCGTATTTCCGGTTCATCAGCATCTTCGAAACCTAAAACAGAAAACTTATTGGCTGTTATTACTGGTAGACAAGTCTTAGGTTTTCTCAATGGGGCTCCAATACGCACTCGAACGAAGGGTTGGGAACTAGGGAAAGAGAGAGGGCTATTAGTACTATTTATATTATTAGTAGAAACTGAGGGAGGAGGGGTCGTAACTGGAGTCTCAAGGGATTCTAATTTTGCCGTCCGGAGCATCACGTTTTCTTAAAGCCTCACTCTGGCCTCCCTCTCACGTTCTAACTCGTTCCTCACGACTTCCATGCTTGAGCACCACCTGCAAACTAACTGTTCATTATTATTAGCCATTGTAAACGCGTAAGAAGCAAATTTCCTTTCACAGCGACTGCAAGTATTTGATGAGGGTGCCATGCTCTTAATTAGTTAAAAAACAAAAAACAAAAAAAACGAGGGTTTGGAAATTAATAAATTACAACGGAGGTCTACCGCGTGCTTATTGTGCCGTCACCTGCGCAAACCCGCAAAAATGTCGTGAAACGGAGAAACAGGTTCTTGTAACAAAAATTTATACTAAATGAATATGTAATTAAGCTACCGACGAAAGATCTGTAAAAGAAAAAGTATTAATAAAACTTATCTGTCCGCTATTCGACCGACTGTTTTCTTTACGTTTTTCCTTTTTCCCATGGTGGGTGACCACACTCTACTTTATCCCCCGAAGGAAGGGAAAATGAACCTTATGAAACCAAGTTTTCTGATAGATTTGAAAAAAAAGTCAAACAAGGGAATTTCAACCTTATGAAACCTCGTGTAGTAATAGATTCGGGAAACAAACAAGGCAAGCCACGTGCACTAGCCATGGTTTAATCAAATAATATTAGTGATGAATAAAGTCAATAAATGAAATGTATTTGTTAATGAATGATTAGTAACATGAAGTAATTTAGTTAAGAATGTACCAAAACACGATTTTTTTCTTTAAAGACACTTCAACGAAAACCACTTATTCAATTGGTAACACTGGACACTCAATAAAACACGTCTGTTCACAAGGAAAGACTGATCACATGAGGAAAGACTGATGTGTGTGTGTGTGTGTTTATATATAATGTGTATGTATACTCACACACACACACACCATATATAATATATATATATATATATATATAAACACGTATACACATACACACACACACACATATATACACACAAGCACATATATATATACAATATATATATATATATATATGATGAATAAAACCACGAAGGAAAGGAAACACAGAATGGTGCTCAAGCGCTTTCGTCTAATGACATCATCAGGAACACTGAAGTACATAAAGAGTTACGCCTATATATATGTTACAGAAAAAATTTATATATATATATATATATGTATATATATATATATATATATATAATATATATAAATAAACGGAGAAATAGAATTAAAGGATTGGGAGGGGCATACAAATTTGTAAGGAAAAACTATCGATTTTTAGCACAAGATTAAATGAATTGTTTCCAACCATTGTTATAGATAAAAAAAAAAATATATATATATATATATATATGCAAATAACTGCAATGACCGCGCAGTATATAAATGAATAGAAACGACATAAGTATTAAGGAACGTTTCCGCACACGAGGAGGAGAGATAACGAAATAATGAAAAATGAGGCGAACCGCCTGGGAATCGAACCCAGGGCCTTCCAATTGCCGGTCGGACGCTCTACCATTATGCTACGGACCTCACTCAATCACAAATCGAAATTCTCCCAAATAGGGCAGAAACCAATGCCCTCAGAGAGCACCCTCGCAAATCGTGAATATGCGCAAATAACTGCAATGACCGCGCAGTATATAAATGAATAGAAACGACATAAGTATTAAGGAACGTCCGGCAATTGGAAGGCCCTGGGTTCGATTCCCAGGCGGTTCGCCTCATTTTTCATTATTTCGTTATCTCTCCTCCTCGTGTGCGGAAACGTTCCTTAATACTTATGTCGTTTCTATTCATTTATATACTGCGCGGTCATTGCAGTTATTTGCGCATATTCACGATTTGCGAGGGTGCTCTCTGAGGGCATTGGTTTCTGCCCTATTTGGGAGAATTTCGATTTGTGATTGAGTGAGGTCCGTAGCATAATGGTAGAGCGTCCGACCGGCAATTGGAAGGCCCTGGGTTCGATTCCCAGGCGGTTCGCCTCATTTTTCATTATTTCGTTATCTCTCCTCGTGTGCGGAACGTTCCTTAATACTTATGTCGTTTCTATTCATTATATATATATATATATATATATATATATATATATATATATATATATAAATATATACAAATTTATACTTGAAATCTGCCCGGGTTTTAGCACTCTGCCCTTTTTGTATATAAAAATTGAAAAATTATCGATTTTTAGCACAACATTAAATGAATTGTTCCAACCAATGTTATAGATAAAAAAAAAATAAAAATAAAATAATAATAATAATTTACAAATTATACTGGAAATCTGCCCGGTTTAGCACTCTGCCCATTTTTTTGTATAAAAATTGAAAAATAAAAGTTATTAGAGTGGCATACAAGTTTACCAAAGATTTAGCGTTCTACCCATCTTATCTAAATCTGTTCTGAAGGAATTCAAAACAACAGGATCGAGTGTGAAAAAGACCTTTGCTTATGTTGAAGTTATTTGTAAGTTGGATAATGGCAGACTCAAGAATATTTCTATTAACAATGTTGCTAGAGTGAAATAAAACTGAAGCATTATATATATAAAAAACACACATATATATAGGTATATCTATATATGTATATGTATATATGTGTATATGTATTTGTATATATGTATATATATATTTATATATATGTGTATATATGTGTTTATATATATTTATATATATATATATTTATATATATATATATATATATAATATATGTTGTGTGTGTGTGTGTATATATATATATGTGTGAGTGTGTGTGCATGTATATATATATAATATGTGTGTGTGTGTGTGTGCGTGTATATATATATATATGTGTGTGTGTGTGTGTATATGTATGTATATACTGTATATATATATATATATATATATGTGTGTGTGTGTGTAAAAATTAACAATGAATAATCAATATTCAGTTTACATGAGAACCGAAATCGCTTAACGCGAGTTGATAGAATTTTAATTTGTTGCTTTCTATTTTTGTTCCAGTGTCACAACCATGCGACGTACCATTTCTATGGTTTAGTCGTATCCGTATTTCCATTTTTCATTTGTTATAGAAGTTATTATAATTAATTATGATTGTCTTGCATCAACCCGTAGTGTACTTAGTCCTTATTACCACTCTGTCTCCAATTCGTTCCTTTTAAATCCTCCCATTATTTATACGTGTTCATTCGTACATCCATGTCCTTTCTTGACCTTTATCTTTTGTTAATTTTATTACTCATTCATTCAGCTACCTATTGTCTATCATTGTCAACCTGTTGTATGACTACCCATATGTGTACAATACTTTGTGCATTCGACTTGTCCCTGATGATCATGATTATGTACATACATAGAAACGTACATGTACATACGTTTACGTGTATGCGTTTTATTTTTTATTTTTTATTATTTCACCTCCCGCAATGAACTCAAAAATGCTTATGCGAAGCGTTCAAATTCCGCTCTCCACAGCAAAATCAAGCATCTGAATCGAAATCCTCTCTCTTGCTTCTGTTACAAATTTATAACAAGGTGTTATGTTGTATGTTATATTATGTTATATACGTATGTGCCCATGTACTTTGCATTATATTTCTAACATCTTAATTGTCTATTAATATGAAATACTGTAAATACAAAAGTTATAGTAACTGTTTAATTGTAATTAACTGTAATAATTTAATATAATGTAATGTACTTCAATGAACTGTAATTGGTGATAATGATTTATAATGTAATTAATGTACTTTTAAAAAACTATAATCGGCGATAATAAACGAATATGAATTAATTGGTACTCATTATCATAATTGTAATGAACCAAAATTGCAATGTACTCAGTCATGTAGTTAGATTGTACTTAATGTAGTACTCCGAAATTATATCGCCAGCAGTTCTTTTGATCTATAATTAAAACGTTATTAGTACCGACATGAATAACATACGTTGTGTCCTCAGAGGTATCGTCTGTAAAATGGTCAACACTATTAGTTATATCCTCCACCAGGGTAGCAGTAACGGCGCCTACGACGAGGGTTTCTCCCACAGAATTCCTCGAGCTGCCCTCGAATAATGGAATCGCCAACGAGTCGTATTTCCGGTTTATCAGCATCTTCGAAACCTAAAACAGAAAACTTATTGTTTGTTATTACTGGTAGACAAGTCTTAGGTTTTCTCAATGGCGCTCCATCACGCACTCGAACGAATGGTTGGGAACTAGCGGGAGAGAGAGGGCTATTAGTACTATTTATATTATTAGTAGAAACTGAGGCAGGAGGGGTCGTGACTGGGGTCTCAAGGGATTCTAATTTTGCCGTCAGGAGCATCACGCTTTCTTCAAGCCTCACTCTGGCCTCCCTCTCACGTTCTAACTCGTTCTTCACGACTTCCATGCTTGAGCACCACCTGCAAACTAACTGTTCATTATTATTAGCCATTGTAAACGCGTAAGTGGCAAATTTCCCTTCACAGCGACTGCAAGTACTTGCTGGGGGTGGCATGCTCTTAATTAGTTAAAAAACAAACAAAAGAACGAGCGTTTGGAAATTAATAAATTACAACGTAGGTCTACGCGTGCTTATTGTGCCGTCACCTGCGCAAACCCGCAAAAATGTCGTGAAACGGAGAAACAGGTTCTTGTAACAAAAATTTATACTAAATGAATATATAATTAAGCTACCGGCGAAAGATCTGTAAAAGAAAAAGTATTAAAAAACTTATCTGTCCGCTATTCGACCGACTGTTTTCTTTACGTTTTTCCTTTTTCCCATGGTGGGTGACCACACTCTACTTTATCCCCCGAAGGAAGGGAAAATGAACCTTATGAAACCAAGTTTTTTGAGAGATTTGAAAAAAAAGGCAAACAAGGGAAGTTCAACCTTATGAAACCTCGTGTAGTAATAGATGTTTGTGTGTGTGTATGTGTGTTTATATGACGCGTTCGGTGGAGAAGGGGCGAACGCAACATTTTCGAATTATGCCACAAAATGCAGTTAAAGTTTGTAAACTTTAAACCTTTGTATTTTTCCGGTTTATTGAAATGTTGTATGAATTTGAACACATATTTGAGTAAAATATTGTTGTGTAATATGTCGATATAATAAAACGCCAAGAAATTTTACAATATTATTTATTGATAGCTTCTGATGTTAACTGGTGTAATCCATTATTTGGTCCTCTTCGTCGAATGTTGTACTATTACCTGCTTCAACTGTTTCGGTTTCTTCCAGTTGAGTCGTGAAATTCTCCTGTAGTAATCAATGCTTACAATCTTTTCTTCGGGATAATTACTAAACATCCAAACATTATAGGCACTATACAAACTCTTCACTGAATTAATAGGACCTGAAGCTAAGAATACTCTATTAGGAGAATGGGCTCGTGAGTAATGACTCGTAAAGTAGGTAACATTTTAATGTGTTCCTTTACTCTTTCAAGCCTCACTTCATCAATTCTATTTGTTGGTATATTCTTTCCTCTTAAATCCTTCTCAAGAACACCTAGTTCACTTTGTTTTCTTACAGCATTCCGTACGCGTTTTTCTGTGAGACCATGAATATAAGAAATGCTTTTATACAGATTTGATGCACCACACCGTCAGACATTACTGTATACTTAAAAGTAATGTTTCTTCGACTTACATCTTGTTTGGTGTATCTTCGTTTAACAGTACCTCTAGAAAAAAATCGCTGTATGTAGCCATTCTGTTCATCAAAACAATCAATCTGCCAAAAAGCATAAAAATATTTTTGAAACTCCTTGCAAATTCCCAACTTTAGCGAAACACAAATCTTTGCAAGTACAGGGTGGTCCTATAACACGTTTACTAACAATTTTGTTCGTATAACAGCTTCTATACACCTGTCCAGAATTTCTCTTACACTTCATTTTCTGTCTTTTACAATTTTGTATGTTCTTAGTTCTCTTTCGGCCAACCATAGTAGAAGGGCAATTTTCAATTCCATTTTGAACCATTACAGATTCATTTTCAGACATAATACAAATGAAACTTCACAACAAATTCGCTGACACAACAAACATTGCACACCGAACAAACTATAGATAATGAGGTGGCTATTCGTCTCTACACCACCTGAACTCCTCGATGAACCTATCTCGCTAGTTTATCACCTGTCTTTAAACCTAAATTTTACCGTGAAAGAGTGCAGACTGACATCTAATTTTTTGCATAGGTAAAGCAAAGGTTTTAAAGGATAATTATACGACAAAAAACTCATTTTCGAATTTTGTGGCGTTCGCCCCTTCTCCACCGAACGCGTCATATATAATGTGTATGTATACTCACACACACATACATATATATTAGGGCGGAGTGAAAAACTCATTTTCGAATTTTCAAATTGGCTAGTGTGGAAAATGTGTGGAGTAGTGAGAAAATAAGCTGGTATAAATTTAAAATCATAACATTAATATCTTCAGGTGCCACAATGACCTTCATATTGAAAAAAAATTGAAAAAAGCAGATTTTAACCAATAATTACAGAAGAGTCCACGATGCACAATAGACAAGAATTTATTCACACTTGTATAAAAATAGCTCAGTCAACCTTTAAAAAAAGTTTCTATTCTCTAAAAACAGTTTTCTATAGTCAGCTCACTCAGCTGTCACGTGAGTACCTTGGTTCAGTGTAGCTGTCGCTCTCGTAGCAGGTGGGTGTTCTGTTGTTGGCGTTACTCAGATAGTCTAAACTATATTTCTTATATATTTTGCATTTCTGTATTGTGTTGCCCTAAGTTTGCCATGTACTATTAACTGAAATTAACGTGTAATTGATATTAGCTCTTTCTTTTTCAGATTTGTATACTTTCAAAATGTCTCGAGTTTGTGCAAAATCAACCAGGGCCTCAACTGAGTGCCCCATGTTTGGTATGGGGGAAGATTTGTGGCACAGGAATCTTCCTACATACGAAGGAGTTTTTAAATATTACTTGTTTGTAAGAAACGATTTGAAACAGAATACTAATAAAGATCCTTCAGTATCTCAAATATTAGAACAAGTTGTTGATAAATTGAAAACAATTTGGGAAAGTGCTTCCGTCCCAATTCTGTCAGACAGGCGAATTGAAACAATGTTCAGAAGCTACCACGAAAAGTATCGTGTCATTATGAAGCCATACCAAAGCAGAAAAAATTCTGAAGCTTACAAAGCAAAGATTGATATGTTCAAAAAAGAAGCACACACGAAACTTTTTTGACATTGCAGCGTGCAAGTGCAAAGTACTAACACAATGTTCTTGTCCAAAGAAAAAACGGTTCCAAAGGAAGAAGTGACGTTCCTCTTAGATCAAAGGAGTGAAAGAAAACTGTTTATTGATAGAGAGTAGATATTACACTCTCAAAGAAAAAAGCATCTACGTTGCTAAGAAAGCAAAAAGAAGCTGTGAGGCTCACCAAAGAATCTTCACAGGAGAAATTGCAGGATACAAATGTTGAATTATCATCATCGACATCAAATAGTGAAAGTGAATCTGGCGAAATATCGGACGATTACATTTCCAGAGCCAGTTAGCTCGAAGAGAAAGCTCGAACAACTGAAGAACAATTATTCAAGAAAAGGAAAACTACAAATCTCCTTCAGTGGCTACTGCTTGTGACAGGACTGCAGTTTCAGATCGAGCTGCAGCATTCATGTTAGTGCAGTATTGCAAGATATTGGAGAAGTTTCTATTGACAAACATCTGAAGTAGTGGATAGGAGTAAAATCAGAAGAGAAAGACAAAAGAAGAGATCAGAAATTATGAAAGATCAAAATCAGGTCCCAATCAGAGATCTATTTTGATGGTCGAAAAGATTCTACACTCTTCCGAGAAAAAAAAGAGTCAAAGTATATCAGAAGAAGGGAACAGAAGAACATACCACTTTAGTGAGAGAACCTGGTTCAGATTATTTGGGCATTATTCTGTGAATTCTGGATCAGCTGAAGAAATATGTGAAGAATGTTTGAGTATATTGGAAATAATGACATGAACCTGGAAAACCTTGTTGCCATTGGATGCGATGGTGCAGCAGTCAACACTGGAGAAAAGGGAGGCGTTATAAGGCTTATAGAATTGAAGCTGAAGAAGCCAGTTCAACATTTAGTGTGCCAGCTCCATGCCAATGAATTGCCATTACGCCATTTAGTTGCAAAGCTGGATGAAAAACATCTGGCCCCCGCGATTCACCGGTCCTATTGGCAGGGAATTAGAGAACTGTGAGAGTCTTCCTATTGTCGAGTTTGAAAGGATTGATGCTGAGGAACCAAATGTAGACTGTGAAGATCTTAGCACCGACCAAAAATACTAATTGATATTCATCAGGCCATAACAAGGGATATTGCTCTCCAGATCTTGCTCATCGTAGTCCAGGCAAAATGGCACATTCACGATGGCTGACTACAGCAAATCGTTTGCTTCGTCTATACGTTTCAACTGTAAGTCCATCTGAGAACCTCATGAACATTGCTTCTTTTATAATGAAGGTCTACATCCCAATGTGGTTTTCTATTAAGCAAAGTACGTCTTTTGTCAATGGCTCAAAACATGTTTTCAAAACTATTGAACTAACAAGAACACTGAATGACGAAGTAAAGGTATTGTAAACCCTGTCATACAAAGAAATGCATTTTTTGCAAATCCAGAAAATATTCTAGCATCAATGATTTCATGATGACCGCAGCGCCATAAGAGAATTAGCGTGGACGAATAAAGAAAGCAAGGCAAACAAACAAGGAAAAGTTGTGAGGCGTTTCACAGTACCTGTTATTCAATTTGAAGCTACTGATTATACTGATTTAATTAATTGCAAAAAATGCATGTCACTGAACCACTGTGACAAGACACCTGACAGAAAATGAGATTGAAGAATTCATAGAAAACAAGAGTACCCCTCCATTCGAGAAATTCCCTTGTCATACACAAGTAGTAGAAAGAATGGTAAAATTAGTGACTGAAGCATCATCAAAGTATTTGGATTGAACGCGCGAGATGGCTTCATAAGATCAACACTTCAGTCACGTAAAAAAATGCCATCATTCGAAAGTAAAGCTGAATATAAAGTTTAAATAAAACGTTAATAGAAAAAAACATGCGCAAGGATGGGTGGTTGGGAGGGCATGGGTGGAGCTCGACACGCAGCCACCTCCTCGTGGTGAGTTCTGGATTATTTAGATCATTAATCAAAAGAACATTGATCTAAATAAACTAAGAGCTGCGTAATTCAGTAACTATTTTGGTAATTGAACACTTAATATATAATAATAACAAGTAAGTTTCAGTTATTGTACTAATGCAGAATATAAGAAATCATTATATTTCACTTTCTCGACGGCTTTGCGGCACCTGAAGATATAATTTTGCAGGACTATATTTATGCACAGTTATTATCTATAGCACCCACATATTTTCCGCACTAGCCATATTTGAATTTCGAAAAATGTTTAAAAACCTCATTTCGATCCGCCCTAATATATATATATATATATCTATATATATATATATATACACACCACACACACACGTATATACACACTCACATATATATATATAAAAAACACATATATATATAGGTATATATATATATGTATATGTATATATATGTGTATATGTATATATGTGTAAATGTATATATGTATTTGTATACGTATGTATATATATTTATATATATGTGTATATATGTGTGTATATGTATGTATATATATGTGTGTGTGCGTATATGTGTGTGTGTGTATATGTGTGTGTATATATAAATGTATGAGTGTGTGTATATATGTATATATATATATATATATATATAAATATATACATATATGTGTGTGTGTATATATATATATAAGTGTGTGTGTGTGTGTATGTATGTATATACTGTGTATTAGGGTGGATCGATTTTACATTTTTTTCGATTTCCATATTCTAATAGAGACAAAAACTTGCGCATGCATGAGAAAATAGCCTCTGCAAAATCTTAGCTTAATAGGTAATCATCTTCTGCCCCCGGCAGAGCGATGAAAATCATATTTTAGTAGTCAAAAACGTATTTTTAAACCCTAGCCTAGAGTCATAAAATTTTGCGTGTGTTATTTCATGCCTAAGCAACGATATAAATGCTATGGGAAATATATAAATGCATTATTTAAGACAAAGAGCCGATCTGAAAATATGTATAATTGTCCCGTAGTGTAAATCCTTACGGTACAAAAGAGTTCGTCTCCGACGAATTGTATTCTAAACCTTGAACCCAAAATTCCTTTGTTCTGATATCACAGAGTGTGCATTCTTTCATGCGCGGAGAAATCCAATGTAATCCGTATAAATCCACATAAATCCCATTAATCCGTATAAATCCACATAAATCCCATAAATCCGTATAAATCCATAAATCCCAGTAATCCAAATCTAAATTGTTAGATGCGAGGTGCATATGAAAATATGCACATCGCATGAATTCTTCGATCCCTCCGCGTCTCTATTATTGTCAGCATCACGTGATGCAAGGCAAGCGTCTATAAACACTCAGTTTTTATATTTTTTATTATTAAATTTTCCTAAAAAACCTGATCTATTCCCATAGATAAAGCATAATTGTGTCAACCTATAGCCCACCAGATTTCCCCTAGCTCGACCTACTCGCATACCAAATTTCAGCTCTTCCTAACCCCTATTTCTCTTTTCCAAAGAATCACGCAAAAGTGATTCTCTCGATTATGAAATTCATTTGCGCCCTGTAAATTCCTTCCAAATCAGTTCCCTTTTGTATAGGTTCGACCCTCCTTCCAGGCCGCCCCCTGGCGCCTCTCGATCCTACAATTATGCTTTACTATCAAAAGAAAAATGTAAATTCCGCGAAACCTATTTCGATCATGATTGGTTCGCCCCCGGAACTCTCCCGAAGTTCCATCTCCCAATCGAGGCAGTAAATTAACGTCGCCTCCGCTTAAATTCGAATATGGAAAACTATTATAGGCGCTTGCTGTTAGGCTCCGCCCGTAAGAGGGTGACCCTTAGTTTACCTCGTCTCCGCCTACCCCGAGGTTATAAAAACCCCGAGAGCGTCGGAAACGAGGTTCTTTGCTTTCTGACAATCTTCATACGTAAACTCTGTGACCTAAGTCTGTAATATTCCTGCAGTGGCACTACCCCTCCGGTCAATTAGCTTCCATTTGATAATGGAACTTAACTTCAGATATATATAAAAATTGTATATTGAGCTTTAGTCAACCTGTTCAAAGTTAATTTTACTAAGTAATTTAATTTAATTAATTTAATTTCATTTAATTAATTAAATATTATTTTTGATATAAAAAGAATTCTGTATTCAAAGTGAATTATTAAAAAGACTCTGTTAAATTGAGTTAGTCGTTTCCATTCACCGCACCAACTTTACAACCAATTGGGGTCAGTGACTTCCACACACATTGTTGACTAGGCGCGAGCGCCGAGTGCATCCACTGGTAACCCGAGAGTGACGTGTCTATTATCCTTCGGATATAATTCCGACTCCAACCAAGGGGACCAACCCTGGTATTCATTGTCCGTAGTCGTCTAAAACAAATCGAGGGCCCTTTTAGGGACGTACCCCTCGACACTGGAGGTCCCACACCGAGACGCAGAGGACCCAGGAACCCCCAGGACCCGGAATTTGGGTGAACGAAGTCTTGCCCATCTCGCCCCGGGTTCTCCCTCACTCCTCTCGGAAGGCGCCAAGGCTGTACATGACGTCACCGTCTAGCCCTTGTCTCATCAGCGAGTGACCTTCAAATCGAGAGAGACGCCAGCTGATGCCACGTCACGAAGTCGCCTCAGTTTCCTCTCTCGGTCACTTCACGCGAACGTTTTACGTTTGAGTGATAATTGAACGTAACTATTAAGTATCACTGATTACCTTTAACCCAATTATAATCTTTAAATTGTGTACACAGTTTATACACTAATCATTAACATTACTTTTGCCATCGTAATAATTCACGGTGAATGGTGACTAGTAATACTAACTACAAACAAACGTTAAGAAAATTTTAATTTTCTTTTTTTTTTTTCACTTTGAGTAAGTGGGATCCGTGAAGTGATTTTACCACTTAATAATTTTTCTTAATTATCAAACTTAGTGTAAATTAACGTGTAATTTTAATTAATTACGTAATAGTGAAATACGCTATTATTGTGACTAAGTAGTCATTTATTATTATTTTTCTTTAACGATTTTAATAAGTGAATTATTTTAAATTCGTTTTCATTATTGAATTACCGAGTGTAATATTTTACTTTTTATTTCTGTAATTGAATAGGTTAGGTAGGGTTAGGTTTTCTTTTCATTTTAATTGTTTTACTTGGTGCTACGGAAATTACGCTTGTGACCTAATTGCAGGCCACATCCGTGATTACGATTGGGGCACGACTAGGGTACTTCCTTGCGAACTCAGGCAGAGGGTAGGATCCACCACCGCTGGAACTCACGTTGCCATCGTTAGGATCGAGGATACGAAAGGGACTTTGTGTGGGACTCTTCATTCATTGGAGACCAACGATTCGACAATCGGATTACAAGTAACCTTTTGCTATCCCAACCTTTATTTTTTTCTTATTTCGTTTTTTTTATTACTATGATAACACCTATTTAAGGAGAGTGATAGAACAAAACTGGCATAACTTGTTTTTTTTAGCAATCACGTCGTTCCTGATATACGTTATTTTAGTGTGTTACTGCAGTTGTTGAGGTTTCCTCGATTGTTTTGCGTTTGATTAAGTTAACCGAATTTTTAAACTTCTAATTTTTTTTAATTAAATAATTAGTAGTTTACTTAATTTGGACCATCCCCCCCCCCCAAAAACAAAACAAAACAACGCAAACACGCTGATACTATATATACTAGGACCACACAGCCAAAACACACTTCAATTGTTTGTTTTCGCGCGTGACGTGTATGCCACATTCCGATTCCGATTCCGATTCAGACCGGGAATTTTTATTACCACTTACACCTCCACGCCCGTCCTTCCCCAAACGTCGCCGCATTCCCAACATCAACATGGCTGACACTAACACTGCTTCCACTGCTGCTGCCGCGACCGCGCCTGCCACGAATATTACGTATTCCAGGTTACTCAACTTACCGGCGTCCGTTCCAAGATTTAAGGGAACCGTCGCGGGAAAGACCACCGAGCCACTTGTTCACCACTGGCTCCACAAACTGGAAGTATATTTCGAGAATGAGAAGGTGATCACGGACAAGGATAGATCTTGGAAGCACAACGGTTTGTAGATCTAGAAGAAGGGTCAGCATCGAAGTTTGTTGACACTAACCCCGACTTAGAAGCGGCCACTACATGGACCCAGTATCGTCGGATTCTCTTGGACAATTTCCGAGATGTCAGCGACACTCAACCATTTGTGGCCATGACAAATTTGTTCCGATTGCGTTGGCAGGATGGTGAAGATTTTATGGAGTTTAGGAATCGCATTCAAGGCACTATGAATAGTGTCATCTTAGCCCTTGACGGAGCTTTTGATTATAAAATGTCCTCGCAAACGGCGAAGATATTGTCCTTTTCGGCCATGTATGCGAACCTACCAAGTCACCACCAAGTTAGATTCCAGAAACACGCGGATCTCACCGCGTCGTTAGCAACGGTCGTGAACAAAATGAAGGAGTCGTGTCCAAACTCAACTGATCTGAATATTCGTCAACCGAGGGAAGAACGAACCAAAACCTCCCAGTCCATCCGTTATGCTACCGAACAAACAGGAAGGCCCCAGAAGCAAAAGTTTGCTTCTGCAACGCCCGCGCCGTCGAACCAGTCTCGACCAAACTCATCGCGACAGACTCCCCCAAGTTCGCCCCTACGGTGTTACAACTGCTGTCAAGTAGGACATGGTATAAAACAATGCAGGGCGGCTGCTTATTGCGATTCCTGCAGGGAATCCGGTCACCGGCGGGGAGATCGTCCCAAATGCCGGGAGAAGGGTGCACCGCCCCAGCGACGGGATGAGTGGTCCAAAGGATCTCGACCTCCCAGGAGGCCAAAGAAAAGGGATACCCTGAGGGAACCCCCTCTTATATAACTAACCCTAACCCTAATCTATCGAACCAGGAAGTTCGAAATATTTTTACAGAATGTTTGACCGAGCTGGGATACACCAGATCACCAGCCTTAGAACTGGAAAGTCGGGAGACGACCAATCTGCCCGATGATTTTTTAGAGGACCTGCCGGCTCCAGGATTCCAGTAAGAGGACGAGCCGGGTTGCCCTCCCCAGGGGTAGCTATTCCGTTGTGGGAAAAACCAGGAGTTACTGCTCCACTTAAGGACCCCGAGGGCCCTGCACGGAATAATCCAGATACCACTGTAGAATCCTTTAAGTTCCCCTTTTCAGAAATCCCTTGCATTGAACCCGAGACCTATGAGTCTCGTCCCGCTTCACAGAGAATTGTGGCAAACTCTGTTGACGTTCCCACGTCATATGTTTGCACAATTAGTAATACGTTTGAAGATGCTGTTATTCCACTTCGCGTTCGAAGTGTAGATATGTTTGGTTTACTAGACACAGGTAGCAACGCTAACCTGATTAAACAGTCTAGTTTGAATAAAATTCCGGGAGTTTCCAAATTGGAACTTTTCCCGTCGAAGGTTGTTTTGAAGAACGTTAATGGAGGAACCATACCCTCCATGGGGCAAGTTAGACTTAAACTGAAACTCGGCAAGTTAGGCTTTGATGCCGATTGCGTAATCGTACAAGACTCTATGCACTTTCCTACCGACATTTTACTCGGTTATCCCTTCCTAAAAGGAAATGGTTGGGATCTTAAGTTTGAAACCAACGTTGTCCAAGTGCACGGACAACTTATTCCGTTAGTGAATACGGAGTCGAACCCAGAGGTTCGTTTTTCAACTGCTGTTGAAGCAGAGTTGAAGGTTTTTTCGGAAGATGTTCCCGATTTTGATGGAACCCTACAGGATTGTTGTAATCCTAGTAATGGAGGGATTCCATTTTTTCCGGCTTTGTCGCCGTGTGATGGTTTAGAGTCGGGTGAAAATCCCGTTGCACGCCAAGTCCGGCGTTCCTTGAAAGTTAGTTCAGAGTCTGTTCCAACCGATGAGTTTCAGTTGAGAGTTAAGGAAGAATTCGTTCTTGAGCCCAACCAACAGGTCTGCTTCCGCGTAATTGTTACCTTTAACGATGGTACTTACGTGGATCCTGCGACTTCAGTAGTCGTGGAGAATGTTCTTGAAAACCAAGTTCAACATTCAGGCTTAGTAATTGCACGCAGTCTGTGCACTAGCGAAGAGGCAACTATCCCTCTACTGTGCGCTAATGTTGGTTCCGAATCCATTACGTTACAACCTAATACGGTAATAGGCAAGGCCTATTTGGCCCAAGCTGAGCCTATTCGTATTTCTCACGACGTACGCAGGTGTACTCCTGGAGGCGTACCTCAGCAAACATTACGTGCTAATTACAAAGCATGTCTAGAGTCCGATCCCGCAAATTCTTTCCTTTGCAGCGACCCGGACTTGTTTGACCAATTATTGGACTTCTTGGTCGAACACGAAAGCATCATCGCACTCAAGGGTGATGCTTTGGGACGTTCAAACCTCGTCCCCTTTCATATTAATCTCGCGGATAACACAAAGCCCATCTACATTCCGCCATATCGCGTTCCGCACTCCCAGCAGTTGGTTGTTGAGGAACACGTGAAGGAAATGTTAGATTTGGATGTTATCCGACCGTCGGTTAGTCCTTGGTCTTCTCCGTTGATCCTGGTCAAGAAGAAGGACGGAACGTTAAGGCCGTGCATCGACTACCGACGCCTGAATAAAGTGACCGTTCCAGACCGATTTCCGCTTCCCAACATGCAGGAGGTCATTCAATATGTTGGTAAAGCTAAATATTTTACCTCGCTGGATTTAGCTTCAGGGTACTGGCAGATGTCTCTGTCTCCAGAGTCACGGCCATGTACTGCGTTCACTACCAACCAGGGCCATTACGAGTGGAATGTTTTGCCATTCGGGTGCCGAAACGGTCCTGCGAATTTCTCTCGACTTATGAACATTGTGTTGTCCGGATTATTAGGGTCTCATGCCTTAGTCTATCTAGATGACATAGTGATCTATAGCGATACAGTCGAAGAACATTTCGTACGTCTTGCCAAAGTCTTCAGACGTCTTTCGAACGAGAATCTCAAACTAAAATTGACTAAGTGCCAATTTTTCCGATCCTCGCTTGTGTATTTAGGATTTCTTCTTGCCTCTGACGGAATCCGACCGGATCCCGCCAAACTTCAGGTTCTCCTAAATTACCCTGTTCCTCGAAACGTTGATGAAGTGCGAACCTTTATCGGGTTTGTAGGATTCTATCGCAATTTCATTCCTAGGTTTTCAGACATAGCCGCTCCTTTGACCAATTTGTTCAAAAAGAAGGCTACTTTTGAATGGAATTCTGAGCATCAGGAAGCCTTTACTGATCTCCGCGACAAACTCCTGCAAGAACCCATACTGCAGTTCCCGGATTTTGGTAAACCTTTTATAGTAGCCACGGACGCTTCTAACTACGGGTTAGGTGCCGTCCTACTCCAAGAAGTAGAAGGTACCGAACTACCTGTGGCTTATGCGAGTCGGTTACTATCCAAACCCGAACGTAACTATTCAGGGACTGAACGAGAAGCTTTAGCCATCGTATGGGCCCTGAAGAAGTTCAAGAATATTATCTACGGGTATAAAATAACAGTAAAAACGGACCACGCTCCGTTAACCTCTATATTTTCTAAAAAACTACCCGACGGGCGATTAGGTCGCTGGGCTCTTACCGTCCAGGACTTTAGCCCCGAATACGTTCACCGTCCCGGAAAACTCAACGTTCTCCCGGATTGTTTATCCCGAATAAATAAACCCGAAGAGGTCCGTGGAATTCATCGGATTGAGACTATTCCCAATTTCGATAGAGACACGCTCTTCGAGGCACAACGCAAGGACTCGTATATCTCTAATTTGGTGCAGCAATTAAAAGCCCAACCAAATTCGGAACTTCACCAGTTGTATGCTTTCCAGGATCAAATTTTGAATTATCAAATTTCTCCTGGGCAATACGTGGCAGAAGTTCCCGAGAGTCTTCAAGACGTGGCAATAAACTTTGCCACGACAGCGTTTGTGCTGGGCATCCCGGAATTGAACGAACCCTAAAGTTGGTCCAAGCGCGTTACCATTTCCCACTCACGCGCACCAAGGTAACAGAACATTGCAAGGCATGCTCAGCATGTGCCAGGCATAAAGGAGCGCGTCCGCCCACCGCGCATATGCATGCGTACCCCGTTCCTGTTAGACCTTGGGAGCGCGTAGGAATGGACGTGATGGGCCCCTTTATCCAAAGTCGAAATGGAAACAAATACGTTGTCGTTTTCACCGACCATTTTACCAGGTATAATGAAATTGTACCTGTGCCTGCCCATACATCGGAGATAATTGCCAAGTGTTTACTCGAACGAGTAATTCAACGGCACAACACGCCGGTCGTGTTGCTCTCGGACAACGCTCGGGAATTTACCTCCGCGATGTTCGTAGAGTTATGCAAACGTCTCCACATCCAAAAGGTACAAATAACACCGTACCATCCGGCAGCAAATGGTCTGGTTGAGAGGCAGAACGAAAAGATCCTTAACGTCCTACGACATCTCGTGGACGCGGACCAACGTAATTGGGACGAGTGCATCTCCATGGTGCAGTGGACTGTTAACAACAACCACAGTCAACTCATCGGGGACACCCCTCATTTTAGATTGTATCATTACGATGCAAGATTTCCTTTCGACCTCCCAAACGACTCCACCGAAGAGGGATTTGACCTACAGGAACCTCAACGCTATGCGGACGACCTGGCTCGCCATTCGTTCCAAGTTTTCGAAGATACACGACGATGTCTCAACCATGAGACCGACCGAATGGTCCACTACCAACACAAGCGGTACCCTAAGCAACGGACCGTAATACCTGGAAACCGTTGCTGGTTGGCAGGTACGAAGCCTCCGGGCCTCAGTCGAAAACTCTGTCCAAAATGGGTAGGGCCATATCGCGTCCTCGAAGACCTGGGGCATAACACCTTCACCATCCAACACTTACAAACCTTAAAGAAAAAGGTTGTTCATGCCAACCAAATTAAGGTTACGAATGAGGATCCGAATCCCCCTCAACCGAAGTCGTCCCGACAACAAGGGGATACAACCCAACCCCGCGTTACCACTACCGAAACCGAGAAGTCGGACGAGTGGGAAAACTACCTAAGGCCCCCTCGGACTACCCTGTCCGTACAGCCTGAGGAAGCTATCCTTGAACCTGAAAATGAACTGGAGCCACTCCCTGCTGCTCCTTCCTCACCTTTGGAAGAAGCCCCGGAGACAACTCCAAACTTTAAAATTCTACCGGAGGGCCCCGCAGCCAGTGAGGAGCCCCCCGACTCACCATCACCACCCTCACCTATCGACGACCTTAAAACAGACCCTACGGTGACATATCGATTTCGACCACAGGAGTCGTCGCAAGGCCCGTGGACTCGCTCCCAATCGCGAATACCCGAGTCACTAGAACACACACATAGCCCTTTACTCGAGCCAAGCTCCGACCCCGTACCCACACTCCACTCCGTCCCTAAGACACCTACACAAGACAAGACACCTCCACAAAGCCCCTCCCTACCACCGAAAACACCCCTGCTGCCATCGACTCGGCCTGCTCCAACTGCGCGAATACCCGAGTCCCTAGCCACTACTTCAGCGACCCATCCACCTCACCCCCTTCGTCCCCCGGACCGACCTTCGGTCAAACCCAAGGTGAGACCCAAATTCCCTTCCTGGAGAACTTCTCGGAAGTAACCGCTAACACACCCAAAATTATTAATAATGTTAACTTCGGCCACTATGCTTACCTTTGTCTCCATTCTCTATCATTATTGTTATACCCTTCTTCGATGCTCAAATATACAACGCTTATCTTTTTCACCCCTTTCCCACAGTTTACTCTATGAGGGAAAACGTAACCCGTTTCATCTTACACACAGAACACCCATACTTTTTCCTTTCCAAAACCTACCAACAGTACACCCTGTTTACCACCCGCGACATTACTCACTGTAGGACACCTTTGTCAACCAAATTCCTCATTTGCCCTCCACTCCAACCTTTGTTTCCATACATTTTCAGAAACCTTGTTATCTAATGCTGTTACAAAATTCGTCCCGTGCAAATTGCACGTTCCGAGCATTCGACCCTCAACCCCCGTTCAGCTCCAAATAAGTTCCGACCTCCTCCTGTCCATCCCCCAAAAACGTGAAGCAACCCTGGATTGCCCGAACAACCGTAGTATGATACAATTGGATCCAGTTAGTAGAATCCCCTCCGGTTGTTCTATTATTACCTCTAGCTTTATATCCACAAACCCCAGAGTACGCTCCCTTAACAACACGCCTCGTCTTGTACACCCTATGGCTCACCTCCCACCAATTCCTCTCTTCAACCTTCCTCTTGCCTCTGTAACTCTTGTACCTTCCTTTAACTATCCCCCTTGGGATCAGCAATTGGATCGTATCACCGAAACCCTCCAAGAACGGTCTCATGTCTTATCCCACGTTCAGCCCCTCACCTACGTCAACGCCGCCGCTGTCTTACTAATACTAATAATTTATTCATCTTCCTTGCTTGCCGCCCGTGTCGACGACTGAAGTGGAATGCCCCTACTTCGGAGCCCTCACCTTCGGAAGAAGCCCCGGACGGTCTGCCCCAATCTTCGGCCCCCCGTTAGCTGTCACTACACCGAGAAATCCAAATTTTAATTAGTTAGCTAGCATGTACATATTAGTTTTTGTTTCTGCTTAAAACTGTTGACCGTATTATTTTTTTTGTTTAATTGTTACTTTTGCAGAAGGGGAGGTAGTGTCCCGTAGTGTAAATCCTTACGGTACAAAAGAGTTCGTCTCCGACGAATTGCATTCTAAACCTTGAACCCAAAATTCCTTTGTTCTGACATCACAGAGTGTGCATTCTTTCATACGCGGAGAAATCCAATGTAATCCATATAAATCCACATAAATCCCATTAATCCGTATAAATCCATAAATCCCATTAATCCATAAATCCATAAATCCCAGTAATCCAAATCTAAATTGTTAGATGCGAGGTGCATATGAAAATATGCACATCGCATGAATTCTTCGATCCCTCCGCGTCTCTATTATTGTCAGCATCACGTGATGCAAGGCAAGCGTCTATAAACACCTCAGTTTTTATATTTTTTATTATTAAATTTTCCTAAAAAACCTGATCTATTCCCATAGATAAAGCATAATTGTGTCAACCTATAGCCCACCAGATTTCCCCTAGCTCGACCTACTCGCATACCAAATTTCAGCTCTCCTAACCCCTATTTCTCTTTTCCAAAGAATCACGCAAAAGTGATTCTCTCGATTATGAAATTCATTTGCGCCCTGTAAATTCCTTCCAAATCAGTTCCCTTTTGTATAGGTTCGACCCTCCTTCCAGGCCGCCCCCTGGCGCCTCTCGATCCTACAATTATGCTTTACTATCAAAAAAAAATGTAAATTCCGCGAAACCTATTTCGATCATGATTGGTTCGCCCCCGGAACTCTCCCGAAGTTCCATCTCCCAATCGAGGCAGTAAATTAACGTCGCCTCCGCTTAAATTCGAATATGGAAAACTATTATAGGCGCTTGCTGTTAGGCTCCGCCCGTAAGAGGGTGACCCTTAGTTTACCTCGTCTCCGCCTACCCCGAGGTTATAAAAACCCCGAGAGCGTCGGAAACGAGGTTCTTTGCTTTCTGACAATCTTCATAATACGTAAACTCTGTGACTAAGTCTGTAAATATTCCTGCAGTGGCACTACCCCTCCCGGTCAACTTAGCTTCCATTTGATAATGGAACTTAACTCAGATATATATAAAAATTGTATATTGAGCTTTAGTCAACCTGTTCAAAGTTAATTTTACTAAGTAATTTAATTTAATTAATTTAATTTCATTTAATGTAATTAAATATTATTTTTGATATAAAAAGAATTCTGTATTCAAAGTGGATTATTAAAAAGACTCTGTTAAATTGAGTTAGTCGTTTCCATTCACCGCACCAACTTTACAACCAATTGGGGTCAGTGACTTCCACACACATTGTTGACTAGGCGCGAGCGCCGAGTGCATCCACTGGTAACCCGAGAGTGACGTGTCTATTATCCTTCGGATATAATTCCGACTCCAACCAAGGGGACCAACCCTGGTATTCATTGTCCGTAGTCGTCTAAAACAAATCGAGGGCCCTTTTAGGGACGTACCCCTCGACATAATATACATATTTTCAGATCGGCTTTGTCTTAAATAATGCATTTATATATTTCCCATAGCATTTATATCGTTGCTTAGGAATGACATAACACACACACAAAATTTTATGACTAGGCTGGGGTTTAAAAATACGTTTTTGACTACTAAAATATGATTTTCATCGCTCTGCCGGGGGCAGAAGATGATTATCTATTAAGCTACGATTTTGCAGAGGCTATTTTCTCATGCATGCGCAAGTGTTTTTCTCTATTAGAATATGGAAATCGAAAAAAATGTAAAATCGATCCACCCTACTGTGTATATATATATAAAAATTAACAATGAATAATCAATATTCATTTTTACATGAGAACCGAAATCGCTTAACGCGAGTTTGATAGAATTTTAATTTGGTGCTTTCTATTTTTGTTCCAGTGTCACAACCATGCGACGTACCATTTCTATGGTTTAGTCGTATCCATATTTCCATTTTTTATTTGTTATAGAAGTTATAATTAATTATGATTGTCTTGCATCTAACCCGCAGTATACTTAGTCATTATTACCACTCAGTCTCTGATTCGTTCCTTTTAAATCATCCCATTATTTATACGTTTTTCATTCGTACATCCATGTCCTTTCTTGACCTTTATCTTTTGTTAATTTTATTACTCATTCATTCAGCTACCTATTGTCTATCATTGTCAACCTGTTGTATGACTACCCATATGTGTACAATACTTTGTGCATTCGTACTTGTCCCTGATGATCATGATTATATACATACATAGATACGTACATATACATACGTGTACGTGTATTCGTTTTATTTTTTATTTTTTATTATTTCACCTCCCGCAATGAACTCTAAAATGCTTATGCGAAGCGTACAAATTCCGCTCTCCACAGCAAAATCAAGCATCTGAATTCGAAATCCTCTCTCTTGCTTCTGTTACAAATTTATAACAAGGTGTTATGTTGTATGTTATATTATGTTATATACCGTATCTGCCCATGTACTTTGTATTATATTTCTAACATCTTAATTGTCTATTAATATGAAATACTGTAAATACAAAAAGTTATAGTAACTGTTTAATTGTAATTAACTATAATAATTTAATATAATGTAATGTACTTTAATGAACTGTAATTGGTGATAATGATTTATAATGTAATTAATGTACTTTAATAAAACTATAATCGGCGATAATAAGCGAATATGAATTAATTGGTAATCATTATCATAATTGTACCGTAATAAAACCAAAATTGCAATGTACTCAGTCATGTACTTAGATTGTACTTAATGTACTACTCCGAAATTATATCGCCAGCAGTTCTTCCGATCTATAATTTAAAACGTTATTAGTACCGACATGAATAACATACGTTGTGTCCTCAGAGGTATCGTCTGTAAAATGGTCAACACCATTAGTTATATCCTCCACCCTAGCACCAGGGTAGCAGTAACGGCGCCTACGACGAGGGTTTCTCCCACAGAATTCCTCGAGCTGCCCTCGAATAATGGAATCGCCAACGAGTCGTATTTCCGGTTTATCAGCATCTTCGAAACCTAAAACAGAAAACTTATTGTTTGTTATTACTGGTAGACAAGTCTTAGGTTTTCTCAATGGCGCTCCATCACGCACTCGAACGAATGGTTGGGAACTAGCGGGAAAGAGAGGGCTATTAGTACTATTTATATTATTAGTAGAAACTGAGGCAGGAGGGGTCGTGACTGACTGGGTCTCAAGGGATTCTAATTTTGCCGTCAGGAGCATCACGCTTTCTTCAAGCCTCACTCTGGCCTCCCTCTCACGTTCTAACTCGTTCCTCACGACTTCCATGCTTGAGCACCACCTGCAAACTAACTGTTCATTATTATTAGCCATTGTAAACGCGTAAGCGGCAAATTTCCCTTCACAGCGACAGCAAGTACTTGACGGGGGTGTCATGCTCTTAATTAGTTAAAAAACAAAACAAAAGAACGAGCGTATGGAAATTAATAAATTACAACGTAGGTCTACCGCGTGCTTATTGTGCCGTCACCTGCGCAAACCCGCAAAAATGTCGTGAAACGGAGAAACAGGTTCTTGTAACAAAAATTTATACTAAATGAATATATAATTAAGCTACCGACGAAAGATCTGTAAAAGAAAAAGTATTAATAAAACTTATCTGTCCGCTATTCGACCGACTGTTTTCTTTACGTTTTTCCTTTTTCCCATGGTGGGTGACCACACTCTACTTTATCCCCCGAAGGAAGGGAAAATGAACCTTATGAAACCAAGTTTTCTGATAGATTTGAAAAAAAAGTCAAACAAGGGAATTTCAACCTTATGAAACCTCGTGTAGTAATAGATTCGGGAAACAAACAAGGCAAGCCACGTGCACTAGCCTTGGTTTAATCAAATAATATAGTGATGAATAAAGTCAATAAATGAAATGTATTTGTTAATGAATGATTAGTAACATGAAGTAATTTAGTTAAGAATGTACCAAACACGATTTTCTTTAAAGACACTTCAACGAAAACCACTTATTCAATTGGTAACACTGGACACTCAATAAAACACGTCTGTTCACAAGGAAAGACTGATCACATGAGGAAAGACTGATGTGTGTGTGTGTGTGTTTATATATAATGTGTATGTATACTCACACACACACACACACACATATATATATATATATATATATATATAAACACGTATACACATACACACACACACACATATATACACACAAGCACATATATATATACATATATATATATATATATGATGAATAAAACCACGAAGGAAAGGAAACACAGAATGGTGCTCAAGCGCTTTCGTCTAATGACATCCTCAGGAACACTGAAGTACATAAAGAGTTACAGCCTATATATATGTTACAGAAAAAATTTATATATATATATATATATGTATATATATATATATATATATATATATATATATATATATATAAAATAAACGGAGAAATAGAATTAAAGGATTGTGGGAGGGGCATACAAATTTGTAAGGAAAAACTATCGATTTTTAGCACAAGATTAAATGAATTGTTTCCAACCATTGTTATAGATAAAAAAAAAATATATATATATATATATATATATATATATTATATATATATATATAATAAATATATACAAATTTATACTTGAAATCTGCCCGGGTTTTAGCACTCTGCCCTTTTTGTATATAAAAATTGAAAAATTATCGATTTTTAGCACAACATTAAATGAATTGTTTCCAACCAATGTTATAGATAAAAAAAAATAAAATAAAATAATAATAATAATTTACAAATTTATACTGGAAATCTGCCCGGGTTTTAGCACTCTGCCCATTTTTTTGTATATAAAAATTGAAAAATAAAAGTTAGAGTGGCATACAAGTTTACCAAAGATTTAGCGTTCTACCCATCTTATCTAAATCTGTTCTGAAGGAATTCAAAACAACAGGATCGAGTTGAAAAAGACCTTTGCTTATGTTGAAGTTATTTGTAAGTTGGATAATGGCAGACTCAAGAATATTTCTATTAACAATGTTGCTAGAGTGAAATAAAACTGAAGCATTATATATATTAAACAAACACACATATATAGGTATATCTATATATGTATATGTATATATGTGTATATGTATTTGTATATATGTATATATATATTTATATATATGTGTATATATGTGTTTATATATATATTTATATATATATATTTATATATAATATATATTATATATATATATATGTGTGTGTGTGTGTGTGTATATATATATATGTGTGAGTGTGTGTGCATGTATATATATATATATTGTGTGTGTGTGTGTGCGTGTATATATATATATATGTGTGTGTGTGTGTGTATATGTATGTATATACTGTATATATATATATATATATATGTGTGTGTGTGTGTGTAAAAATTAACAATGAATAATCAATATTCAGTTTACATGAGAACCGAAATCGCTTAACGCGAGTTTGATAGAATTTTAATTTGTTGCTTTCTATTTTTGTTCCAGTGTCACAACCATGCGACGTACCATTTCTATGGTTTAGTCGTATCCGTATTTCCATTTTTCATTTGTTATAGAAGTTATTATAATTAATTATGATTGTCTTGCATCTAACCCGTAGTGCACTTAGTCCTTATTACCACTCTGTCTCCAATTCGTTCCTTTTAAATCCTCCCATTATTTATACGTTGTTCATTCGTACATCCATGTCCTTTCTTGACCTTTATCTTTTGTTAATTTTATTACTCATTCATTCAGCTACCTATTGTCTATCATTGTCAACCTGTTGTATGACTACCCATATGTGTACAATACTTTGTGCATTCGTACTTGTCCCTGATGATCATGATTATGTACATACATAGAAACGTACATGTACATACGTTTACGTGTATGCGTTTTATTTTTTATTTTTTATTATTTCACCTCCCGCAATGAACTCAAAAATGTTTATGCGAAGCGTTCAAATTCCGCTCTCCACAGCAAAATCAAGCATCTGAATTCGAAATCCTCTCTCTTGCTTCTGTTACAAATTTATAACAAGGTGTTATGTTGTATGTTATATTATGTTATATACCGTATGTGCCCATGTACTTTGCATTATATTTCTAACATCTTAATTGTCTATTAATATGAAATACTGTAAATACAAAAAGTTATAGTAACTGTTTAATTGTAATTAACTGTAATAATTTAATATAATATAATGTACTTCAATGAACTGTAATTGGTGATAATGATTTATAATGTAATTAATGTACTTTAATAAAACTATAATCGGCGATAATAAACGAATATGAATTAATTGGTACTCATTATCATAATTGTAATGAACCAAAATTGCAATGTACTCAGTCATGTAGTTAGATTGTACTTAATGTAGTACTCCGAAATTATATCGCCAGCAGTTCTTTTGATCTATAATTTAAAACGTTATTAGTACCGACATGAATAACATACGTTGTGTCCTCAGAGGTATCGTCTGTAAAATGGTCAACACTATTAGTTATATCCTCCACCAGGGTAGCAGTAACGGCGCCTACGACGAGGGTTTCTCCCACAGAATTCCTCGAGCTGCCCTCGAATAATGGAATCGCCAACGAGTCGTATTTCCGGTTTATCAGCATCTTCGAAACCTAAAACAGAAAACTTATTGTTTGTTATTACTGGTAGACAAGTCTTAGGTTTTCTCAATGGCGCTCCATCACGCACTCGAACGAATGGTTGGGAACTAGCGGGAGAGAGAGGGCTATTAGTACTATTTATATTATTAGTAGAAACTGAGGCAGGAGGGGTCGTGACTGGGGTCTCAAGGGATTCTAATTTTGCCGTCAGGAGCATCACGCTTTCTTCAAGCCTCACTCTGGCCTCCCTCTCACGTTCTAACTCGTTCCTCACGACTTCCATGCTTGAGCACCACCTGCAAACTAACTGTTCATTATTATTAGCCATTGTAAACGCGTAAGTGGCAAATTTCCCTTCACAGCGACTGCAAGTACTTGCTGGGGGTGGCATGCTCTTAATTAGTTAAAAAACAAAACAAAAGAACGAGCGTTTGGAAATTAATAAATTACAACGTAGGTCTACCGCGTGCTTATTGTGCCTTCACCTGCGCAAACCCGCAAAAATGTCGTGAAACGGAGAAACAGGTTCTTGTAACAAAAATTTATACTAAATGAATATATAATTAAGCTACCGGCGAAAGATCTGTAAAAGAAAAAGTATTAATAAAACTTATCTGTCCGCTATTCGACCGACTGTTTTCTTTACGTTTTTCCTTTTTCCCATGGTGGGTGACCACACTCTACTTTATCCCCCGAAGGAAGGGAAAATGAACCTTATGAAACCAAGTTTTTTGAGAGATTTGAAAAAAAAGGCAAACAAGGGAAGTTCAACCTTATGAAACCTCGTGTAGTAATAGATGTTTGTGTGTGTGTATGTGTGTGTTTATATGACGCGTTCGGTGGAGAAGGGGCGAACGCAACATTTTCGAATTATGCCACAAAATGCAGTTAAAGTTTGTAAACTTTAAACCTTTGTATTTTTCCGGTTTATTGAAATGTTGTATGAATTTGAACACATATTTGAGTAAAATATTGTTGTGTAATAGTCGATATAATAAAACGCCAAGAAATTTTACAAATTATTTATTGATAGCTTCTGATGTTAACTGGTGTAATCCATTATTTGGTCCTCTTCGTCGAATGTTGTACTATTACCTGCTTCAACTGTTTCGGTTTCTTCCAGTTGAGTCGTGAAAATTCTCCTGTAGTAATCAATGCTTACAATCTTTTCTTCGGGATAATTACTAAACATCCAAACATTATAGGCACTATACAAACTCTTCACTGAATTAATAGGACCTGAAGCTAAGAATACTCTATTAGGAGAATGGGCTCGTGAGTAATGACTCGTAAAAGTAGGTAACATTTCAATGTGTTCCTTTACTCTTTCAAGCCTCACTTCATCAATTCTATTTGTTGGTATATTCTTTCCTCTTAAATCCTTCTCAAGAACACCTAGTTCACTTTGTTTTCTTACAGCATTCCGTACGCGTTTTTCTGTGAGACCATGAATATTAAGAAATGCTTTTATACAGATTTGATGCACCACACCGTCAGACATTACTGTATACTTAAAAGTAATGTTTCTTCGACTTACATCTTGTTTGGTGTATCTTCGTTTAACAGTACCTCTAGAAAAAAATCGCTGTATGTAGCCATTCTGTTCATCAAAACAATCAATCTGCCAAAAAGCATAAAATATTTTTGAAACTCCTTGCAAATTCCCAACTTTAGCGAAACACAAATCTTTGCAAGTACAGGGTGGTCCTATAACACGTTTACTAACAATTTTGTTCGTATAACAGCTTCTATACACCTGTCCAGAATTTCTCTTACACTTCATTTTCTGTCTTTTACAATTTTGTATGTTCTTAGTTCTCTTTCGGCCAACCATAGTAGAAGGGCAATTTTCAATTCCATTTTGAACCATTACAGATTCATTTTCAGACATAATACAAATGAAACTTCACAACAAATTCGCTGACACAACAAACATTGCACACCGAACAAACTATAGATAATGAGGTGGCTATTCGTCTCTACACCACCTGAACTCCTCGATGAACCTATCTCGCTAGTTTATCACCTGTCTTTAAACCTAAATTTTACCGTGAAAGAGTGCAGACTGACATCTAATTTTTTGCATAGGTAAAGCAAAGGTTTTAAAGGATAATTATACGACAAAAAACTCATTTTTCGAATTTTGTGGCGTTCGCCCCTTCTCCACCGAACGCGTCATATATAATGTGTATGTATACTCACACACACATACATATATATTAGGGCGGAGTGAAAAACTCATTTTTCGAATTTTCAAATTGGCTAGTGTGGAAAATGTGTGGAGTAGTGAGAAAATAAGCTGGTATAAATTTAAAATCATAACATTAATATCTTCAGGTGCCACAATGACCTTCAATATTGAAAAAAATTGAAAAAAGCAGATTTTAACCAATAATTACAGAAGAGTCCACGATGCACAATAGACAAGAATTTATTCACACTTGTATAAAAATAGCTCAGTCAACCTTTAAAAAAAGTTTCTATTCTCTAAAAACAGTTTTCTATAGTCAGCTCACTCAGCTGTCACGTGAGTACCTTGGTTCAGTGTAGCTGTCGCTCTCGTAGCAGGTGGGTGTTCTGTTGTTGGCGTTACTCAGATAGTCTAAACTATATTTCTTATATATTTTGCATTTCTGTATTGTGTTGCCCTAAGTTTGCCATGTACTATTAACTGAAATTAACGTGTAATTGATATTAGCTCTTTCTTTTTCAGATTTGTATACTTTCAAAATGTCTCGAGTTTGTGCAAAATCAACCAGGGCCTCAACTGAGTGCCCCATGTTTGGTATGGGGGAAGATTTGTGGCACAGGAATCTTCCTACATACGAAGGAGTTTTTAAATATTACTTGTTTGTAAGAAACGATTTGAAACAGAATACTAATAAAGATCCTTCAGTATCTCAAATATTAGAACAAGTTGTTGATAAATTGAAAACAATTTGGGAAAGTGCTTCCGTCCCAATTCTGTCAGACAGGCGAATTGAAACAATGTTCAGAAGCTACCACGAAAAGTATCGTGTCATTATGAAGCCATACCAAAGCAGAAAAAATTCTGAAGCTTACAAAGCAAAGATTGATATGTTCAAAAAAGAAGCACACACGAAACTTTTTGACATTGCAGCGTGCAAGTGCAAAGTACTAACACAATGTTCTTGTCCCAAAGAAAAAACGGTTCCAAAGGAAGAAGTGACGTTCCTCTTAGATCAAAGGAGTGAAAGAAAACTGTTTATTGATAGAGTAGATATTACACTCTCAAAGAAAAAAGCATCTACGTTGCTAAGAAAGCAAAAAGAAGCTGTGAGGCTCACCAAAGAATCTTCACAGGAGAAATTGCAGGATACAAATGTTGAATTATCATCATCGACATCAAATAGTGAAAGTGAATCTGGCGAAATATCGGACGATACATTTCCAGAGCCAGTTAGCTCGAAGAGAAAGCTCGAACAACCTGAAGAACAATTATTCAAGAAAAGGAAAACTACAAATCTACCTTCAGTGGCTACTGCTTGTGACAGGACTGCAGTTTCAGATCGAGCTGCAGCATTCATTGTTAGTGCAGTATTGCAAGATATTGGAGAAGTTTCTATTGACAATACATCTGAAGTAGTGGATAGGAGTAAAATCAGAAGAGAAAGACAAAAGAAGAGATCAGAAATTATGAAAGATCAAAATCAGGTCCCAATCAGAGGAATCTATTTTGATGGTCGAAAAGATTCTACACTCTTCCGAGAAAAAAAAGAGTCCAAAGTATATCAGAAGAAGGTAACAGAAGAACATACCACTTTAGTGAGAGAACCTGGTTCAGATTATTTGGGCCATTATTCTGTGAATTCTGGATCAGCTGAAGAAATATGTAAAGGAATGTTTGAGTATATTGGAAATAATGACATGAACCTGGAAAACCTTGTTGCCATTGGATGCGATGGTGCAGCAGTCAACACTGGAGAAAAGGGAGGCGTTATAAGGCTTATAGAATTGAAGCTGAAGAAGCCAGTTCAACATTTAGTGTGCCAGCTCCATGCCAATGAATTGCCATTACGCCATTTAGTTGCAAAGCTGGATGGAAAAACATCTGGCCCCCGCGGATTCACCGGTCCTATTGGCAGGGAATTAGAGAACTGTGAGAGTCTTCCTATTGTCGAGTTTGAAAGGATTGATGCTGAGGAACCAAATGTAGACTGTGAAGATCTTAGCACCGACCAAAAATATCTAATTGATATTCATCAGGCCAACAAAGGGATATTGCTCTCCAGATCTTGCTCATCGTAGTCCAGGCAAAATGGCACATTCACGATGGCTGACTACAGCAAATCGTTTGCTTCGTCTATACGTTTCAACTGTAAGTCCATCTGAGAACCTCATGAACATTGCTTCTTTTATAATGAAGGTCTACATCCCAATGTGGTTTTCTATTAAGCAAAGTACGTCTTTTGTCAATGGCTCAAAACATGTTTTCAAAACTATTGAACTAACAAGAACACTGAATGACGAAGTAAAGGATATTGTAAACCCTGTCATACAAAGAAATGCATTTTTTGCAAATCCAGAAAATATTCTAGCATCAATGATTCATGATGACCGCAGCGCCATAAGAGAATTAGCGTGGAGGCGAATAAAGAAAGCAAGGCAAACAAACAAGGAAAAAGTTGTGAGGCGTTTCACAGTACCTGTTATTCAATTTGAAGCTACTGATTATACTGATTTAATTAATTGGCAAAAATGCATTGTCACTGAACCACCTGTGACAAGACACCTGACAGAAAATGAGATTGAAGAATTCATAGAAAACAAGAGTACCCCTCCATTCGAGAAATTCCCTTGTCATACACAAGTAGTAGAAAGAATGGTAAAATTAGTGACTGAAGCATCATCAAAAGTATTTGGATTGAACGCGCGAGATGGCTTCATAAGATCAACACTTCAGTCACGTAAAAAAATGCCATCATTCGAAAGTAAAGCTGAATATAAAGTTTAAATAAAACGTTAATAGAAAAAAACATGCGCAAGGATGGGTGGTTGGGAGGGCATGGGTGGAGCTCGACACGCAGCCACCTCCTCGTGGTGAGTTCTGGATTATTTAGATCATTAATCAAAAGAACATTGATCTAAATAAACTAAGAGCTGCGTAATTCAGTAACTATTTTAGTAATTGGAACACTTAATATATAATAATAACAAGTAAGTTTCAGTTATTGTACTAATGCAGAATATAAGAAAATCATTATATTTCACTTTCTTCGACGGCTTTGTGGCACCTGAAGATATAATTTCGCAGGACTAATATTTATGCACAGTTATTATCTATAGCACCCACATATTTTCCGCACTAGCCATATTTGAATTTCGAAAAAATGTTTAAAAACCTCATTTTCGATCCGCCCTAATATATATATATATATATATATATATATATATATATATATATATATACACACACACACGTATGTACACACTCACATATATATATATAAAAAACACATATATATATAGGTATATATATATGTATATGTATATATATGTGTATATGTATATATGTGTAAATGTATATATGTATTTGTATACGTATGTATATATTTATATATATGTGTATATATGTGTGTATATGTATGTATATATATGTGTGTGTGCGTATATGTGTGTCTGTATATGTGTGTGTATATATAAATGTATGAGTGTGTGTATATATGTATATATATATATATATATATATAAATATATACATATATGTGTGTGTGTATATATAATATATGTGTGTGTGTGTGTATGTATGTATATACTGTGTATTAGGGTGGATCGATTTTACATTTTTTTCGATTTCCATATTCTAATAGAGACAAAAACTTGCGCATGCATGAGAAAATAGCCTCTGCAAAATCTTAGCTTAATAGGTAATCATCTTCTGCCCCCGGCAGAGCGATGAAAATCATATTTTAGTAGTCAAAAACGTATTTTTAAACCCTAGCCTAGAGTCATAAAATTTTGCGTGTGTTATTTCATGCCTAAGCAACGATATAAATGCTATGGGAAATATATAAATGCATTATTTAAGACAAAGAGCCGATCTGAAAATATGTATAATATACATATTTTCAGATCGGCTTTGTCTTAAATAATGCATTTATATATTTCCCATAGCATTTATATCGTTGCTTAGGCATGACATAACACACACACAGAATTTTATGACTAGGCTGGGGTTTAAAAATACGTTTTTGACTACTAAAATATGATTTTCATCGCTCTGCCGGGGGCAGAAGATGATTATCTATTAAGCTACGATTTTGCAGAGGCTATTTTCTCATGCATGCGCAAGTGTTTTTCTCTATTAGAATATGGAAATCGAAAAAAATGTAAAATCGATCCACCCTACTCTGTATATATATATAAAAATTAACAATGAATAATCAATATTCATTTTTACATGAGAACCGAAATCGCTTAACGCGAGTTTGATAGAATTTTAATTTGGTGCTTTCTATTTTTGTTCCAGTGTCACAACCATGCGACGTACCATTTCTATGGTTTAGTCGTATCCATATTTCCATTTTTTATTTGTTATAGAAGTTATAATTAATTATGATTGTCTTGCATCTAACCCGCAGTATACTTAGTCATTATTACCACTCAGTCTCTGATTCGTTCCTTTTAAATCATCCCATTATTTATACGTTGTTCATTCGTACATCCATGTCCTTTCTTGACCTTTATCTTTTGTTAATTTTATTACTCATTCATTCAGCTACCTATTGTCTATCATTGTCAACCTGTTGTATGACTACCCATATGTGTACAATACTTTGTGCATTCGTACTTGTCCCTGATGATCATGATTATATACATACATAGATACGTACATATACATACGTTTACGTGTATTCGTTTTATTTTTTTTTTTTATTATTTCACCTCCCGCAATGAACTCTAAAATGCTTATGCGAAGCGTACAAATTCCGCTCTCCACAGCAAAATCAAGCATCTGAATTCGAAATCCTCTCTCTTGCTTCTGTTACAAATTTATAACAAGGTGTTATGTTGTATGTTATATTATGTTATATACCGTATCTGCCCATGTACTTTGTATTATATTTCTAACATCTTAATTGTCTATTAATATGAAATACTGTAAATACAAAAAGTTATAGTAACTGTTTAATTGTAATTAACTATAATAATTTAATATAATGTAATGTACTTTAATGAACTGTAATTGGTGATAATGATTTATAATGTAATTAATGTACTTTAATAAAACTATAATCGGCGATAATAAGCGAATATGAATTAATTGGTAATCATTATCATAATTGTACCGTAATAAACCAAAATTGCAATGTACTCAGTCATGTACTTAGATTGTACTTAATGTACTACTCCGAAATTATATCGCCAGCAGTTCTTCCGATCTATAATTTAAAACGTTATTAGTACCGACATGAATAACATACGTTGTGTCCTCAGAGGTATCGTCTGTAAAATGGTCAACACCATTAGTTATATCCTCCACCCTAGCACCAGGGTAGCAGTAACGGCGCCTACGACGAG